>JAOTON010001492.1:0-275000 GCA_034440635.1 Lepas anatifera
TATCTGGTGGAGCGTCGTGAAGCTTAGAAGCTAAATTGTCGTTGAATTTCGTCCAGTCAGCTAATTCTGTTTTCCATTTCTGTATAGTGGGTACGGATGGAAGGCAGGTTAGTGATGGGATGCAAATAGAAATCGGAAAGTGGTCAGAGAAGAGCGGATCAGAAGAGACAGACCATTGGAAATGTTGCGCAAGGTGGGCCGAGACCAGCGTGAGGTCAATCGCAGAGAGAGATCTGTGGCTTCGACTTTGAAAGGTTGGAGAACAGTCATTAAGGAAGCAGAGTGAGTTTGATTCTAAAAAAATTTTCGATTATATGACCCCTCGTAGATACTGATTGGCTACCCCACATAGTGTGGTGGGCGTTGAAATCACCTAGCAACATAACTGGGGAGGGGGATAGTTGGGTGACTAGATTGTCCAGATTGGTCAGAGTTACTTGAGAATCATGTGGGGGGGAGGTAGATAGAAACAGCAATGAAATTCAGACGACCTATTTTTAGATGAGCTGCAACAGCATTTAGAGGAGTTTGTAGGTTTATTCTGCGTTGAGGGAGAAGATTTGAAACATATAAGGCAGCCCCTCCCTTTCTAGAGTCTGAGTGTATGTTATTTTGGTACATGGTATATCCTTTGATTGAGAAATTATACACATCAGCGCCTCGCAGGTGAGTCTCCTGGATAGCCGCCACCAGGGGACTTTCATGAAGCATTACATTTTTGAATTCTGCGCAGTGTGAGATAAGGCCACCAACATTCCACTGGAGTATTTCCATATTACTCGTTTTGTGTGTTTTTCCTCTATAAAGCATCGCTTAGGAGTGGTGGGTCGCTTAGTACTTCGGGTGTCCCGCGCCGTGTGCGGGGTGGGCTCGAGGCAGGGGTGATGTCGGAGTTAGAGTCACAGGACAGGTAGGCAGGAAGAGGGCTGTAGGCTGGAGAGGGGTTTGGATTCAGAGGGCTCAGATCCGCGTCAGCGGGTGCTGAGGGATCGGCGGGACCCCCAAGGTCAGGATTGTTGCTCACAGTGAGCCAGCTTTGAGAGGAAGGACAGGCGTGTTGGGTGGCGCCCACCTGCGATTCACCTGAACCAACGTCAGCACAGGTTCCCGCTGATGGTGGAGAGGCGGCGACGGCAACGGGCGGGATGGACTTAGCAGTGAGTTTGCCCTCAGATCCCGTAGTTGCGCGACAGTCAGAGCCCGCATGCTGATCGTCTTGGGTGACGTCTGGGCGGACTTCAGAGCAGGACTGTGGTGATACCAAAAGGCAATCCTGTGAAGCCTGGAGGTCACCAGAGGGCAGTGGAACCGACCTGTAAGCATTGGCATGAGGTTCCCTCCTGTGCGGGGGGCTGGTGGTGCGAGGAGGAACCTCGGCACAGGGGTCACCAGCATGAGGACCTGCCGGGTACCGGGGCCCTGGAGCCACGTACGATCTTTCAAATCAAAATCGTACACGATTGTTATCCTCAATAAACAACTTAGGGGAAACTGATGCCTTCCCTCCTGGTTGGCTTCAAAGCATAGTTATCCCAATAGTAAAACAAGGTAAAGATGAACTTTTGGCAACTTCTTATCGCCCAATTTCGCTTACGAATTGTTCCTGCAAAATAATGGAAAGAATGGTAAATGCCAGGCTAACCTTCTTTTTGGAATCCAACAAACTGTTGTCACCTTTTCAAAGTGGATTTCGTAAAAACTTGAACACCAACTGCAACATTATCAGACTCGTATCATCTGTCCAAAAAGGCTTCATTCACGGACATCCTACTGTCGCCACATTCTTAGATTTATCATCCGCGTTTAATAAGGTTTACAGAGGAACTGCGCTGGTAAAGCTCCATAACATTGGCATTCGGGGCCACATGGCCCAGTTTATTAAAAACTTTCTGCAAGTCAGAACGTTCCAGGTAAAATGCAAGACAACATTTTCGGATCCACACACACTTGAGCATGGTGTACCACAGGGGAGTGTGCTATCTCCCAACCTTTTCTTACTGGCCGTAAATGATATATTCGACGACGTACGGAGAAATTATCCGAGCGTCCATTGTTCCATGTTTGCTGACGATCTTGCCATCTGGACTACCCGCGAAACCTGTAGGGAATCCGGAGAAATAATGCAGGCCGCACTGAGGCTTATATCGCGTTGGTGTGACAGGTGGGGATTCTCTCTTTCCCCTGCGAAATCAGCCACTATGGTATTTAAAAGAGGCAGAGCGGCGGACGATCTCCAACTAAAAATTAGAAATCAACCCATCCCGCAAGTTCAGACGTTCAAGTATCTAGGTATTATACTTGACACCCGTCTCACTTTCCGCAACCACATTGAACAGCTGCGAGTACGCTGCCTACAAAGAATTAACATACTGAAATGTGTTTCAGGTTGTACCTGGGGTGCGGACCGTAAATCTCTCACCCTCCTTTACAGCAGCCTTGTACGATCTGTTCTCGACTATAGTGCCCTTGTAATATGTATAGTTTCCCCAACAATTCGACATCGTATAGAGTCAATACAATCCATGTGTCTTAGGATAATTACGGGGGCATTTCGGACCACCCCTGTGACTGCTCTTCAGGCCGATGTTAGCGTGCCTCCTCTAGAAAGCCGTCAACTCTTCTTAGTCCTCCGATATTATTACCAGGTTATGAGCAGCCCGGACCATCCTGCTTCGTCCTGCGTGACGCCTCATTATGTTTATAACCCACGCCGGCCTCAGAAAACAATCCGTTCTATTGCCACTGTAGTACAGAACGCTCAGACTGAGATCAATATGCCCCTGGTGCACACCGCTTCCAAGGCACCTCCTCTAGCCTACTGGCTTCACCGTTGGCCAGATATCCAATACCTTTTTTCTGAACGAAAGTCGCAAATAAATCCGACTGAAATATTGTCTGACTTCCACGCATACCAATTTGCTCATTCGGACTATACATTTATCTACACGGACGGATCTTTTACGGAACCAGCAAGTTGGATCTGCGGTTGTCTGGTTAAATTTGAAATTGACTTACCGACTACCAAACATTGCCTCCGTTTTTACTGCAGAGCTGTATGCTATCAAAGGGCTATGATTCTCATCCGAGAATCACGTACTCCTCTTTCGATAGTATGCACAGACTCGCGATCGGCCCTTGGGGCCCTACGGTGCCCAGAGACCATAGATCATCCACTCGTCTACGATATACTTCGGATTTTCTATACCCTTCCTCGTAGCCAAAACGTCATCTTCCTTTGGATCCCGGGCCACTGTTCCATTCCCGGCAATGAAGAGGCCGATACAGCGGCGAAACAGGCCTCTCTTTTGCCAAGGATGACAAATATCCACTTACCTCTTTCGGATGTTTTTAGTGCATTGAGAGAACGTTTTACATCTTATCTTCAATTAAAATGGGAAAACATACACTCTGATCACATGTATGAAATCAAACCCAAACTCTCTCCCTGGTGCACTAGCAACCAAAACACCAGGCAAAAGGAAGTACTCCTTTCTCGCTTACGCTGTGGACACACTCGATTAACCCACAGCTATCTCTTCGACAATGCTCCCCCTCCGAACTGTGAAGGATGTGGCGCAAGGCTCTCAGTTAAACATATGTTACTCGAATGTCCCACCGAAGCCCCAAGAAGGATACGCATCGCCAACCACCTGGCGGCGAATAATCTGACCCCTAGTCTCCAAAATCTGCTCGGAAACGACCGTCCAGACCTCATCGAACTGGTTCTGAACTTCATATGTGAATCAACATGGGCCCATAAACTCTGATGAAGCATGGGCACATAAACGTGGACCGATGAAACAGTATGTGCAACACCGCCATTTACTTCTCGTTAGGATTATTAAAGATAATCCTGGTTATGAATACCTCCGAAACAGCGTCTTGCCATCGTATGCTTTATGTTATCTCCCTCACTAAAAGCGCCATTCTCTACATAATTGCGACCCCCTCTCCCCCCTTCGTGGGTTATGGATCTCTCTACCCCAAATCCAAAGATGACAGCGGTGCATTCCCATAGAATATCACCGCGAAAATATTGTTTTTTTATTTAAGAAGGGTTTTTCATCTCAACCATGTAACTTGGAGTTTCCGAGCGTACATCTTTGAGGTTTTCCCTTCCAGCATGGCTTTATTTTTTCTAAAACAGTGGCCGCTGGCTTTTGGCCGCCAGCTTTGCGGGCGAATTTCTTTCGGACCCTTCGCCCTTAAAGTTAACTTTCAGACTCGCAGCGCTAAGGAAGAGATTAATTTCACTGCGAAATTGACCTCTCCCAGCTCTGCGTCTCTGAATTCGTGTGGGCCGCGTTTGCATCGCCGGTCACGGCCGGCTTCGCCGTCCACATGTCCTGGATGCATTAGATATTGTTGTCCTGTCCCCTCCGCATTCTGGACATGTGGGCGGGGTGCGCTGGTTGTCGGCGATGGAAACGCGGCCCCAGCCCTGGGCTGATCGTAGGAAGGCCACCAAAAAAAAATGGAAATCCATACATGGACATTAGTTTGTGTGTGTGTGTGTTGGATGGTTGTTTGTTGGGAAGCGTGGAAATTAAATAACGGTACCCTCCGGCGACCGCCTATGCTCGCAAACGCAAACCAGCTACTAGCATTCAGAGTTTTCTAGAACTTTAAGAAATGTAATTTTACTAAAAACTAGTCTTTTTAATACATTTATTGCTAGAATTGTAACTGATAATTTATAATTATTCGTAAAAACTCAATATATAATTTATTTGAAAGCAGGATTGTATGTATTAGGGGTGCTCAGTCTAAGAGCGAGGCAACTCGCGCATGCGCAGTGGACAGCGACCGTGCCCTGCGGGTGCATTTCGCAAAGACGCAGTTTTATAGCCCAGGGATTTCTGGAATTTGCTTGCATTGTATCTTTTACTCAATATTTTTTAAGAAACCTTAATCGATATCAAACGTGCATGAATGGCAATAAAATAGATCAAGAAATGTTTTATGTGGTTGATTGGTCATTGTTTCAGTTTTATGAACCAAACTCGCTCATTTCTCAGGGTAAAGGTGCCACTTCAAAAACATGTGCAATCCAAGGTGAGGTATCCGCCGACGGGGCGCTTGTGTCGCACCTGGAGGCCGGGAGGGCGCTGGGGTAACACCGCACTGCAGTGAGGGCACTACGGTCGTGCCTCACTGCTATTGGTGCGGGTGCGTCGACGCAAACGTCGGGGGAGCGGGCAGGGACGAATCTCAGAAAGGCGATGATCCGATCTGATGGTAGTTTTCGATGGTCTCCAAACTTTGGTATAAGAAGTCAAAATCCGAGCATCGGCGGATCTGGGCGGGCAATGGGGCCAATGCCACTACATACATACATAGGGTAGAAACTTGGAAAACCATGCGAATTTGAAAAAAATATCATCACTTTTCATTTATAAGATCACACTTTTCACCCTCACTTGCCCCCTCCCGTCAAGAGCATTATCCACTCAGGAATAGACGTCACGCCCCAACCCGCCGCACTCGCAAATATCCCCCTCCCCTCTAAAAAGCTCGAGTCCTGGATCCACCTACAACCGGCGGAGCAATATGTTTCGATGTGAGGCACCCCACAAACCCTCACCATATAACTTGAATAACGGCCAAAACGCAGTGTTTCACAACATTATATTATCAACAGTATATGTGTGTTCATAACGATAGTTTTGCACTTATCGGCGTGCCAGCAACGATCAGCAACCCGGTCCTGAGACCGGCCCTGTCGCCCCTTTATGAACCCATGTGAGCTTTTCCCCGTCCCTTTTACTCACCATACGTCGAAGACAGGAGCATATAATTTAATCATTACATTTTTCTGATTACGTCACCTGTTTACGGTTGAACACCCAAATTAATTCGCCTGTAAATCACCGTGGTATTTCTTGTTTCGAACCGATATATATATTAAAAAAACTTAACTCAGAGACAAGACGAACTCGGGAAACATCTGTCTTTTGAATGTTTGTTCAAGCTGCCCTGCGTCGTCTGCGAGGGTAGCAGCTTTTGACTCATTTTAACTGGTTTATACCTGCTCTCTATCACTTCCTCACTTTATTTGATTATGGCTCACGAGAGACTTGTATGGCAGAGCATGCCATGGATAGGAAATGATAAGGGATATACTGTCTAACCAGATCCATGGAATGATGGAATCAGAATGACCCTGGTTGCTTTCGAATTCGGCTATGTGTATGAGTCGTCCTTTCTTTCGTCGAATCAATAGAAGTATTCACTTTTTTCGTTTGTGAATAGGACTTAGGTAGATTAGTAATCGTGGTTTTCAAATGGATTTGTTTCGAATTTTCCCGACAACTTCGGGTATGGAATGAATGGTATGATTATATGTGAATTTTCTTGGCAATGACTAACTCTACCGCACGGAACGCTACACACAGTCAAGCGATAAAAAGCTGCTTGCAAAACACACGTAGGAGGAGGAGGCTCAATTTGACAAGGTCTTCATCGTGACGTCTTTGTTAGATCCTAAGCAGTTACCGCCCGTCAAGATGGATTACATAGAGGTCAGTTCCCAAATGTCCATGCCAGCAACGCAGTCGCTCCACTCTTCACATGTGTCCTGGCGCTGCCCTGGATGCTGGTAAAATGAATAGCAAAAGCTGCTGCATGATACATGTACCCGCAAAAACCACTGCGTCGTCGGCTCCGTGCCTTCCTGCCACAAAAATACACATATTTTTCCGGAAAAGAGTTCATCTGCAGAACCGACAATCTGCTAAGTAACAGCACCGAATTCCACAAGAATAGCCAATGTACTTTTGCCGATTTCTTGCGCTTAACCTCTATGACGCAACGCGGCTTGGTGCTCTGATTCTATCGCAATCGGAGGATTCGAGTCAAATTCCCGACGACCCATTCAGACTTTCGCAAAGTTTCGCTCTGCTGGCCACCACCGTCACCAGCTGGCGCAGCGCCCGTGAAGAGACGCTCACGCTTTCCAGGGTCGATACTATCCTCCTGGAGACGAACCTCCCCGCCACCTTCCACTCTGGAGAGCAAGCGCCGGCGTCCACTTCAACTTTGATGTAGGCCTGAGGACGTAACGCCCTCGAATCTGTCCGGAACACCGCAGAGGAGGCACACCTAGTGTCACTCTCACCACGAATTACGAATAAGTGTGGTTAGATGATTCTCCATGAAGGTCGGAGTCCTACGAGGAGATGGTGGTGCCCCGAGCACGTTTCAAAACGGCGATGGACGTCAACTGAAGGCAGCGGCCGGTCAGATCTGCTCAAGCAGCCGAGCCGAGCTCTCCGCCCCGCGCGCAGCCTTACAGGTAATCCGAAATTCGGCAGAAGTCACCTGTGTTGAGTCCATGGTTGTGTTACGTTGTCGGAGGCGAGAGGAAGACTGCGTCGGGACCAACCGTGTATTCCAATTTTAGACCTAGTTATATATCTTCGCTCAAGCCAATGAAACGGGTTGCTGGCATAAACACAGACACTCGTGACACACACTCTAATTTTAGGACTAGACTAAACACTCTACAACATCCCCTTCCTTACGAAAATTTCCTTTCGGAAATATGATGAAATAAACTAATTTAAACATTCATCAATGGTCCAGGTTTTCTGTTTATGTTACTAAAATAAGCTTCAGTCAAACATTCAAAACATACATTCTTCCATGTGTATAGTATTTGTACTGGCATTGTTTTTCTTTGTTTTAAGACGTCAATAACCTAATTAATATTCACATTTTTACCCTATTGTTTCGTTTCTACGTTTCCTCTCCTTCTTCACAAAGAAGGTGTTTAACATTACATATGATAAAAACGCACTGAGAAGGCTGAAGGTTAATGTAGCCGAAAAGAACGTGGATATGGCTTGTGGGAAGTAAGCCGTAAATGGGGCGCACGAGGGCTGAGCGGGCGCAGCTCGGGCGCTTTCTAAATAATCTACATACGGTCGGAGCCGTGAAATGTGAACTGACTGAATATCACCGGCCTTGTGAATATGCCTGATTCTGGCATTGACGGGCGACGGGAAAGCCTCAATTCTATACGGGCCGTGACTTTTTCTCACTAATTTGGCAGAAACTCCAACAGGACTCCTAGGTATATACAAGTATACTAGGTCATTGACCTTGAGTCCAGTGGGCTTAGCCTTTCGGGCCTGATAGGCTTCTTGACGGTCAGCGGCCTGTGACACATATTTCATAACCTGTTCATTCGCAGTCTTAAGTCTTTTTAAAAGTTCAGTTTTGTAATCGTCAATAGAGGCATATGAAATGTCGTCCGACTCGAAAATATCACTTGTGGGGTGCGAATATCTCTGCCGTACAAGAGGTAAGCCGCAGTTTCGTGGGTGGTGGAATGCACACGCGTTCTTAAAGAGAGTAAAACGAAGGGCAAATTGTCATCCCAATCAGTAGCGGTACTGTCTATGAGATGGCTTAACATGGAGGCAACGGAACCATGAAGTCGCTCCAGTCTGGCATTAGTGGCTGGATGATAAGCGGAAGTTTGGATCTTCTTAATATTGAGTAAACTGCATATCAACTTAAACAATTTAGAAGTGAAATTGCGGCCTTGATCGGTAAGCAGAGTCTCGGGGCAGCCAAAACGACAAATGATATCCTTAACAAAAATTTTAGCAATGGTATCGGCACTTTGATCGGGAATGGGGAACAGTTCCGGGCCATTTAGTGAATTCTTCTAAGCAACTTAAAATATAACGGTTACCGTTGTGTGTCTGGGTGAGAGGGCCGACGATATCAAGTGACCACAACTGGCCAGGGCGTGAAAGTGGGGTAAAACGTTCGAACGGTGGGTTTTCGGTGTAGCGGTGGCTCTTTCTCTCGAAACACGGCTTGCAAGACAAAACGTACCGTTTCACGTCGTTGTAGAGACCAATCCAAAAGTATTGTCTCCTAATTTTGTTGAAGGTACCAGAAATACCTAAATGTGCACTAAACTTAGCATTATGGGCGTGAAAAAGTACATAAGGTCTCATCGGTGGGGGTACTACCAGCTCTTCTATGACGTCACGTGTTTTGTCTTTGGGGTTCGCCGTAACGTGATACAGCAAATCATCAGAACTGAGGAAAAATTCGTCGATAGAAGGGTATCCGATGGGACGTGGTTTGATGGTAGATTCGGTATTCAGCTGTTCGATGATAAATTTGAGATCAGGGTCGGCCTGTTGGGCTGTTTTCACGCGTTGTCGAGTCAATTCTCGTCCGGGCCGCTAATGGCGGCCTGAATTGTGGCTAAAAAATCAGTGGAAGGTTGTTGAAAAATAGGAATGCGAGACAATGTGTCAGCTTTGACATGCGATGAACCGCGGACATAACGCATAGTAAAGTCATACTGGGAAAGCTTTAACGCCCAACGTACAAGGCGGCCACCTGGGTTCTTAGACTTAAAAAGCGAAATCAAAGGGAGATGATCTGTGAAAACTATGGTCTTGTGGCCAAGGAGATATGTATGAAATTTGTCAAAGCCATAAATGATAGCCAAGGCCTCTTTTTCAGTGACGGAATAGTTTATCTCGGCTTTGTTCAAATTACGACTGAGGTAGGCGATTGGATGTAATGAATCGCCGAAGCGTTGTTCCAAAATGGCAGATATGCTATACTTGCTAGCATCGGTTGAAAGATAAAATTCGCGATCAAAGGAGGGTAACCGAAGAACTGGGTATGTCGTCAAGGACGTTTTGATGCTTTCGAAAGCTTTTTCACATTCCGGTGTCCAGACGAAAGGGACATTGTCGCGGGTCAGGTAGTTTAAACAGCGGGAAGTTTCAGCCATGTGGGGAATGAATTTCCGGAAAAAATTCACGAAACCAAGAAATTGTTTCACTTGTTTCGGGGTTTGAGGTCTGGGATAAGTTTTGACAGCTTTTATTTTCTCGGGGTCTGGAGATATGCCTTGGGCACTGATGGTAAAGCCTAAATAAGTAATTGATTTTTGCATAAAGGTACATTTTGAAGGTTTTAAGACGAATTTGTGCTTACTCAAGCGTTGAAGAACAGCTTCTAGCTTGTTAAAGTGAGAATCGGCAGTGTTGCTGGCGATGATCAAATCATCAACGTAACAATATATGTAATCACTGGGAAGGCCAGAAAATGCAATTTTAAGTGCCCTATTTAGAGCAGCACTTGCGGAATTCAATCCAAAAGGTACGCGGCGGTACTGGTATGACTGATTGTCAGCAGAAAAGGCTGTAAATTCTTTGGACTGGGGATCGAGGGGAATTTGATGAAAAGATCGGAAAAGATCCAAGGTGGTAAACAAGGTTGACCCAGATAATTGGTCTAAAGTGTCTTGAAGATGAGGGAAGGGGAAGCTGTCCGTTTTCACAACTGTGTTCAAACGTCGTAAATCAAGAACAAAACGAGGTGGGGAATTTGGGCTTCGCTTGACGAGAAGGGTCGGAGAATTGTAAGGAGACACGGAGGGCTCGATGATTTTGGCATCAAGTAGTTCATCGATCTGTTGTTTGAGCACGGTACGCTGTGAGAATGGAATGGGATATGGTCTTTGATAGACCGGAGTAGAATCCGTTAGTTCTATCTTATGGCGATAAACATCAGTTTCCTTTAAATCGGAAAGCGATTTACCGAATACTGACTTGTACTTCAATAACAATGCTAGCAAGCGATCTCTATGTTCTAGGGGAACGTTGGTCATGTCAAAGTCAGCGGCAGTGATAGAGTCGATGTGAACAGCGTGAGAAGTAGAAGCGTCTCTAACGAGAGGTTCTGTCGCATCGTCGGACTCAGACATCTGGTCTTCTGAAAAAATAGATGTCTCGGGAATATGACTAAGAAGAGCGAGACTACTGCGTTTAGGAAAAGTCAGATCAACAG
Source organism: Lepas anatifera (assembly GCA_034440635.1). Taxonomy (NCBI): domain Eukaryota; kingdom Metazoa; phylum Arthropoda; class Thecostraca; family Lepadidae; genus Lepas; species Lepas anatifera. Next base: position 10,831 of record JAOTON010001492.1, read on the forward strand.
AAGAGATATTACAAAGTCTAACAAAAATTCGACGTGATTTAGTGCCTTGGAGGTGGCCGATGGAGCGTGCCACGACGACATCGGCAGAAAATTTTTGTTGGGGATGCGAGGTTACAAGAAATGTTGCGGGATGGGCAGACTCCGGGACTGTACGAGAAACTCTTGCCAAAACAAGTTTTTCTGTCCTGGCAGGTATAGTGGTGTCAGTCGAAAAATAGGCCGTATGGCAAGTGTCGATCAAGGGATCGCTGGTTGTGGAACTTGGCAGAGCTTCGAGGGGCGGAATGGGGTCGTCGCGAGTCACGGCAAGGTGAGACTGTGGGGTTATTTTAGGCTGAGATGTGTCTGGCGGTCGAGGTTTGTTTGTGGTAGAAGGATCGGTTGGCACGGGTGGCTCGGCTCGGCTGATGGGGATTTTCAGGGTGGAGTCTCCAGGATAAATAATGTGATTATTAACGAGGAAGCGAACTGAATGTGGAGATGGACGGTGAGGAGACAGCGCTGATACAGTAGGGAAGGAATCTGAAAAATAAGGTGCCTGATGTCTAGCGTCATATGACAAATGGTGGGCGTGAATAAAATCGGCTCCTAAAATAAGGTCACATTTGGGAGAGAGGGGATTGGTAGTGATGAGCACGGGATGAATAATTGTGCGATTAAGCAGTGTGAGGGGCAATAAGGAACGACCAAGTAACTGCAAGGGGGAACCGGTAACGCCAGTGACATTAAGGGAAACTTTGGCGGGTTTGACGGGACAATGTAAGCGATCAAAAGCCATTTTGGTGAGAATAGTGACAGAAGAGCCTGTGTCGTACAGGGTGCGAAAAGGCACAGAGGAAACGTGAACTGTGGTAATAATGGGAGTTACGCCAATGTAGTGTGGATGGATGACGCTGAGGACATCGCCGTTCGTTAAGGGTCAATCGCGATTGGAGCGAGCAGTGGGGCGAGGCCGTGGTGATGGGGATCTAGACTCCGATCGGTTGCGACCATAAGATCTAGGCGGAGAACGGTTGAAGCGCACGGAGCGGTCGGAACGGGACGAGCGGTCATAGCGCGGGGATGGAGATCGGTCTGGGCGTGAGGGGCGGTCGTACCGGCGAGGAGATTCGTGGTAGAGATCGCGGGATGGGGTCGGGACTGGTTTCGATACGGGGTGAAACGACGGGGTTGGAGAAAGGGCCGAGATGGATAGCGTGAGCGAGATCGAGAAGGAAAGCGATTGCGTGGGTTAGAAAAGCAATCACGGGCGAAATGGTTAGGACGGCCACAATGGTAGCAGCAAGGTCGGCTGTCACGACGGTAGGTAGGACGACGGGCTGGGTAATCTGACTGGGGTTGGGCTTGGGCCAGTTCGAGGCGGCAAGGCGAGCGTTGATTTGGGCGATGGGGTCAGAGGTGGTGATAGAATTAACTGGGTCGGCATCGGCGAGCGGGACAGAGGCCAGGGATTCGTTCTGTTCTTCCGTGCGAGCAAGGGTCAAGGCCTCTGAAAATGAGGAAGGGGTTCGAGACATTACGAGGCGACGAGTCATAGGGACCCGAAGCCCTTTAATGAATTGTACTGTAAGGGTCTGGTCTTTGATGGATTTGCTTTGTCCGTCAACGTCCCATTCTGTTAATTGTTTTCCGATCGTTCTGAGTCGGTCAGCATAGGTGGAGACGGATTCGTCTGGGCGTTGAACACATGTCATAAGGTCCTGGAGGCGAAGTGTCATCGGGCGGGAGTCTTTCGTAAAAATTTCAATAGCCAGTTTCTTGAACGCCGGAAGGGTCGTACAACCTCGGAGTGCCATATTCTCGCGGAGGATTTTGCCAGGGCGTCCCGTGAATTTCAATTTTGCAACTTTGAGGGCGATTTCATCAGACCATTTTCCTAATTTAGAAGTCTCGTCAAGTTCGTCTAAGAAGTCCTGAATAGGAGTCGTGCCGTCAAACGGTGGTAAGAAGTTCGCAAAGGTGAAAATGTTAGAGGAAGGTACGTCTGTCATGGTCGAATTCGGTTGGCAGGGCGAAATAGGAGAATCTCCACACTTACCTTGTGTCCGCCGCTGCCACCAGTGTTACGTTGTCGGAGGCGAGAGGAAGACTGCGTCGGGACCAACCGTGTATTCCAATTTTAGACCTAGTTATATATCTTCGCTCAAGCCAATGAAACGGGTTGCTGGCATAAACACAGACACTCGTGACACACACTCTAATTTTAGGACTAGACTAAACACTCTACAACAGTTGCATGCGCCGGCCCTCTGGCTATGCTGTACCTGCTGGCGAGTGGCTCTGCCGCTCACGCCTTCGTCTGGAGGTGGAGCTCAAGCTGCTGCTGCTGCTGCCGACTATAGACCAGAAGAAAAGCTTCATACAATAAATCCCTGGACACTGCAGCCATTCCAGGAATGAACGAGCCGACATCCTGCCACGGATGTGTCTAGCCTGCCTCAGGAGCATGCGTGTGTCGATGAAGAGACCCTAGCCAAGGCTGTTTTGCACACTGCCATCTGGGATGAGACGATCAATGCAGTCAGAAGCTAGATGTTGTTTACCTCTCCAGCAAACTATTCCCGATGAAAAAGTCTGAAATAAAAGCAAAGAAATTCCTTTTATAAACAGCATCATACAAACCTCAAATAGTTTTCACCAGCTTCAGCCAAATATACAATTTACTTAGCCAGAGAATATTATATTTTTGGCCCTTAATCTCAAACATATACTGCAAGCAAAAATATACCGATTTCTTGAGGAAAAGAGGTACCACAATCATTGAAAAAACACTTGCTGGGTTCTATTATTAAGTCCCAAGGCCCCACTAGAAGTATCCTCCAGTATCAACAGCTATCAATTAAAGCAAAATGGTTCAAACATAAAAATACATAAAAATTACTGTTTGACTAATATATGCAGCAGAATAACTAATTGATGTGGCAGGCATTCTGGTAAACCATAGAAGCATGGGTGCACAACATAAGATGAAGATTCCAACTCACCCACGTGAACAGAAATTGTGGGTCTGTACCAGATATACAAGATGTAAAGGTTTAAAAAATCAAGTTGGTTTCTCATAATCAACAACTGAAAGAACAGAACACAATGTTCACCTATTTACTCGATGAAGTACCTAGAAGATGAATGTACCTAAATTCATGCTGGAAGCCTTACACAGGTTTTTATTGTGAATCAAAACATAATGTAACTCACAACTTCCAGTTAGCTTCTTGTTAAATAACTTATTCAATAAGTGGCTTATTCAAAATCTTACCTTGCTTGAATGCAAATACTGGGATTTTAGTCTGTAACTTGATTGTGTAGAATTTCACTCAATACTCTGAGCAGCTAGCTAACCCGCTCTACCCCTTTATTTACAGGAACATTCCGCATTATATAAATCTGATATGACCTGAAAAGTGAAAATATCATAACATTAGCACATTCATGAGTACTTCTAGATATTCACAGTGGAAATAGATATTTTGTTTAAGATACAAGTACATTTCAGAAAATAATTGGCACATCTGCCACAGTCTGACACAGTGAACAGAAAAAGGACAATTATATTTCTGAAATCTGAAATAATATATTGACATTCAGATCTGGCAATGTTTGACAACATGCTAAAGCCCTGTTCCAGCTGTGAGCACAGTTTTGTCAGCAGGACCTCTAACCTCTCCTCCAGAAAAGTAATATCAGCGCCATAATCGCCTCTTGTTTGTGCTAAGCAAAGGGAACTCAAACCTTTATACCATTAAAATATATTAGACTGCCACTTCGTGCACTTACTATTTTTCATCAGCACAAACAGCAGGCCATCAGCCCGTAAAACCTCTAGAACTAGTTCCCGGGGAGAGGCTACAGTCCTGTGACGTAGGCGCAACGCGGCCCGCTGATTGGTGCTGACAAAACTGTGCTGACAGGTGGAACAGGGCTATAGAGTATGAAATAAAATAACATTCTAATGAAGGTCAGCCTTTTTTGTTGTTGCCTATAGCCCTGTTCCATCTGTCAGCACAGTTTTGTCAGCACCAATCAGCGGGCCGCGTTGCGCCTACGTCACAGGATTGTAGCCTCTCCCCGGGAACTAGTTCTAGAGGTTTTACGGGCTGATGGCCTGCTGTTTGTGCTGATGAAAAATAGTAAGTGCACGAAGTGGCAGTCTAATATATTTTAATGGTATAAAGGTTTGAGTTCCCTTTGCTTAGCACAAACAAGAGGCGATTATGGCGCTGATATTACTTTTCTGGAGGAGAGGTTAGAGGTCCTGCTGACAAAACTGTGCTCACAGCTGGAACAGGGCTTTAGCATGTTGTCAAACATTGCCAGATCTGAATGTCAATATATTATTTCAGATTTCAGAAATATAATTGTCCTTTTCTGTTCACTGTGTCAGACTGTGGCAGATGTGCCAATTATTTTCTGAAATGTACTTGTATCTTAAACAAAATATCTATTTCCACTGTGAATATCTAGAAGTACTCATGAATGTGCTAATGTTATGATATTTTCACTTTTCAGGTCATATCAGATTTATATAATGCGGAATGTTCCTGTAAATAAAGGGGTAGAGCGGGTTAGCTAGCTGCTCAGAGTATTGAGTGAAATTCTACACAATCAAGTTACAGACTAAAATCCCAGTATTTGCATTCAAGCAAGGTAAGATTTTGAATAAGCCACTTATTGAATAAGTTATTTAACAAGAAGCTAACTGGAAGTTGTGAGTTACATTATGTTTTGATTCACAATAAAAACCTGTGTAAGGCTTCCAGCATGAATTTAGGTACATTCATCTTCTAGGTACTTCATCGAGTAAATAGGTGAACATTGTGTTCTGTTCTTTCAGTTGTTGATTATGAGAAACCAACTTGATTTTTTAAACCTTTACATCTTGTATATCTGGTACAGACCCACAATTTCTGTTCACGTGGGTGAGTTGGAATCTTCATCTTATGTTGTGCACCCATGCTTCTATGGTTTACCAGAATGCCTGCCACATCAATTAGTTATTCTGCTGCATATATTAGTCAAACAGTAATTTTTATGTATTTTTATGTTTGAACCATTTTGCTTTAATTGATAGCTGTTGATACTGGAGGATACTTCTAGTGGGGCCTTGGGACTTAATAATAGAACCCAGCAAGTGTTTTTTCAATGATTGTGGTACCTCTTTTCCTCAAGAAATCGGTATATTTTTGCTTGCAGTATATGTTTGAGATTAAGGGCCAAAAATATAATATTCTCTGGCTAAGTAAATTGTATATTTGGCTGAAGCTGGTGAAAACTATTTGAGGTTTGTATGATGCTGTTTATAAAAGGAATTTCTTTGCTTTTATTTCAGACTTTTTCATCGGGAATAGTTTGCTGGAGAGGTAAACAACATCTAGCTTCTGACTGCATTGATCGTCTCATCCCAGATGGCAGTGTGCAAAACAGCCTTGGCTAGGGTCTCTTCATCGACACACGCATGCTCCTGAGGCAGGCTAGACACATCCGTGGCAGGATGTCGGCTCGTTCATTCCTGGAATGGCTGCAGTGTCCAGGGATTTATTGTATGAAGCTTTTCTTCTGGTCTATAGTCGGCAGCAGCAGCAGCAGCTTGAGCTCCACCTCCAGACGAAGGCGTGAGCGGCAGAGCCACTCGCCAGCAGGTACAGCATAGCCAGAGGGCCGGCGCATGCAACTGTTGTAGAGTGTTTAGTCTAGTCCTAAAATTAGAGTGTGTGTCACGAGTGTCTGTGTTTATGCCAGCAACCCGTTTCATTGGCTTGAGCGAAGATATATAACTAGGTCTAAAATTGGAATACACGGTTGGTCCCGACGCAGTCTTCCTCTCGCCTCCGACAACGTAACACTGGTGGCAGCGGCGGACACAAGGTAAGTGTGGAGATTCTCCTATTTCGCCCTGCCAACCGAATTCGACCATGACAGACGTACCTTCCTCTAACATTTTCACCTTTGCGAACTTCTTACCACCGTTTGACGGCACGACTCCTATTCAGGACTTCTTAGACGAACTTGACGAGACTTCTAAATTAGGAAAATGGTCTGATGAAATCGCCCTCAAAGTTGCAAAATTGAAATTCACGGGACGCCCTGGCAAAATCCTCCGCGAGAATATGGCACTCCGAGGTTGTACGACCCTTCCGGCGTTCAAGAAACTGGCTATTGAAATTTTTACGAAAGACTCCCGCCCGATGACACTTCGCCTCCAGGACCTTATGACATGTGTTCAACGCCCAGACGAATCCGTCTCCACCTATGCTGACCGACTCAGAACGATCGGAAAACAATTAACAGAATGGGACGTTGACGGACAAAGCAAATCCATCAAAGACCAGACCCTTACAGTACAATTCATTAAAGGGCTTCGGGTCCCTATGACTCGTCGCCTCGTAATGTCTCGAACCCCTTCCTCATTTTCAGAGGCCTTGACCCTTGCTCGCACGGAAGAACAGAACGAATCCCTGGCCTCTGTCCCGCTCGCCGATGCCGACCCAGTTAATTCTATCACCACCTCTGACCCCATCGCCCAAATCAACGCTCGCCTTGCCGCCCTCGAACTGGCCCAAGCCCAACCCCAGTCAGATTACCCAGCCCGTCGTCCTACCTACCGTCGTGACAGCCGACCTTGCTGCTACCATTGTGGCCGTCCTAACCATTTCGCCCGTGATTGCTTTTCTAACCCACGCAATCGCTTTCCTTCTCGATCTCGCTCACGCTATCCATCTCGGCCCTTTCTCCAACCCCGTCGTTTCACCCCGTATCGAAACCAGTCCCGGACCCCATCCCGCGATCTCTACCACGAATCTCCTCGCCGGTACGACCGCCCCTCACGCCCAGACCGATCTCCATCCCCGCGCTATGACCGCTCGTCCCGTTCCGACCGCTCCGTGCGCTTCAACCGTTCTCCGCCTAGATCTTATGGTCGCAACCGATCGGAGTCTAGATCCCCATCACCACGGCCTCGCCCCACTGCTCGCTCCAATCGCGATTGACCCTTAACGAACGGCGATGTCCTCAGCGTCATCCATCCACACTACATTGGCGTAACTCCCATTATTACCACAGTTCACGTTTCCTCTGTGCCTTTTCGCACCCTGTACGACACAGGCTCTTCTGTCACTATTCTCACCAAAATGGCTTTTGATCGCTTACATTGTCCCGTCAAACCCGCCAAAGTTTCCCTTAATGTCACTGGCGTTACCGGTTCCCCCTTGCAGTTACTTGGTCGTTCCTTATTGCCCCTCACACTGCTTAATCGCACAATTATTCATCCCGTGCTCATCACTACCAATCCCCTCTCTCCCAAATGTGACCTTATTTTAGGAGCCGATTTTATTCACGCCCACCATTTGTCATATGACGCTAGACATCAGGCACCTTATTTTTCAGATTCCTTCCCTACTGTATCAGCGCTGTCTCCTCACCGTCCATCTCCACATTCAGTTCGCTTCCTCGTTAATAATCACATTATTTATCCTGGAGACTCCACCCTGAAAATCCCCATCAGCCGAGCCGAGCCACCCGTGCCAACCGATCCTTCTACCACAAACAAACCTCGACCGCCAGACACATCTCAGCCTAAAATAACCCCACAGTCTCACCTTGCCGTGACTCGCGACGACCCCATTCCGCCCCTCGAAGCTCTGCCAAGTTCCACAACCAGCGATCCCTTGATCGACACTTGCCATACGGCCTATTTTTCGACTGACACCACTATACCTGCCAGGACAGAAAAACTTGTTTTGGCAAGAGTTTCTCGTACAGTCCCGGAGTCTGCCCATCCCGCAACATTTCTTGTAACCTCGCATCCCCAACAAAAATTTTCTGCCGATGTCGTCGTGGCACGCTCCATCGGCCACCTCCAAGGCACTAAATCACGTCGAATTTTTGTTAGACTTTGTAATATCTCTTCTGTTGATCTGACTTTTCCTAAACGCAGTAGTCTCGCTCTTCTTAGTCATATTCCCGAGACATCTATTTTTTCAGAAGACCAGATGTCTGAGTCCGACGATGCGACAGAACCTCTCGTTAGAGACGCTTCTACTTCTCACGCTGTTCACATCGACTCTATCACTGCCGCTGACTTTGACATGACCAACGTTCCCCTAGAACATAGAGATCGCTTGCTAGCATTGTTATTGAAGTACAAGTCAGTATTCGGTAAATCGCTTTCCGATTTAAAGGAAACTGATGTTTATCGCCATAAGATAGAACTAACGGATTCTACTCCGGTCTATCAAAGACCATATCCCATTCCATTCTCACAGCGTACCGTGCTCAAACAACAGATCGATGAACTACTTGATGCCAAAATCATCGAGCCCTCCGTGTCTCCTTACAATTCTCCGACCCTTCTCGTCAAGCGAAGCCCAAATTCCCCACCTCGTTTTGTTCTTGATTTACGACGTTTGAACACAGTTGTGAAAACGGACAGCTTCCCCTTCCCTCATCTTCAAGACACTTTAGACCAATTATCTGGGTCAACCTTGTTTACCACCTTGGATCTTTTCCGATCTTTTCATCAAATTCCCCTCGATCCCCAGTCCAAAGAATTTACAGCCTTTTCTGCTGACAATCAGTCATACCAGTACCGCCGCGTACCTTTTGGATTGAATTCCGCAAGTGCTGCTCTAAATAGGGCACTTAAAATTGCATTTTCTGGCCTTCCCAGTGATTACATATATTGTTACGTTGATGATTTGATCATCGCCAGCAACACTGCCGATTCTCACTTTAACAAGCTAGAAGCTGTTCTTCAACGCTTGAGTAAGCACAAATTCGTCTTAAAACCTTCAAAATGTACCTTTATGCAAAAATCAATTACTTATTTAGGCTTTACCATCAGTGCCCAAGGCATATCTCCAGACCCCGAGAAAATAAAAGCTGTCAAAACTTATCCCAGACCTCAAACCCCGAAACAAGTGAAACAATTTCTTGGTTTCGTGAATTTTTTCGGAAATTCATTCCCCACATGGCTGAAACTTCCCGCTGTTTAAACTACCTGACCCGCGACAATGTCCCTTTCGTCTGGACACCGGAATGTGAAAAAGCTTTCGAAAGCATCAAAACGTCCTTGACGACATACCCAGTTCTTCGGTTACCCTCCTTTGATCGCGAATTTTATCTTTCAACCGATGCTAGCAAGTATAGCATATCTGCCATTTTGGAACAACGCTTCGGCGATTCATTACATCCAATCGCCTACCTCAGTCGTAATTTGAACAAAGCCGAGATAAACTATTCCGTCACTGAAAAAGAGGCCTTGGCTATCATTTATGGCTTTGACAAATTTCATACATATCTCCTTGGCCACAAGACCATAGTTTTCACAGATCATCTCCCTTTGATTTCGCTTTTTAAGTCTAAGAACCCAGGTGGCCGCCTTGTACGTTGGGCGTTAAAGCTTTCCCAGTATGACTTTACTATGCGTTATGTCCGCGGTTCATCGCATGTCAAAGCTGACACATTGTCTCGCATTCCTATTTTTCAACAACCTTCCACTGATTTTTTAGCCACAATTCAGGCCGCCATTAGCGGCCCGGACGAGAATTGGACTCGACAACGCGTGAAAACAGCCCAACAGGCCGACCCTGATCTCAAATTTATCATCGAACAGCTGAATACCGAATCTACCATCAAACCACGTCCCATCGGATACCCTTCTATCGACGAATTTTTCCTCAGTTCTGATGATTTGCTGTATCACGTTACGGCGAACCCCAAAGACAAAACACGTGACGTCATAGAAGAGCTGGTAGTACCCCCACCGATGAGACCTTATGTACTTTTTCACGCCCATAATGCTAAGTTTAGTGCACATTTAGGTATTTCTGGTACCTTCAACAAAATTAGGAGACAATACTTTTGGATTGGTCTCTACAACGACGTGAAACGGTACGTTTTGTCTTGCAAGCCGTGTTTCGAGAGAAAGAGCCACCGCTACACCGAAAACCCACCGTTCGAACGTTTTACCCCACTTTCACGCCCTGGCCAGTTGTGGTCACTTGATATCGTCGGCCCTCTCACCCAGACACACAACGGTAACCGTTATATTTTAAGTTGCTTAGAAGAATTCACTAAATGGCCCGAACTGTTCCCCATTCCCGATCAAAGTGCCGATACCATTGCTAAAATTTTTTGTTAAGGATATCATTTGTCGTTTTGGCTGCCCCGAGACTCTGCTTACCGATCAAGGCCGCAATTTCACTTCTAAATTGTTTAAGTTGATATGCAGTTTACTCAATATTAAGAAGATCCAAACTTCCGCTTATCATCCAGCCACTAATGCCAGACTGGAGCGACTTCATGGTTCCGTTGCCTCCATGTTAAGCCATCTCATAGACAGTACCGCTACTGATTGGGATGACAATTTGCCCTTCGTTTTACTCTCTTTAAGAACGCGTGTGCATTCCACCACCCACGAAACTGCGGCTTACCTCTTGTACGGCAGAGATATTCGCACCCCCACAAGTGATATTTTCGAGTCGGACGACATTTCATATGCCTCTATTGACGATTACAAAACTGAACTTTTAAAAAGACTTAAGACTGCGAATGAACAGGTTATGAAATATGTGTCACAGGCCGCTGACCGTCAAGAAGCCTATCAGGCCCGAAAGGCTAAGCCCACTGGACTCAAGGTCAATGACCTAGTATACTTGTATATACCTAGGAGTCCTGTTGGAGTTTCTGCCAAATTAGTGAGAAAAAGTCACGGCCCGTATAGAATTGAGGCTTTCCCGTCGCCCGTCAATGCCAGAATCAGGCATATTCACAAGGCCGGTGATATTCAGTCAGTTCACATTTCACGGCTCCGACCGTATGTAGATTATTTAGAAAGCGCCCGAGCTGCGCCCGCTCAGCCCTCGTGCGCCCCATTTACGGCTTACTTCCCACAAGCCATATCCACGTTCTTTTCGGCTACATTAACCTTCAGCCTTCTCAGTGCGTTTTTATCATATGTAATGTTAAACACCTTCTTTGTGAAGAAGGAGAGGAAACGTAGAAACGAAACAATAGGGTAAAAATGTGAATATTAATTAGGTTATTGACGTCTTAAAACAAAGAAAAACAATGCCAGTACAAATACTATACACATGGAAGAATGTATGTTTTGAATGTTTGACTGAAGCTTATTTTAGTAACATAAACAGAAAACCTGGACCATTGATGAATGTTTAAATTAGTTTATTTCATCATATTTCCGAAAGGAAATTTTTCGTAAGGAAGGGGATGTTGTAGAGTGTTTAGTCTAGTCCTAAAATTAGAGTGTGTGTCACGAGTGTCTGTGTTTATGCCAGCAACCCGTTTCATTGGCTTGAGCGAAGATATATAACTAGGTCTAAAATTGGAATACACGGTTGGTCCCGACGCAGTCTTCCTCTCGCCTCCGACAACGTAACACAACCATGGACTCAACACAGGTGACTTCTGCCGAATTTCGGATTACCTGTAAGGCTGCGCGCGGGGCGGAGAGCTCGGCTCGGCTGCTTGAGCAGATCTGACCGGCCGCTGCCTTCAGTTGACGTCCATCGCCGTTTTGAAACGTGCTCGGGGCACCACCATCTCCTCGTAGGACTCCGACCTTCATGGAGAATCATCTAACCACACTTATTCGTAATTCGTGGTGAGAGTGACACTAGGTGTGCCTCCTCTGCGGTGTTCCGGACAGATTCGAGGGCGTTACGTCCTCAGGCCTACATCAAAGTTGAAGTGGACGCCGGCGCTTGCTCTCCAGAGTGGAAGGTGGCGGGGAGGTTCGTCTCCAGGAGGATAGTATCGACCCTGGAAAGCGTGAGCGTCTCTTCACGGGTGCTGCGCCAGCTGGTGACGGTGGTGGCCAGCAGAGCGAAACTTTGCGAAAGTCTGAATGGGTCGTCGGGAATTTGACTCGAATCCTCCGATTGCGATAGAATCAGAGCACCAAGCCGCGTTGCGTCATAGAGGTTAAGCGCAAGAAATCGGCAAAAGTACATTGGCTATTCTTGTGGAATTCGGTGCTGTTACTTAGCAGATTGTCGGTTCTGCAGATGAACTCTTTTCCGGAAAAATATGTGTATTTTTGTGGCAGGAAGGCACGGAGCCGACGACGCAGTGGTTTTTGCGGGTACATGTATCATGCAGCAGCTTTTGCTATTCATTTTACCAGCATCCAGGGCAGCGCCAGGACACATGTGAAGAGTGGAGCGACTGCGTTGCTGGCATGGACATTTGGGAACTGACCTCTATGTAATCCATCTTGACGGGCGGTAACTGCTTAGGATCTAACAAAGACGTCACGATGAAGACCTTGTCAAATTGAGCCTCCTCCTCCTACGTGTGTTTTGCAAGCAGCTTTTTATCGCTTGACTGTGTGTAGCGTTCCGTGCGGTAGAGTTAGTCATTGCCAAGAAAATTCACATATAATCATACCATTCATTCCATACCCGAAGTTGTCGGGAAAATTCGAAACAAATCCATTTGAAAACCACGATTACTAATCTACCTAAGTCCTATTCACAAACGAAAAAGTGAATACTTCTATTGATTCGACGAAAGAAAGGACGACTCATACACATAGCCGAATTCGAAAGCAACCAGGGTCATTCTGATTCCATCATTCCATGGATCTGGTTAGACAGTATATCCCTTATCATTTCCTATCCATGGCATGCTCTGCCATACAAGTCTCTCGTGAGCCATAATCAAATAAAGTGAGGAAGTGATAGAGAGCAGGTATAAACCAGTTAAAATGAGTCAAAAGCTGCTACCCTCGCAGACGACGCAGGGCAGCTTGAACAAACATTCAAAAGACAGATGTTTCCCGAGTTCGTCTTGTCTCTGAGTTAAGTTTTTTTAATATATATATCGGTTCGAAACAAGAAATACCACGGTGATTTACAGGCGAATTAATTTGGGTGTTCAACCGTAAACAGGTGACGTAATCAGAAAAATGTAATGATTAAATTATATGCTCCTGTCTTCGACGTATGGTGAGTAAAAGGGACGGGGAAAAGCTCACATGGGTTCATAAAGGGGCGACAGGGCCGGTCTCAGGACCGGGTTGCTGATCGTTGCTGGCACGCCGATAAGTGCAAAACTATCGTTATGAACACACATATACTGTTGATAATATAATGTTGTAAACACTGCGTTTTGGCCGTTATTCAAGTTATATGGTGAGGGTTTGTGGGGTGCCTCACATCGAAACATATTGCTCCGCCGGTTGTAGGTGGATCCAGGACTCGAGCTTTTTAGAGGGAGGGGGATATTTGCGAGTGCGGCGGGTTGGGGCGTGACGTCTATTCCTGAGTGGATAATGCTCTTGACGGGAGGGGGCAAGTGAGGGTGAAAAGTGTGATCTTATAAATGAAAAGTGATGATATTTTTTTCAAATTCGCATGGTTTTCCAAGTTTCTACCCTATGTATGTATGTAGTGGCATTGGCCCCATTGCCCGCCCAGATCCGCCGATGCTCGGATTTTGACTTCTTATACCAAAGTTTGGAGACCATCGAAAACTACCATCAGATCGGATCATCGCCTTTCTGAGATTCGTCCCTGCCCGCTCCCCCGACGTTTGCGTCGACGCACCCGCACCAATAGCAGTGAGGCACGACCGTAGTGCCCTCACTGCAGTGCGGTGTTACCCCAGCGCCCTCCCGGCCTCCAGGTGCGACACAAGCGCCCCGTCGGCGGATACCTCACCTTGGATTGCACATGTTTTTGAAGTGGCACCTTTACCCTGAGAAATGAGCGAGTTTGGTTCATAAAACTGAAACAATGACCAATCAACCACATAAAACATTTCTTGATCTATTTTATTGCCATTCATGCACGTTTGATATCGATTAAGGTTTCTTAAAAAATATTGAGTAAAAGATACAATGCAAGCAAATTCCAGAAATCCCTGGGCTATAAAACTGCGTCTTTGCGAAATGCACCCGCAGGGCACGGTCGCTGTCCACTGCGCATGCGCGAGTTGCCTCGCTCTTAGACTGAGCACCCCTAATACATACAATCCTGCTTTCAAATAAATTATATATTGAGTTTTTACGAATAATTATAAATTATCAGTTACAATTCTAGCAATAAATGTATTAAAAAGACTAGTTTTTAGTAAAATTACATTTCTTAAAGTTCTAGAAAACTCTGAATGCTAGTAGCTGGTTTGCGTTTGCGAGCATAGGCGGTCGCCGGAGGGTACCGTTATTTAATTTCCACGCTTCCCAACAAACAACCATCCAACACACACACACACAAACTAATGTCCATGTATGGATTTCCATTTTTTTTTTTGGTGGCCTTCCTACGATCAGCCCAGGGCTGGGGCCGCGTTTCCATCGCCGACAACCAGCGCACCCCGCCCACATGTCCAGAATGCGGAGGGGACAGGACAACAATATCTAATGCATCCAGGACATGTGGACGGCGAAGCCGGCCGTGACCGGCGATGCAAACGCGGCCCACACGAATTCAGAGACGCAGAGCTGGGAGAGGTCAATTTCGCAGTGAAATTAATCTCTTCCTTAGCGCTGCGAGTCTGAAAGTTAACTTTAAGGGCGAAGGGTCCGAAAGAAATTCGCCCGCAAAGCTGGCGGCCAAAAGCCAGCGGCCACTGTTTTAGAAAAAATAAAGCCATGCTGGAAGGGAAAACCTCAAAGATGTACGCTCGGAAACTCCAAGTTACATGGTTGAGATGAAAAACCCTTCTTAAATAAAAAAACAATATTTTCGCGGTGATATTCTATGGGAATGCACCGCTGTCATCTTTGATTTGGGGTAGAGAGATCCATAACCCACGAAGGGGGGGAGAGGGGGGTCGCAATTATGTAGAGAATGGCGCTTTTAGTGAGGGAGATAACATAAAGCATACGATGGCAAGACGCTGTTTCGGAGGTATTCATAACCAGGATTATCTTTAATAATCCTAACGAGAAGTAAATGGCGGTGTTGCACATACTGTTTCATCGGTCCACGTTTATGTGCCCATGCTTCATCAGAGTTTATGGGCCCATGTTGATTCACATATGAAGTTCAGAACCAGTTCGATGAGGTCTGGACGGTCGTTTCCGAGCAGATTTTGGAGACTAGGGGTCAGATTATTCGCCGCCAGGTGGTTGGCGATGCGTATCCTTCTTGGGGCTTCGGTGGGACATTCGAGTAACATATGTTTAACTGAGAGCCTTGCGCCACATCCTTCACAGTTCGGAGGGGGAGCATTGTCGAAGAGATAGCTGTGGGTTAATCGAGTGTGTCCACAGCGTAAGCGAGAAAGGAGTACTTCCTTTTGCCTGGTGTTTTGGTTGCTAGTGCACCAGGGAGAGAGTTTGGGTTTGATTTCATACATGTGATCAGAGTGTATGTTTTCCCATTTTAATTGAAGATAAGATGTAAAACGTTCTCTCAATGCACTAAAAACATCCGAAAGAGGTAAGTGGATATTTGTCATCCTTGGCAAAAGAGAGGCCTGTTTCGCCGCTGTATCGGCCTCTTCATTGCCGGGAATGGAACAGTGGCCCGGGATCCAAAGGAAGATGACGTTTTGGCTACGAGGAAGGGTATAGAAAATCCGAAGTATATCGTAGACGAGTGGATGATCTATGGTCTCTGGGCACCGTAGGGCCCCAAGGGCCGATCGCGAGTCTGTGCATACTATCGAAAGAGGAGTACGTGATTCTCGGATGAGAATCATAGCCCTTTGATAGCATACAGCTCTGCAGTAAAAACGGAGGCAATGTTTGGTAGTCGGTAAGTCAATTTCAAATTTAACCAGACAACCGCAGATCCAACTTGCTGGTTCCGTAAAGATCCGTCCGTGTAGATAAATGTATAGTCCGAATGAGCAAATTGGTATGCGTGGAAGTCAGACAATATTTCAGTCGGATTTATTTGCGACTTTCGTTCAGAAAAAGGTATTGGATATCTGGCCAACGGTGAAGCCAGTAGGCTAGAGGAGGTGCCTTGGAAGCGGTGTGCACCAGGGGCATATTGATCTCAGTCTGAGCGTTCTGTACTACAGTGGCAATAGAACGGATTGTTTTCTGAGGCCGGCGTGGGTTATAAACATAATGAGGCGTCACGCAGGACGAAGCAGGATGGTCCGGGCTGCTCATAACCTGGTAATAATATCGGAGGACTAAGAAGAGTTGACGGCTTTCTAGAGGAGGCACGCTAACATCGGCCTGAAGAGCAGTCACAGGGGTGGTCCGAAATGCCCCCGTAATTATCCTAAGACACATGGATTGTATTGACTCTATACGATGTCGAATTGTTGGGGAAACTATACATATTACAAGGGCACTATAGTCGAGAACAGATCGTACAAGGCTGCTGTAAAGGAGGGTGAGAGATTTACGGTCCGCACCCCAGGTACAACCTGAAACACATTTCAGTATGTTAATTCTTTGTAGGCAGCGTACTCGCAGCTGTTCAATGTGGTTGCGGAAAGTGAGACGGGTGTCAAGTATAATACCTAGATACTTGAACGTCTGAACTTGCGGGATGGGTTGATTTCTAATTTTTAGTTGGAGATCGTCCGCCGCTCTGCCTCTTTTAAATACCATAGTGGCTGATTTCGCAGGGGAAAGAGAGAATCCCCACCTGTCACACCAACGCGATATAAGCCTCAGTGCGGCCTGCATTATTTCTCCGGATTCCCTACAGGTTTCGCGGGTAGTCCAGATGGCAAGATCGTCAGCAAACATGGAACAATGGACGCTCGGATAATTTCTCCGTACGTCGTCGAATATATCATTTACGGCCAGTAAGAAAAGGTTGGGAGATAGCACACTCCCCTGTGGTACACCATGCTCAAGTGTGTGTGGATCCGAAAATGTTGTCTTGCATTTTACCTGGAACGTTCTGACTTGCAGAAAGTTTTTAATAAACTGGGCCATGTGGCCCCGAATGCCAATGTTATGGAGCTTTACCAGCGCAGTTCCTCTGTAAACCTTATTAAACGCGGATGATAAATCTAAGAATGTGGCGACAGTAGGATGTCCGTGAATGAAGCCTTTTTGGACAGATGATACGAGTCTGATAATGTTGCAGTTGGTGTTCAAGTTTTTACGAAATCCACTTTGAAAAGGTGACAACAGTTTGTTGGATTCCAAAAAGAAGGTTAGCCTGGCATTTACCATTCTTTCCATTATTTTGCAGGAACAATTCGTAAGCGAAATTGGGCGATAAGAAGTTGCCAAAAGTTCATCTTTACCTTGTTTTACTATTGGGATAACTATGCTTTGAAGCCAACCAGGAGGGAAGGCATCAGTTTCCCCTAAGTTGTTTATTGAGGATAACAATCGTGTACGATTTTGATTTGAAAGATTTGAGTAAAAAGAGTAATTTATTCCATCCGGACCGGGAGATGATTTATTACCCCTGGTTATCGATACTTCGAGCTCCTTTAGGGTGAAAGGAACGTTGTAATATTCAGTTTCTGGTGATGAAAAGTCTAAGAGATTCGATGCTGCCACAAGATTCTGGTGAATATTTGACGGGTATATTTCTGTTGACGATACAGACGCAAAGTGTTTAGCAAATGTATTTGTGACCTCATGCGGGTCGGATATTATTCCATTAGTGGTCATCAATTGTGGAAAATGTGCCCTGCAAGCTCGACGGGATCCGAATGAGCGAACCGTCTGCCATATGTCTTTTATCGGGGTAAAACGATTGAGTTTTTGAGCCGACGTATGTTCTCCATGATTTTACCTTCTCCTCCCAGAAAATTTGTGAAGCAAAAACGCAGCTATCAGAATATTCTTGTGCGAGTAAATCGTCCATTACATTTTTTTGAAAAGCACGAAGGGCCCTTCTCCTCACGGCCTTCGCCCATTGGCATCGCGATTTCCACCATGGCGCGTGAGTGGCTTGCATTTGGGGGTTTGGATTTGATTTTGAGCGTGGGATGATATCCAATGCAGTGTCATAAAGAGCGGAGAGGAATGTGGTCATATCTGGTGGAGCGTCGTGAAGCTTAGAAGCTAAATTGTCGTTGAATTTCGTCCAGTCAGCTAATTCTGTTTTCCATTTCTGTATAGTGGGTACGGATGGAAGGCAGGTTAGTGATGGGATGCAAATAGAAATCGGAAAGTGGTCAGAGAAGAGCGGATCAGAAGAGACAGACCATTGGAAATGTTGCGCAAGGTGGGCCGAGACCAGCGTGAGGTCAATCGCAGAGAGAGATCTGTGGCTTCGACTTTGAAAGGTTGGAGAACAGTCATTAAGGAAGCAGAGTGAGTTTGATTCTAAAAAATTTTCGATTATATGACCCCTCGTAGATACTGATTGGCTACCCCACATAGTGTGGTGGGCGTTGAAATCACCTAGCAACATAACTGGGGAGGGGGATAGTTGGGTGACTAGATTGTCCAGATTGGTCAGAGTTACTTGAGAATCATGTGGGGGGAGGTAGATAGAAACAGCAATGAAATTCAGACGACCTATTTTTAGATGAGCTGCAACAGCATTTAGAGGAGTTTGTAGGTTTATTCTGCGTTGAGGGAGAAGATTTGAAACATATAAGGCAGCCCCTCCCTTTCTAGAGTCTGAGTGTATGTTATTTTGGTACATGGTATATCCTTTGATTGAGAAATTATACACATCAGCGCCTCGCAGGTGAGTCTCCTGGATAGCCGCCACCAGGGGACTTTCATGAAGCATTACATTTTTGAATTCTGCGCAGTGTGAGATAAGGCCACCAACATTCCACTGGAGTATTTCCATATTACTCGTTTTGTGTGTGTTTTTCCTCTATAAAGCATCGCTTAGGAGTGGTGGGTCGCTTAGTACTTCGGAGTGTCCCGCGCCGTGTGCGGGGTGGGCTCGAGGCAGGGGTGATGTCGGAGTTAGAGTCACAGGACAGGTAGGCAGGAAGAGGGCTGTAGGCTGGAGAGGGGTTTGGATTCAGAGGGCTCAGATCCGCGTCAGCGGGTGCTGAGGGATCGGCGGGACCCCCAAGGTCAGGATTGTTGCTCACAGTGAGCCAGCTTTGAGAGGAAGGACAGGCGTGTTGGGTGGCGCCCACCTGCGATTCACCTGAACCAACGTCAGCACAGGTTCCCGCTGATGGTGGAGAGGCGGCGACGGCAACGGGCGGGATGGACTTAGCAGTGAGTTTGCCCTCAGATCCCGTAGTTGCGCGACAGTCAGAGCCCGCATGCTGATCGTCTTGGGTGACGTCTGGGCGGACTTCAGAGCAGGACTGTGGTGATACCAAAAGGCAATCCTGTGAAGCCTGGAGGTCACCAGAGGGCAGTGGAACCGACCTGTAAGCATTGGCATGAGGTTCCCTCCTGTGCGGGGGCTGGTGGTGCGAGGAGGAACCTCGGCACAGGGGTCACCAGCATGAGGACCTGCCGGGTACCGGGGCCCTGGAGCCACGTAGGGGCCCGAGGCCGGATGCACGCGCGGAGAGGGCGCTGACCCACCGGGTAGGCCTCCAATCTTTTGCTTATGACGGGGAGCCTTTGCTTTCTCTGCATAAGATCTGGGAGGCGTCGCAGGTGGGAGTCGCGGCCACTGATCGTAAGATCTTATCCCCGGTGCCCTTGCCTTGGCTGCTTTAACGGCCTCTTCCCATTTAGGGCACACATCCGCGTCCACGGGGTGAGGTCCCGAGCAGGAAGCACATCGATATGGACCCTCGCAGTCCCCGCCGCCATGCTCCTCAGAGCAGACCCTGCACCTCACTTTGCGAGCTTTGCACTGGCGACTGAGGTGTCCATATTTGAGACACTTGAGGCACAGTTTTGGCTTCTCCACCCATGGTCTGACAGGGAATCGGGCATAGCCCGCAATGAGGTGGGAGGGAACCTCAGTCCCCCAGAAGTGGAACTTTAGCAGGGCGTTTGGTCGCCCGTTCCGATTTGGGAAGCGTGTAATCTTAGCCACACCTTGCCCCTGGCTCTCCTTCGTGATCGTCTCTAGGTCATCATGCAGAAGCTCTGGGGCATATATCGTGCCAGCGGCCATATTTAGACGCGTGGGCAGCTCCACAGTCACACTTTTACCCAGAAACATATCAAGCTCCAGCATCCTCTCAGTCTGGAAAGTAGTGGCCGTTTTGACTAGGAGGGCCCCACTCCTAATTGCCCTGGCCTCCAGTACTGGCTGAGCCAGTATGTAGATGAGTTCATCTCGAACTTTGTAGGGACTGACTTTTAGGAATGGGGTCCCATCCATACATCTAATGAGCAAGAAGGCAGGGCCCTCTGGTGCAAGGTGCCCAAGACCCATGTCATTTTCCACCATACTTTTGGCTGGCGCTTAACGACCAGCCAGACCCTGAACTGACCTTTGTGTGTAGATTTCTGGACCGAGTGGCGAGAAAGTAAAACAAGGATGATGTCACACTAAACGATTAGGTCACACACTTGTAGGTTCAGTGCCCATGCCAACACAGAGTTTATGTCTTGATATCCTCTTATTAGATATCACATTTTTGGGATTGAAATCCAGGTCAAAGCAAAAGGCAGAAAAGCATATCAAAACAAGTTGCGATCGGGGAGATTGACTCTGTGAATGCACTGACAGAAATTGTAACTGTTAAAATGCTTCTCAGTTTTGGTGTGAATTCCACTACACAAACTCTGAGGAACCTAAGAACTATAGCTCCTTAATAGCTAGTAATGCTGTGTAACAGCTGCCTTAACACGCGCATTGACGGGGGTCTGAGCCACCTTCGCATTGACGGGGGGGCGGGTACCCGCCCCCCTAAGATCTCGAGAACCACGGTAGGTAGCGAAGAACGGTAAACGGCGTTGGGCTGCCCATCCACTTCTCCATCGAAAACATTTGAACCATTTTTTTTGTCAGGTCACATTTAAGGTCACGAGAGGTCAAAACATGCCCGTCATAGGGATAACATGTAAAATTCAGTTTTTCGGGCATTACATCTGAACAAGTAAAGATAGAGCAAAACGACCTGAACTATATGAATCCTCTTAGCAAGCCGAATCGAATGATATATAATTTGACCTTGCTAGGTCAAATCAAGGATTTGACCTGACCTGAGGTAAGGTCAGGGTCAAGTTATATAAAATGCATATCATTAGAACCGCAAAGCCCAGGCGAGTCTAATGCAGCTAAAATAAATGCTCTATCACCATCCGTTACTGAGTTATTCCGTAAAAACCATTTTTCCCATGTATTTCCAATGGAGAGGTCATGCCTCGTACCTGACCTTAGGTCATCGATATCAAAAATACCGGAACATATGTTAGAGAACTCGGTGGGGCCATTATGTGATATGAGTTTCAATCGGATAAGTTCACCCTGCTCCGACTTATGCTATCTTAAACTTTTTTGAGGTCGGGTCACTTGACCTGTACTGGTGACCTGACCTGAGATGACCTAACCTTAAAATTTTCACAGAAGTTGGAAAAATGATGAGGGAAAAGGTATACCAAGTAGGGCGGCGCTACGCGCCGCTTTTTCTACTGTCTCCGAAACTCAGGGGCGGGTACCCGCCCCGTCAATGCGCCGTGTTAATCCTAATGCACATACCTCACGCAAGCAATCTTTTCTATTTTTTTCTTTTACATTACATGTATTTCCTTTCTCATGTGACCCTGGGCTGTTTCTGTGAATAATTAATAGAGGTGGGAGTTTCGGGCAATTTTGCAGGCCCGGCCCAGGCCTCGGCTGGCAGCTGATTTTAGAAGCCCGTCACAAGCCCGGTTTGTGGAAGAAAATGGATTATCAAGCCCGGAAGGCCCGGTATCATGGAAAACCATTAACGACTATATACAACATTTATTTACTTTAAAGCTGTTTCAAATATATGTTTTAAGCCAATTTATCCTGTAAAAACTTTTGGTTTCACCCAAAACCATATTAAAAAGGTGCATGTAGCATCAGTAGCGTCAGCTATCTTAATAATTCAGCAGAAAATGATACTGAAAAACACAGTATGAAACATGGCTTGCTTATGATGCAAGCTTACTTCAGTTAATGACCAGCATCACCTTATAAAAACAAAGGGCATTCTAGATAGAGGTATGCACATGGCAGCTATAAGAATCGGGATGAAATAAGTCCACTCATGTCAGACATTTCTTCCATCTTTGCACTTTTATAAACCATTATATGCTGGCACGAGCCTCACAATTGAGTTCCAATAATGTTTATGAATAGAGGAGAGAGCAGTGACAAGTTTTCAGCTAAAACTTTTCAGAATATCATGGCGGAATGGCTGTGAATGAACCAAAAATCCTTCACATTGTCCCTCAATTGATACATGTGAACATTTTCTTTTAGTTTAGTCACTAAACAGCTTGGAAGATAGTCAAAAGATTGTTCTGCTTGGGTCAGCCCGGTCTGCAAAGTAGGTAAGCCAACAGGCCAATATGAACAAGGCCCATCAGCCATATACAATTATCAAACCACCAGCCATAAAGAACTATCTTGATAAGGAACCACTAGTTTTCCACAGGTTTGCACCAAACATTGAATAAAAATATTGCACCAATCTCCACCAAAAATTAAATCTGACACAAAAAAAAACAACTCAATCCCATCCACATCACCATTTGGGCTTGAACACTATTCTGTTTGTTTTGTTGTATTTTACGGGCTTGCGCTTTGTAGGTATCTGAAGCGCCGTGCTTGTCTACATTAGAGCAGCATTTATGAAAACATTTTTCACCAAAATTTACCAGAGTAGTAAGTTTATTTCAGCGAAAATATTCCAAGACTTTTTAATATTCATTTTAAAATTTCACACATTTAAAAAATAAGCACAAAGTGTGTGGTGCATTTCTTTTGTTCCTGAGAATAGGCCACTTTTTGTGCACTTGTTTCATATATGACGCTTTTCTGGCTTGGCTTTACAAGCTGCTCAAGGCCGTGGAATCTGCCATAATTTGGATATTCTGTTTTTGTGTTCTGTATTCCTACGTTTCTGTACATTTTTAGTGTGGTGGGAGGGAAGTGTAAAGTAAAGGTATCTTGGGAAGGAAGTGCTGTTATGTTCAAAGCTTATAATAGAAGTTGTATTTCATAGAGGCCAGGGAAGTATCTCCACAAGGAAAATGCAACACATAATGTCAAGTATATTCATGTTTTGGTGTAATTTCAAAGGTTCCTTCTAAGGCTGACTGCTCTCCCCAGTATCTCCCCATAACTGACTAATTTATGTTTTGAAGTACTTCGATCAAAAACATGTTTTCTTTGTGCCTATTTCCTTGCTTATACTAGCTTTTTCTGAGTGGATTCTGCATCTTTTGGGCAATGAAAGAGCAAGATGAAGCTGTGGAAGGGTCGGTCAAACTTATCAACATTTGTTCTTGCTGCTAGAGTTACCAGGCCAATTTGACAATTATGGCCTCCCACTAGATAGTTTGTACCTGACATATTTACTTCACCATTTTTCGTAGAGGACATGGGAATGGCTCCATAAATAACATTTTCTTTTTACCTGGAGCAGAAATCTTCTGGAAAGAATTTTCTAGCTAGAGCTATGTGTTACTATCAATATGTTAGCAGCAAATTGGTTAAATGACTTCCTTTGAAATGGTATACTGACAATATGGAAGTAACAAATATGCTATCACAATTTATATTTTGTTCACCCATATATGACTTGAAGATTTTGAAGTAATCATGATATTCATAAGATGACAGTACGGCATGGATGTGTGCAACTGCAGGCATTATTCAATATTTGATTTTAAATATTGATTCAGGTTTAAGTAACTTGCTTTTGACCCTGGCATGAGTAACAGATAGAAAGCTAGAGCTTCATGCTTTACATTCCTGATGTATGTCTAAAAGTCTCAAAATTAATTATAAATGCATTTTGAAGAGCTGCTGGTGCATGAATAAGATTATGTTTCAGTGGAAAAAACTAGGTCTGTACTGAAAAAGGCTTATTTAACTTACAGAAAATTGACTGAAGTCCCAGTTCAGTTGAAGCCCGGAATGAGCCTGGGTGAAGCCCGTTATCAGCCCGGCATTGGCTTAAATCATGTCTTCAGGCCCGGTCAAAGCCCGCGGGCCTGGGCCGGGCTTTTGCCCCGGGCCCCGGGCCTAGAAAGTCCCACCTCTAATAATTAACCAACTGTGAAAAGCCAGCCAACAGACCAAAGGAGCCAAGGAGTGAGACGACTCCCCCTCACCACTCCTCAATAATGTTTTTCCCTCCTAGTTCTATGGATTTATTCAGGCCTCACACCCTGAAATATCTACTCCAACCTAATTGCAGCACACTGGACAGAGCACTACATCCACTATGCACATTTAATTGTTACCTTAGCACCTGCTACATTTCAGCCAGTGGAAAACCTATGAAGAGGAGCCAGGGATAACACACAGAGAAAGCAACATCAAAATGCTGTGTCTGGACGAGAAAGGAGATATGGAAATGAGGTGACCTACCAGGATTGATGTAGGTTCTGTAGTCGTGGAGTTGCCTTCCTGTCTGAAAAGAACTGTTTTAGGGAAATTAGCACAAACCAGGACAACTAGAAGAAAGACATCACTTCTCCACTTGGTGGCAACTTAACAACACCAGTTGGCACCAGCTAACTCAGAGTAGAGCAGTTTCTTTTTTGCTGAGGTTAATACTAGCTAGAAATGGTTAAAAACTTACTCGGAACAATACAGAGAAGCAAAAATTTTACCAGTAGCAAGAATCAACTTCTGCCACTCCTGCTTTCACTATAAGTGGAGAAGGCAGCTGGCAAAGGACAATGGCAAATGAGGTGCAACAGCTATCTCAGAAAGGACCGAATCTGAGCAAAGAGGAAATTTGATACAAAGTATTAAATTACAGGAAGACAGTTCAAGACGAATATCACTGAAGCAAGACCGAAAACTACTGAAAAAACACTTATGGTGTACTGAATGTCAAGTTCAAGTTTGGCTGGTAGCCTGTCTGAGACCAAACCGATGCACTGTGTGGAGAAGGTGAGATGGTCCTGGTCCTCACTGGCTACCACACTGGATTTTTGGAAGAAGAGGAAAGGAGAAAAGGCAACACTAATATTCAAAGTTATGCAAGAAATCACGCAAAAACACTTAACACCCCTCACTTCACCAGCACTGCATCACTCCACCACCACTCTCCCGCTTTGGTCTCTTTAGTCTTTCGTTCAGCAGCACATTCAACCTAAATATCGTCAGAGAGAAATATCACCGAAGCAAGGCCGAAAATTAATAAAAACACTTAAGGTGTACTGAATGTCACGTTCAAGTTTGGCCAGTAGCCTGTCTGAGACCAAACCGACGCACGGCGTGGGGACGCCGATATGGTCCTGGTCCTCACTGGCTACAGCACTGGATTTCGGAAGAAGAGGAAAGGAGAAAAGGCAACACCAATATCCAAAGTTATGCAAGAAATCGCGCAAAACACTTAACACCACCTCACTTTCACCTGGACCGCACTACTCTCAGCGAATACTCGGGTTCAATGGATTTCCAAATATAGAGGCCAAGCATAGGTCTGTTGCTAAGCAAAGCTAGTAGCAAAAAACGTCTTCTTTGATTCGCGTTAAAACGGCCTTAAATTATTTTTGACAAATGAAATTTTAAAATTATTAATACCAAAAACAATATTTGCTTGTAATAGACAAAAATTTCACAGCAGCCGTCGACGGCGCACTAAAGACAAATAGTACATTATTATGTTTAGGAAGAGAATAAAGCAAAAATTTACGGAATCATCACATGGCTTTTAATACTTTTTAGCCTTGAAGTTACTAATCCTTGTACTTCTGCTCGGCTGCATTTTTCTTCAAAGACAGTAGTGGCGCACACTTGTTTTTTACCTTTATTATTCTTGTTGTTGTCTACGACAACGGAGCGTGGTGCGGCAATTGAATGTTGTTGAAGAAATTGAAGCCATTTCAATTTACGTTTTATTCACGACATAACGCACAGACGTAGGTAATTTGAAATACTGTTGAGTATTTTTTTTAGAGAGAAGGCAATTGAAACAGTGGGGTTGGTAGGGACGGCCATTTCCAATCGCCAATTCCAGAATGAAACTTAGAATTCTCTTTTCAATCAAGCTTTTGTTTGTATGTCTTCCAGTATCTGTATGCAAAAAACGTCTTTTTCTTCAATTCAAAGTGATTTTGACCCCAGTACCCACCGTTTTTGGGTTGTATTTTTGGTTTTGTCACTGAGTTGCTTTATAATTAAGTGAAGGAATGGGAATTACATCGGAAAATGTTGTTTCCAAAGAATGAAACTTAGTAAGAGCTGTATTCTGTGCTGTGTGTGTGTGCAATATTATTTTTTCTCTTTCATCTAGTTGAATTGATACTTTTCTCATCTTTAAAGTTGGAATATTGCATCAAGGAGGCAATGATGTGCTGGAAAGTCACAGTTATATTTTATCTCTTTCTTAGTTTTAGATGAAATGTGGAAACCATTATCATGAATTTTACTTTATCCAGACTGGCTCTGGTCCGGCACAGTCCCGGCGTCTAGCCTTTGGTCTCGGCTTTAGTCCCGCCAGGACTGCGGGACCCAAAAGTCTCACCTCTACTGCTAAGACACTTGATAATAGGATGAAATGAGGGTTAGGTTAGGTTAGGTTAGGTTAGGTCAGGTCAGGTCAGGTCAGGTCAGGTCAGGTCAGGTCAGGTCAGGTCAGGTCAGGTCAGGTCAGGTCAGGTCAGGTCAGGCCGGGTCAGGCCAGGTCAGGTCAGGTCAGGTCAGGTCAGGTCAGGTCAGGTCAGGTCAGGTCAGGTCAGGTCAGGTCAGGTCAGGTCAGGTCAGGTCAGGTCAGGTCAGGTCAGGTCAGGTCAGGTCAGGTCAGGTCAGTTCAGTTCAGTTCAGTTCAGTTCAGTTCAGTTCAGTTCAGTTCAGTTCAGTTCAGTTCAGTTCAGTTCAGTTCAGATCAGTTCAGGTCAGGTCAGTTGTGCATGCCCTTGGTCCCTCTTTCCTAATCTGGGGATATCACCCCTCTTTCCAGATTCTGAGTGCGCCTCTGGTCTGGGTACCACTTTGGGAAATGTTTTAGAAATATCCCCACATTCTGCAAGAAAATCCCAAGAGGTGAAACCTACGGAAGGAGGGAGAGTTTGAGTAGTATTAAGTGGTACTCAGACCAGAGGCGCACTCCAGATTCTGGAAAGAGGGGTGATATCCCCAGACTAGGAAATGGGACCAAGGGCATACACAACTGACCTGACATAGCCTAGCCTAGCCTAGCATAGCCTACCCAAACCAAACAAAACTAAACCTAATCTAACCTAACCTAACCTAACCTAACCTAACCTAACCTACCTAACCCTCATTGCCTCCTATTATCATGTGTCTTAGCACGCCTCTGCAGCATCATGCACCCCACTCTCATGCGTCTGAGCACTTCTCTTTGGACCTTTTGAACATTGGACTTCTTATTCAAAAGGTCTAACTTTCAAAGGGTAGAACCTATGAACATTAGACCCCTTGAACAGTGGACCTTCTGATGTGATCCTTTTCAACCGTGAGATGTGTTCTGCCTACTACCATAATACCATGCAAAATGCTACCTCTCTTATTAGTTAGTTGGTTAAGGACTTATTATAAGGCACCCTCCTGTGTTGTTATAACCATCCAGCCATTATATGTTTGGTTTTTAGTGCCACCTTCCTCGCACCAGCCTCGCAAGTTCGCACCACCCTGTTTCATAAAAGTTGTAGAAATGCGGCGTGTTTTACACCACATTCACCTGCAAAGTTACGCTGTACTCAGAATCACGTTTCACAAAGAGC
Source organism: Lepas anatifera (assembly GCA_034440635.1). NCBI lineage: Eukaryota > Metazoa > Arthropoda > Thecostraca > Lepadidae > Lepas > Lepas anatifera. The sequence goes on from JAOTON010001492.1 coordinate 38,510, forward strand.
AGTGACATTCACGCGAAAGCGGCGTAGATATCAAATGCAGCGTGAATTACGCCCAATTCCAGAATGGAATTACCCCTTTCAAATATGGCGTGTAACTGCTTTATTAACATGAAACACCGCATATATATTTTGCAATAAATTATTTGAATGAACATTATTGTACTTATTTGCTCTTACTCGATTTTTAAGTTTCTAATGCACTTTTACAAGTACTGCGGCGGAAGATGCACTATCAGCTGACGCAATAAAAATACGACGGATTTGTTTTTGGCCGTACCTCATTTTTTTAAGTAGTTACTGTCAAGAAGGTCCTAAAAAGGTTATTGTATTGTTGTGCGAGTGTAGTTCAGTAGAATTTTAGGTGAATTGTGTTTACTTCAAAAAATTCTTTGTGAAAATTCTAAAAAATTCTTCTTTGTGTTTACTTGTCAAAAATTATGAATACGAAACTCGAGCACGGAGGGCAGTCGAGGCCGCCGCCGAGCCCCGCTCCTGGTCCAATCTGGCCTCTCCACCTTGAAATGACTTAGCTTACTTCCCAATAACTCATCTGCTCTTCCAGGTTACCTTCTCCCCGGCTCCCTCCCTGCTCTCTTTAATTCGTCCCTACCGCGCTTTCAGAATGCCATCGTAGCTTCTGGAGGTTTCCGGGGTGCTGCGGCGGGGCGCCGGCCTGACCGCCTCTATTCTCTGCCGGCTGCTTCAGCACCGGTCCCTGGCGCAGCATGTGGATGGACCGGGGTACGACCCGGGGAGTGACCCGGCCGCCTGAGAGTACCAGACATCGGCTCCCGCACAGCAGTGCGGAGGATCAAGGCGGCGTTGAAGCGAGGCTGGGCGTGGTGCCTGACCGCTCAGTCAGCGACTCCCGGATCTGCCGATCTGCCGTAGGTCCAGTTTGGAGAAAGAAATGCCTGATCTCGTCGCCGCTGCGTGGAGGCGGTGACCCTCCCATCATCGTCTGGTGGCGCGGTGGGCTGCCTGACCGGCGTACCGGGGGACAGCGGCGGCGGCGGTGCGGTGTCGGCCGCGACCGATGGGTCCCGCACCTTCATCTGCCACGGGTGATCTACAAAACGACATCTTGTCCTTGCACCAATTCGATGGCGGCCTGGTGATCGCCCGCCTGTCCGGCGTCGCCAGGCTGCCGTTAACTTGCCGTGCGACCGCGCTGGACTGCGAGGTGTTGCGCCCGCTCCGACCTCGGCCCTGGCCGGGTGGGCGCCGGCTTTCCTCGGTCTCGTCCTGCGCCGGGGGGGAATTGTGGATGCTCCTGCTGTTGGCGATCGTGCGCTGCATCCCTCAGTACTTCTGCGCGCGTTCTGAGTGACCCCTCCACCTGGAGGTACCAGATAACTCTACCGCACACGCAGCGCGGTGCTGTAGAAGAGGATGGCGCTGTGACGGGCACTGAGTGTGGTGGCTTGCTGCTCAAGTCACTTGATGAGTTGAGATGAGATGAGTTCCAGTCCAGTCATCTGATTGTAATTAGTTCCCGTAATTCTACACAAAAGACGGACTCTCCGCTGTGGAGACCCCTGAGTGACACGAATGTGGTGTTTGACCAGTGTCAGCGGGAATATACTGACATCGGCTGGTGTTGACTCGCTGTCGGGTGATGTCGCCACCGTCGTTGTTCCCAACGTGATGATCGAACCGTGGCGCCACCTTTGTGATAGGTTCAATGTGCACACGTCATGGGCGCCCCATTGCTCAATCATTGTTAATGATATTGTATCGACTCCCAATCTCTGGTTAAGCTGGTAGCTGGTATGGTTAGCTGGTATGGAAACGCTGTGCTTATGCTTATACTTGCCGAACATTGAGCTATTTCGAATTCTTACCTCGACATTGTTCTGGTAAATTTGCTGCAAGTAAGCTCTCGCTTCCTGCTTTTGCAGTTCTCCCTCCCGTCACAGCTGTTGTACCTATGTATCTTGTGTGCCACTCTAAACTCTTATCCGCCTGTTAATGCCCGGATGCAATCTGTTAACATTAAGTGCGATGTCATTAATGTATCGATGTTTAACCTCATCGTTGGCGCCCAAGCCAGGCTAAAAACTTCATATGTATAACTATGTTGTGAGACCGCCTGTATAACTTCTGATTTGGCTTATGATGGGTTACCTCTCTATCTAAATGTTAGTTGCTACCTGCGGGGGACCGACCGGGGGTCCGAGCTGACTGATGGCCGTCCGGAGGAGCCCGCTTTCATGCGGTGGACGGTGTTGGAGGCTTCGCCTCTGCCCGGGTGTGGAGAGCGCCCGGGAAACCAAACGGGCTCCGCCTCGCCCCCCCCGAGGGCGGGACGCCGCTGGTCGACGCGCCACCCGCCGTCGTCCCAGCAGCTGCTACTACCGGCGCCCCCTCCGCGGCCTGGCAAGCTGCGGAACGGGGCACATCCTACAGCTACCCTACCTACCAGCGGGCTCGGGAGTCGCACGGCTTGGCAGCCGTCGCGGCCCCGGCCCGCATAGGTAGATGAACGACGGTCCCCCCGCTGTGAGCGCCAACGGCGGGGGGCAGAGCCGAGGCGCGCGTGGCCCCGGGGTGGCCGCAGCCGAAGAGCAAAAACCGAAGGTATCGTCGCAACCGCCAAGCCAGAAGCCGCCTCCTCATATGCGGGTGGAACGCGGAGGGTCTCCGGAAGAAAATCCCGGAAGTCTCACGCTGGCTCTCTGCAGCAAAGGTGGACGTGGCGGCGATACAAGAGGCTCAGCTCCCGGCCAACAAGATCCTCTCCATCCCGGGATTCCAGGCCGCCTCGGCTCGCAGAAGGGTGCGCGGCAGGAGGGGAGACGGGCCAGTCAAAGGTGGAGACGTCATCATCTTCGTCCGAGACGGCCTACCCTTCACCACCATCGATACCTCTCCCCTCCAGCCGGGTGACAACACTACCGAGTGGTGCGGGGTCCGGCTCTTCACCCAACCGCGGGGTACTAACCCCAGAGCGTCCTACATCGACATCTATAACATCTATCGCCCTCCCATCCGGAACTCTGAAGACGATGAACGCGTCGACCGCTTCACGCTGAATGGCTTCCCTTCGAACGCGAACACAATCATCATCGGTGACGTCAACGGCCACCACCCCTCCTGGGATGTTAATTGTTTGGAACCAGATGGGGTGGGCCAAATGGTGGAAGAGTGGGCTCACAACAATGACTGGAGGGTTCTAAACTCCGGCGCCCCCACGTGCACTGGTTACGGGGGCAGGCCCGCCTAACGGCGCCAGACGTGACTCTCACGCATCGGGAGCTCGCGAGGCGTTGTACCTGGTCGATTGGCGAGGACCTGGGGAGTGACCACTTACCCCAGGTCGTTTCCGCCGTGGTCGACGGTAGCCGCCCGCGACGTATCCGGAAGACCCGGTGGGCGCTTAACAAAGCCGACTGGCCCGCCTTTACGGCGCTCTGCGAAGAGGCGACTGTGAACCTCCCAGTGGACTCACTATCTGTGGAGACCCTGGTGTACCGTCTGACGGAAATCATACGCTCTGCTAGCGCCCAGACTATCCCACGAGGCGCCCGGGCCGACCCGAAGCCCTGGGCTGCCGACCCTGATCTGGTCGAGGCTATAACTGAGCGCCGGTCAGCCAGAGCCGCTTTCCACCGACAACCCGATGCCCCTGGAGCCCTCAACCGTTGGAAGGAGGCCAAGAAGCGTGCGGCGGAGGCAGAGGACTCGGCACGACAGCGGTCCTTCAGAGATTTTGTTAGCACGGAGCTAAACAAGCCAACCTCAATTGGCCTCGGTCATCGAAAGTGTTGGCACCTGGCGCATTTTTTTGAAAACGCCAGTAGAGGGACTGACGTCTGGCGCGGCTGCTTCATATCCGGCGCATTGTTGAACGCGATATAGATTTTGAACGTTTATTTTCAGTCGTGGTGAACTCGTTGCTGTGAAAAAGTGTAGTTCATGTTGGGTGGACATGAATATTGAAGACTGGCGTTATTTTCTTGTTTGTTATAATCTTGGAAAGTTCAAAGAAAATGGAGGTGAGACGGATAACCATTACATCCAATCAGAACTGCTGCGTTCCTCAGTGTGTATCCTTCCGAAGAAATTGTCCAAGTCTTAGCTTTCACAAGTTTCCTCAGGATAAGGTGCTGTCCAAGCAGTGGAAGTCGAAACTGAGAATTGGGAAGAAGATGGGCTCAAATGCTGTTGTCTGTTGCAGACATTTTCAGCCATCTGACTTCCATTCACATCCACCTGGTAAGCGGCTGTGAGGCCAGTGTGCAAAGTATGGCATTTTCGACGAGATCTCGTCCGTGCGAGTTCCCTTGGAGACAGGACCGAGTGGTGTGAACTTTATCAACCTGGTGCGAATTTGCGAGGTTAGTGACACTTAAACTTAACAAATAATGGCTGAATGGCCATTAAGACACAGGAGGTACCTTATAAAAAGTCCTTAACTGACTAATGATTGAGGTAGCACTGCATTGTAGGGGTAGGAATGGGTGCATTTTTTCCCTGGTATGTGGCAGATTGGTGCGAATTTTCGGAGGCTGGTGGTGCGAGAATTTAGATGGCTGGTGCGACTCATCTGGCCTGCTGCCATACTTTGCAGACTGGCTGTGAGGCAATCTCCAGTTCCGCTTATGCCTCCTTCCACTCCCCTTGAGCCTGCTTCTAGCAGGAGTAAGCCTTAATCCTTGGGCCGTCATCATAGGCGGATCCAGGATTGCCGATCAGGGGTACCTTCCCGGGGGCGGCGCACCATTCTTGACCGGGAAACCCTATCGGATAGGAGCAAAACCCTATCGGTGGGAGCCGACTTTCGTATCCTGGGAGGGGGTGGTGGTGGGAAGCGAAATTTCAGGGGGCGTGGCCATTTCAGAGGGCGCCGAGGGTCGATGGTGGGGGCACATACTCCCTTTGCCCCCTGGATCTGCCTATGGGGCATGTGCCCACTTTGCCGTCCCCCTGGATCCGCCTGTGGCTGCATTCCCTTTTAGCCCGGAAAACTGACATCTTGAAATAATTCGGTAGATATACGCCTTTATTTGTTTCAAGCTGTCTGAAATTCCAGTTTGAATGTACGATGGAAAATGCGTTTCCAAACACAAGCGTCGCCACCGGCAAAGAAGTGGGGGGGGCAGCAAACTTCATCCTGATGCTGACTACAAGCTTTGCTCCTTGGGACCAAAAACTCTTCGAATTTGGATTCTTCTCTGTCTTCCGCAGTGACTGGTTATAAGCCGCTGCCACATACCAAACACAAAACACGTATAATTCACCGCTTACCATGCTATTCCCGGGGCCCACTAACGTTGTTTACCTCTCGGAGTCCCTCTTTCGCGGCCATCTTGGAGGGCACACTAGCGCCGCTGGTGAGCGTGACCGGGGTCAATAGGTCGAGTGACCAAGGTCCTTCGCAAGATGGAGGGAGCGGTACAGGACGCGTGCCCCGGCCAGGCAATAAACGGGACCAGCGGGTAGATGCTCGCGGAGGACCGAGCCAAAGCGGAGGCCTTCGTCCGTACCTACGCGGAAGTCAGTAAGAATGTCCGCTCCAAGAAGCTCGACCGGTCCGTGAAACAGGAACACCGAACCCTGAGTTCACAACCATGCCGCTGCGGCGGCGAAAAAGACCGGACCATGCCAACCCTTCACTTTGCAGGAATTGGAGGACCAGCTCCGAAACCTGAAGCCGAGGAAGGCGCCAGGACCGGACCAGCTGTGCTCTGAACATATCAAGCACCTGGGGCCCTCTGCACGGCGTGTACTCTTACACGCCATCAACAGGTCTTGGACGTCAGCCGACGTCCCCTCCGCATGGCGCAGGGCAACTATCATCCCCATTCCCAAAGCCGGGAAGGACCCGAAGGTAGTCAGTAGCTACCGTCCTATCGCGCTGACCAGCCATGTCGCTAAACTGGCAGAACGAATGATAGCGGCACGCCTGACATACCTAACCGAACGTGATGACCTGATCCCTGCCGAGCAGGTGGGTTTCCGTCGGGGTCGCTCCGCTGAGGATAACCTGGCCCGACTGGTCCAGCGAGTGCAGGACGGCTGGAACCGGCCAAAACCAAGAGGCTGACCCTCAGAAGGAGTGACTGCAGACAAGTTCGTCCTCCTGGCCTTCGACTTCTCCAGAGCGTACGACACCATCGATCACCGAATGCTGAAGCTCAAACTCCTGAAGAAGTTACCGAAGTGCATGGTGTTCTGGATACACCACTTCCTCAGAGACCGTCGAGCGTGCGCTGAGGTTAACGGTGTTCGCAGCCGCGAGCGCATCTTCCGGGCAGGCCTCCCACAGGGCTCGGTGCTCGCGCCGACCCTGTACACGCTCTGGTCTGCGGACCTGATAGAGTCCCTCCGGGAGGTCCCGCGAACCGACATCTTCCTCTACGCTGACGACACTGCCACCCTCAGCGCGGGCAGCACCGTGGAGATCGCCCGCTCCCGTGCGCAGCATGCTGCGGACGTCATGGCCCGCTGGGCGGCGCAATGGAAAATGACCATTGCTGGCCAGAAGACCCAAGCACTGGTGCTGTCACAGTGGGCCAGGGACGCAAGGGACCTCTCCATCAAGGTGGCGGGGACGTCTGTGTGTGTTACGCCACACCTAAAACTACTGGGCGTGACCTTCGACCGCCTTCTACATTTCGGGGAGCACTGTCAGGCTTTGCGCAGGAAGACCAAGCCTCGCCTCGCACAGCTACGTCAGCTCACTGCACGCTCGTGGGGGTTACGCGAGCGACAGCTCAGGACCGTCGCAAACGGCTACGTGCGTGGCGCCCTAGAGTTCGCCGCCGGCGCATGGATGCCCGCCGCATCACCCTCACACGTCGAGCTGATCGACAGAGAGCCTCCGCGCCGCAGCCAGGGTGGTAACCGGATGCCCACAGTCGACCCCTGTGGCACCACTCATGGCAGAAGCGGGCCTACCTCCGGCTCACTCCCGTCGCCGCGTCCTGGCCGCCCGTATGGTTTGCCGAGCGAGGTCGTTCCCAGCGGACGACCCACTCCGTGCAGCGGTCGAGTCGACAGCCCCAAGACGCCTCGACTCGACAACGGGCTGGCGAGAGCTGGGACTCGAGGCTCTCAACAAGGCCGGCCTGACGGACATCGCGGTGGAGGAACGGCTGGCGGTCACCGCCCCACCTTGGCTGACTCCGGGGTCCCGTCCAATTCGACCTGGACGTGGGACCGGGGGGCCACCGCTCAGCCCCTGACCCAGTCAGACGGACCACTGCCGAACAACACCTGGCAAACTTACCGACCCGGGCCACCTGGATCTGGACCGATGGGTCCGCCGCCGCGGGCACGTCGCTCGGCGGTGGAGGCGCCCACATCGCCCTCCCATCCGGGCAGATTAGAGAGGTGCGGGCACCGGCTGGCGCGCTGTGCTCCAGCACCCGAGCGGAGTTGGTGGCACTGCGAGCGGCGCTCCTCGATTTCCGGCGCCTGGATGGTGAACCGGCAACGGCCCCGGTCGTAGTATGTACGGATTCCCAAGCCGCCCTTACCATGCTCGCGGGCGGCGCCGCGGCCCAGACGTCACCACTGGGAGCGGCCATATGGGAGATCATCACCGGTTTAGCGAACCGCCCGCAGGCTGTCCACCTGCAGTGGGTCCCGGCCCACTGCGGCCTGCCGGGTAACGAGAGGGCGGACGCCTTGGCCAGGGAGGCCTCTGGCCTGCCACAGAGCTCCGTCCTAGTGGACGCCAGGACCCTGACAAGAGCCGTCTCACGCGCGGTCAGCGAGGAGTGGAGGGAAGGCTGGCCGGACGGCCTCTTCAAAAGAATCATGGGGGGTCGACTGCCGCCCCCCATACCCGGCGAGGACCGCAACGCAGCCGTGGACGTGCACCAGCTGAGAGCTGGTCACTGGAGCAGATCCATCCAGTACCTGCACCGGATCGGCAAGCACCCCTCGCCGGGCTGTGCGCAGTGCCCCGACAAGCGGTGCCCGGCGGCGCTCTGCGCCGTCTGCAGGGAGGAGGCGGACACGCCCGAGCACGTGCTCCTCCGATGCCCGTCTCTCGCCGGCACCCGCCTGCGCCTGGGAGGCAACATCAACATCGGACCTGAGCAGCTGCGGGACGACGGCCTGGTGGCCGCCTTGTCCAGGGGCTACCTTCGCCTCAGGGAGCCTCTGGGCTATGGTCCTCCGTGAGGACCCAGGGGGACAACACAACACACACAACACAGCTGACTGATGCTGCCTTGTATTGCCGTTGTCGTGTCGCGGCCGGGGCCTGCCGTGGTGGGTGCTGCGGCCTTCGAGTGGGGATCGGTGTGCCGGGCTGGGTTTTTGTCGCGCGAGATTACCAGGTTGGGTTCATCATTCTGTTTGACATGTTCGGGATCCGGTTCCTTCTGCGCCCGGCTCGAGCGGCGGCCGTCCCGGTGGTGGCACTGGCGATTGGTTCCCGGGACCTCTCGACTTTGCCACCTGCGGGGCGGCCGCTTGCTCCAGCCGGGCGCGGCTCTCTGGGGGACGGATCTTGCATTTACATGCTGGTAGCGCCCCCACAGTGGAGTGGTGGCGCCACTGTGTGGCTGCGTGGGCGCGTCCTGCGTCGGCGTGGGGGTGCCTCCCCGTGGAGTGGTGGCGCCACCGTGTGGCTGCGTGACCCGGCCTGGCTGGCGGGGCGCTGGCATCTGGAGATTGTTTTATCATGTCGTTCCTGGAGTCTCGCTCGATTCTTAACCACGTTAGTTTTAGTGCCTACGAGCTTATCCTGTGATCGTTTTAGAGTTTCATTCGTCGTACCCCATCTATTTATGGGGTTACATCTTCGCAAATATATGTATGGATTCACTTATCATGAGTGAACTGTGAAAGGTCTGTGAACCTTATAATTTTGTGAAATTGGGAAAGAAATAGTGAGTAAACATCTTTGAAGAATAACAAGATCAAGATTCTGGTACTTAGGTACCTAGGTATATCATCATTTTCGCCAGAGGCCTCAGTAGAGATACTTGGATTTTGTTGGTGACAGATACCTTAAATTGAATTTTTACCCTCCATAGACTCTATATAACACTTTGTCAGTGTCAGCCTATCTAGGGTTCTTTCCTCGCTAGACTGTAAAATAACAGTAACGGCAGAAAGTCAAAGTAAAAATCAATGTCAGCTTTCCTGTGTATTTGCATCAATAGCTATCATTATTTTTGGCATACCAAATGGCCATAGAACTCTACATATCAGCTCAATTTGGCATGTGCAACTTACACTCTATACCTGTACAAGGAAAAACTTGCACACACTTCCATTTAAGTTTATTTTACATTCATGACTCTTTTTGGCCTTCACTACATTACCTAATTTTGCTTCAAATTCAGAATTCCATAAGAAATTATATATTTTTCATGTTTGGCTTCATTGTCTGATAAATGTTACTCTGCTATATCTTGCATAGCTTTTCAGGAGTGTTTTACATATCCAACATACATGTTGTCTGCTATATGAAACAATATTGGCAATATTCTATGCTGAATTCCAGTACAGCATAGTTTAGAGCAGCGTAACTTTGCAAGAAGTTGTATTTTACGCTGCATTTTTGTGAAACAAGATTGTGGTGTATTATCCAATTTCTACGCTGCATTATGCTACTTCTACGCTATAAGCATAAGTTACACCTTTTATGAAATGGGCCCAGGTTGATAAAATTTGCATGACTCACTCCAACCTCCAAGGGCACTCACACAGACGAGATCTCGTCGAAAATGCCATACTTTGCACACTGGACCAAGTCAGGGGCATGTACAGCTTCATGGGCAGAGAGTTCCTAACTGACACATCTGACATTAAAGTAATATTTCCTGACATCAGTATTGACAGGAGTTACAAGTATTTTGTATTGGTTGCCTCGGGTGTGGTTCTGTTGTCTCATGCTAAAGAGGCTTTCAGGATCTAAACAGGACTATAGATCGAATAGTTTCCAGTAGTGGATGAGATCAGCTCTCAGCAACTGGCTTTGTATACCAGCCTGCAAAGTATGGAAGCAGGCCAGGCGAGTTGCACCAGCCGTCTAAAATTTTTGCACAGCCAGCCACCAAAAATTTGCACTGATGTGCAATTTACCAGGGAGAAAAACACACTTATCTGTCTGCCTAGGGTGGGGCGTAAGCTTTGCTGTGAAAGGTGTAATGGGCCCATCTGTACAATTTTTGTATAAAATTGAAAATGTACATTACAAAAGATTAAAAATTGAGTTTTAAGTTTTAAAGTGCTGTTAAAGATGGCCGTTATCTGCCAAGTTACTTATATTTTAGTCCTGAATTAATATTGAAAGAATAAACACATTGATAGGAGCTTTAAATATCATGTCATCCTCAGCTATGACACATTTTTAAGCACAAAAATTCAAAAAGACTATCACATGCTCATGAGTAACCACTCCTTCTTCCTGAAGAAATCTATGGACCAGTCAACAGAACAAAAACACACTCAATCACAGAAAACATATCAATATTAGACACTTCTTTTTCCTATTTTTCCCTTTCCAAAAAAAAAACATACATATCATGCATCACTAGACCAACTAGAAATTTTAAGCTGACTTGTGGGTGATAGGCCAAGAGGCTGACAAGTCAGGTGAGCTTCTTTAAGGGCTGCTTCTTGGCCTATCACCCACAAGTCAGCTTAAAATTTCAAGGTCATTTATTTTTCCTATTATTCCCTTTGCAAAAACATACATATCATGCATCACCACTCAAGTGTGTGTCTTGCAAGAGGACCTTCACAGAATAGGATCATGGTCTGACAGATAGATCCTGCCCTTCAATGTTTTAAAATGCAGCATGCTCCACATTGGACACAATAGTCAACGGCACTACGAAATGAGCGGCCAACCCCTGACTGAGCTGACCATCGAAAAAGACCTGGGTGTGTTCATGGACGACCAGCTCAAGTTCCGCCGTCAAGCTGCTTCTGCCGTATATAAGGCCAGCCAGATACTGGGGGCCATCAAGAGGACTTTTGTCCACATGGACAAGCATGTGCTGACCCTTGAATCCATACATGTATATTAAAAAAAGCACACTCGTTAAAAATACAAACATGGCAATCAAGCAGTTACATGGATAAAAAGACATCCGACCGGACGCCACAACGTCGACACACGATAGGCGCCGTGCATCACGCACCCGCGACCGCCCTCGGCCACATCTACACACGTACACACGCGCGGGGGGAGCCGGGGTGCAAGTGGATGTCTGTCGGACGAGAGTGCAGCTGGGTGGCCGGAGCCGGGTGATGTGGAGTCGGCGCGTAACGGCCGACGGAACTCTGTCAATACGACAGGCGCCGTGTATCTCGCACCCGTGACCGCCCGTTCAGCGCGAGGCCTCCCTTCTCTTCAAAGCCCTTGTCAGACCTCACCTCGAATATGCCAATGTGGTGTGGGGCCCGTTCAACAAGGCTGATCAAATTTTGGTTGAACGGGTCCAGTATCGTGCTACGAAACTAGTTCCCCCTGTGCGTCCTTTGGACCATGAGCAACAGCTTAGGCTCCTCAAGCTTCCGTCTCCTGGTACAGGCACAAGAGGGGGACATGATCTTCATCTTCAAGTTGGAGCACGGCCAGCTGGGAGTTAGCAAGGTAGAGTTCTTCATGGATCCATCTGTCGGTATACGCGCGGTCACAGGTTCAAGGTTGGGAAGCCACGTGCAGTAACGAGGGAAAGAAGGAACCATTTTGGAGTACAACTGTGTCCGACTGGAACAGCCTCCCCGACTGGGTCGTCGATTCGCCATCTGTTGATTCATTCAAGAATAGCATCGACAGACACTGGGCCGAGCACGTTTATACCTTCCCGACGTAGTCAAGCACTATACCTGTAATGAGCCTCGATGAGAGCGGGCAAAACAGGCACCTAGCATGCCTCATAAAGACCCGTACACCTAAGGTAAGGTAAGGACTTGTGGGTGATAGGCCAAGAAGCTGACAAGTCAGGTCAGCTTCTTTAAGGTCAGCTTTTGGCCTATCACCCACAAGTTGGCTTAAAATTTCTAGTTGGTCGTGTGATGCATGATATGTATATTTTGTTTTTTTAGAAAGGGAAAATAGGAAAAAAATGTCTAAGATTGATATGTATTCTGTGTGCGAATGTGTTTTTTTTTGTACTGTTAACTGGTCCATAGATTTCTGCAGGGAGAAGGAGTGGTTACTCCTAAGCGTGTGATAGTATTTTTGAATTTTTGTACTTAAAAATGTGTCAAAGCTGAGGATGACGTGATGTCGAAAGCTCCTATCAATGTGTATTCTTTCAATATTAATTCGGGACTAAAATATAAAAACTTTGCAGATAATGTTCATTTTAAACACCACTTCAAAACTTGTAATTACGATGCTGCTGCCAACATTGCTCTGCTCACTTACTAAAATTGAGCTTTTGAGGCTTTATATCTTACGAGTGGAGCTATGTTTAAGTAGTGACTAGTCCTGGCATGGTCCTGTTATTTAAGCCCCAGTCCCAGTTTGGTTCCCATTAGGACCAGTGTGGGTCTCCACTGACCGCAGGACTGAAATGTTCCACCTCTTATGCACATCCTACACGTGAAACATTTTACAAAAACTGTGCACCTGTAACAGTCACTCGCATGCTAAATGTATAGTGTAGAGAATGTGTCAAACTTCAAGCACATATGCTGTGTATAGTGTGTTCACAGAGGGTAGACATGGGCCCAACGTCACTGCACAAATGGGTGGAGCCTAGGTATCCTTAGGCAAGGCAAGACCCCACTCTTGAGTGAGGGAATCGGGGATCAGTCCCCACCACTGTCGGGCAATGGGAGTTTCATGACCTTGAATCTGACAAAACACTGATTTTTTATGCTGTTATAGATTTGGAGGATCACAACAATTATTTCACGATCTTGCCTGGAAACAACTTGGTATTCTAGGGCCTTGATTGCAGTTCAAGAAAATGTTAAGGAGTGACAGCCCTGAAGAAAACTTGATATGTTTAATATGTCTTAACATTTATTTACCAACAAATGAGAGTCAGCTGTCAAGAGCTATATTAAACAGATATGCATATTAGTTAATACCCATCTATAAGCAGTCTATGCAACAAGTTGAAACAATGTCCCAACAGATGGGATGAAGAGGCAAGAGTATCTGGTTCGGTATCTGGTTAGAAAGCTTAATAACGTTTTTATCGTAAAAAGTGGTTCATAGTAATCTCAAGGCTACAATGGGAAGAAGAGAGAGGAGACAATACAGGAATACCCGACGATAAATCAGGAGCACTGCCGCTGGCGCGTCCCACAAGTCTCGAGCGATCGGCACAAAAATATGTTTGGATGCACAATAGGCTGTGAGCCGCCTAGATTTTCCCCTCTCCATAGCGTCACACAGCCAGCAGAAACGTACTGGCCGTTCACGGCAGCACATGGTCAGTGCTGCCTGCAATGATGGTGGCACTAGTTATTGAAGTAAATATCTGCGAACCCAGCCAGCAAACCCTGTGAAAAACTGCAAAGGCCCCACTGCAGCAAACGGTTAACTGCAAGCTTTGCTCCAGGCTATAATTTGTCCGGGCTTTTCATCATAACTGGGATGTAGGGGCGCGCCGGCATCATAGGTCATACGGTGTCCGGGGTTATCAACCCGCCAACTGCCGAGGTCAACACTATCAGAAATTCATCACCGGGGCATAGCATTACAACCAAACTGCGCTGGGAAGGCCCTGTGTATTTGTTCACGGGAAGTTTGACCAAAAGGAGTCATGTCCCAGTGCTTCTCCCTCGGGCTACGGCACCCATCTTTATCCGCATCTAGGTCTCTAACCTGGTGGGGATCCGAGCGACTAAAATACTGCAGAATCGGACACAGTTGTAACTAGTCCATTGTGCTAGAATAGCATGCTAGAAGTCATTAATTACCACATCTGTTGCAGGTTGAACATTGTGTAGCACTACCAAATCATTAGAATTTTATTTTATTTTTTGCACTTTGTTCAATACATAATGGCTCACCAACTGACTTCGAGAGCTAGCCGTGCGATGTTGAAGCCCCTTCAGCTGGCGTCCATTGGAAGTGGCAGAGCGCACTACGCCGCACAGCAAGACAAAGATGTGGACGTTGCGATTGTTGGAGGGGGTATCGTTGGAACAGCTTCTGCTTTGGAGCTCAAGACCAGGTTTCCAGCACTTCAGGTTCTCATCATAGAAAAGGAGTCGGAGCTAGGTAAGCTTTCATGTCAACCATGGGTCTCACATGATGTACATACTGGCCTGCAATATAGCCTAGGTTTTTGCTTCACTGCATTTTGAGGAGTCAAAGACTGCCCAAAAACCCAACGGGCTTCTTTATATTAGAAGCGTAACGTGGTTTCCTCTAAAAGAAGAATAAAAAGGGACCAGACACTGGTGTTTTCGTGTGTCGGTTCCCTTTACCACCCGTCACTAGATTTTTTTTTTACGTGCAGTATAATCAGAGGCTAGACGCGTACGTAGGGTCCCGAGCAGGGGGCTTTAAAGCAGCCAAGTGACGTTTTTTTTTGGTATCATACGGAATTTTCTTTGGAAGTTCATTTTTATAAAACATAAAAAGCAAGCATGTTTTTGTTGCTCCGAGTCCTGGCGCGCACCCCTCCCAACTGATCCGCATAGGAGCTCTGTGTCGGGGACCGATTAGGTCTGCTAAAGCTCTATGTCCTCTAAACCCATTTCCTTGGTCCCTTCCGAACAACTGTGAGTCCAACTCATTTCTCTCATGCTACTGAATTATTTTAGCGTCCCTCTTCTATCGGTACATTGTTATGTTTGCGAAACTTGCATGACTGTGACACACGGGGCTGGCCCTGATGCGCGAGATCGAAACGTGTTTGTGACCGAGTCCCGTCACTGCGTAACAGCCCACCTCTGAACTACGCTGTTATGCTCCCCCTTATAGAATATATATTGCGTTAACGATAGAGTGGGTGACGTCACTATGCCCCTCTTCAGCGGATATATCTTCGATCAGACCCGTATGGGTCGCCACCCATACAGGTCCGATGAGAATCGTCACCCCCAACGGCCATCCTACTTTTCTTCTCGTTCTGTTCTTCCTCTTCTTCGCTCGACCCACGCGCAACTGCCCTTCTTCGGGATGGGTAGTCACGTCCTCCCTCCCCTTATAAAATATTCATTGTGTGAGCAATTGAGCGGGCCTGCGTACTCGCCAGCTGAAATAACTATTTGATCAGGTGCGCCCGTGTGGGTCGCCACCCATACCGGTCTGATGGAAGTCGTCACTTCCACTGGCCTTCACACTTCCCTTCTTCGTCTTCTCGTTTGGCGTCTTACACATCTACAGGCCGTCCGGCAGAACCGGGAATCGCCCCCCCCGGCCCGATGCTTATCAACACCGACTGGGGGTGCCGTCGCCTGTCCCCAGTCCTTCAGCTTGGGTCGTCACCTCTCATAGAACTCTGCTTTACTCTTCGCACCGCGCCGCTCTTACGACGTACCGTCATCTTGTTCAGCATCCTTACTGTCATCCTCATCCCCCCTTTCCCATTGCGCACGGCCGTATTTGTCCGATTGAGCCGTCGCTCATTAGACCACAATATTGATATCCAGACAGGGCTGGGTGGGTGCCCTGCCCGGGGACTCTAGATTGATTTTGGCCGCGCGTTCACCTTATTTTTTCCATGGCATAGTGCCTCGACAAATATCGTAAAGGTCAAAACCACATGCTGATCAGGTCCCATTTCACGTACAAGATAAGCCCCTGAACATCTCTCGCCCATGGCAAAGGCGCCCATCAGACTACTAATACAGTCACACTTCTATTCAGGCATTCTTTCATATCCTCTCACACAGCACTCGTTCTTTCTCCTCCTAAAGTGGCAGCCTGCAGCTATACTGCCCCACAATTTGTTCCCTTCCGTTTCCTCCCATGGAGGATATTTCACGAGGACCCTCTCGCTCGGAAAGGGGACCGCCTGATGGGAGACAAATCGGGATTATGTACATCTCAGCACTAATGCACAACTGTCAAAAAGGGTTCCATTATCGGGTATTTCGTCCTGCGGCTCACCTCTCCAAACCTGATTAGATTCGCTTTGCGTCCAGTGCCAGGTAGAAATGTCAATGGCCTTAAATGTTAAATTAAACTAGGTCTAGTCCAAACAATCAAAATATTTGTTTAGAATGTACTTTTTGAAAGTGTCTTACATTTGTTTCCAAATAATTACAATGTTGCCATTTAGATGTTTTCGCTATAGCAAGATAAGAAAATAAATAAACAAATAACTTCTTTATGCAAGCCTCGAACATGTAGAGAAACGGCCACCGGCATTGAATGCTGGCAAAATTGGGATCGGGCATCAATTTTTGATATTTGGGGCCCAACATCAAGAAAACATTTTCTAAATAAAATCGAAAACATCGTTTTGGGGGAAAATTTCCCGGTCTCCCTCCCCCATCCTGGATCTGCCAGTGTTATTTTAAGCCGTGGCTTTGGCTAGTAAGGTTGCGGAGTCGATTGCGGACGCGAAATCAACAATGTGCAGAAGAACATTGAAAATAGCCACTTAAATGTATTTGTTGTTGTCGAAGCTATATCCTGTTGGTAAACTTGATTCCGGGAGTAGTTATGAGTTTTTTTAACTTTCTAACTGACATTTATCCCAGAATCGACGTCGACATCAATAATGAATCGACTCCTACTCCCCGCTCTTTTGTGATTTGTATAATTACGCAGCACATCTAAAACCATCTCGGGTTGGAAGTCGTCTGCTGGCAATATATATTATATATATATATATATATATATATATATATATATATATATATATATATATATATATATATATATACCGTAGAACAAGCACGCCGGGAATGTTAATCAGTGAGGGATATCACCCGGAGGCGGTGCTGGAGTCGACAGGCTGACTGGGAGGCGCTGTCAGCTGATGTTGAGTGGGCTGCAGTTGTTTCCGTTTTCAGCTCGCCACCAGTCGGGCCACAACAGCGGAGTTCTTCACGCCGGAATCTACTACAAACCGGGCTCGCTGAAGGCCCAGCTCTGCGTGAAGGGCATTCAGATGGCTTACCAGTATTTCGACAAGAATGATATCCCTTACAAAAAGGTAGGACATCTTGTTCGTGGAGAAATGTCATGTGTCAGTTATATCTTATGTCATAAGGGTCAAGTTGCGCCCATCATGAGTTCTGTGTTGTCTTTTATGAATTAGCATTCTATTTGCCCCACGTGAGATAGTGTAGGTGCTTTTTGTATTGAATCGTTACTCGCCCTTTTTGTTTAATATGGTTACCGGCCGTGCACCATGTGGTGACCTTTGACGGAGCTGCGACCTGCGCTGTGCTGGTTCCAGGTGGGGAAGCTGATCGTAGCTGTTGACAAGAGTGAGGTTCCAGGTCTGGAGGAGCTGTATGGGCGTGGCCAGCGGAACAACGTGCCCGGGCTCAAAATGGTCGACGCGGCTGGCATCAAGGAAATCGAGCCCTATTGTGAGGTGAGTCCACTCCGTCTCAATATGACAAACGCGTCCGCGGCTTTATTCACATTTGATGGAGACATTGAAATGCTTGCTTTATTTGAGCTGCTGTAAAGCCTCGCGTCTTGCCACCTGGCTCGCAGCTATGTTCTTCTCAACTAGGGTATCAATCTTGCTAGCTAGTTTTCTTTCAAAATCAAAACATAAAACATCATGGCAGCAATTTTTCGATGCTCGTGTTCTCATTTTGTAGTCCTTTCGCAAGCTGCTTTTCTTTTTGAATATTTGTATCCTGGATACGGTTGGGCCAAATGTCGATATGCATTGGGGAGTGGAGCATTTGCTTGCCTCTCCTAAAACGATAGTTGTTTTCTCACTTAGATGCTGCTTATATTTCTGCTGGTTCGTTTCAAATTATATGGAAATTATGTATTCATTACTTGGACATGGCTAACATAATGATTCGTCTCCCTGCTCACATGACCCTCATTGGTAGCCGAGAGTTTTCAAAATTGGTCTAACATTGGTTGGAGTAAAATATCAGTGTCAGGGACGTATAAATGGTGGGTCTTAATAGCTTGTTATACTTACGCACGGTGCGTTTATGATCACCTTGTAGTTTATCTGGTGAAGAACTGGCTTATATCGCATATGGTGTTTGCTAGCAAGGTGATTAAATGCTGCTCTTGCCTTTTATCTCGTGTGCTCATGATGTTGTATGCACCGCATAGCTGTTTGAACGCTGCTGTGTCCTACCCAGGGCGTACGTGCCATCTGGTCGCCCCACACGGGGATCGTGGACTGGGGCCTGGCCACGCGCGCCTACGGAGCCGACTTCGTGCGCCGCGGAGGCGAGCTGCTGCTGAACACGAAGGTGGCGGCCTTCGACCCGGCCGACTCGGCCGAGTTTCCCGTGGCCGTCCGCTGCTCCAATGGGGTGAGGAGCGGGGGTGGGAGCAAGAAAATACGAACTGCTGTGGCTAGTTGTTAAGATTTTTACACTTTGTAGATGTGTAAACCGAAATGTTCCTGGGAGGTTGTGGTGGAAACAACTCTGGTCGTCTGTTTACAACCAATGCCAGGCTCTCCTGAGATTACGTCTTCTTCCACTTCCGCTCAGAGAGTTTACAGCGTGGCATGTATTTGATGTGGTTTCACCTAGAATGCGGTGCGATACGTTTTACTCCCGACTTTGGTTGGATTTCCAAGAGCAACGTTTCTTTTCAAAGCTATTGGCCCCCGATTTCAAGTGTCCTGGTTACAGATGGATACCAGTTTGAGCTATCGATTCCTGTTATTGTGTTGTGCTCGATCGATACCGTTTTATTAAGAACAATGATGTCTCAGTATACCATTTACAAATTTTCTGACCCGAACGCATCATGGTGAGCTTGGGTCCAGAAACCCAAATCCTGTAATGAAACCTATTTGAGAGGAGCGCCCTGCCTATCCTGCGCCTATTTGCGTATCCACATCAAGTAATACGGTTTTGGCATCAAACAATGAGTAATTGTATACGTATGAACTTCCATGTGTGTACTGTATAAACACGTATTTGCCTTTGTGACTCTTAACTCACTTAATTAAATTGTTGATCCTGTATTTCCATTATGCTTCATAGTCAAAAAAAAAATTACAAGTAGAAATTGAATTTTTAGCACGAGTGTGATCCGATGTTTTTCAAATGTGTGTAGTGTTGACTTATGCGCTGGCTGAGCAATCATTCGCTGACAATGATAGTCGTATGACGTTCGAAAACTCCAAAAATACAACCGAAATCCGACTGGTGTCTTGAACAACTCTTGAACGAACTCGATATGTCCCAGTCAAACACGATGTACCGCAACAAGCCATGAGTAAGTGATTCTGTGCACGTGTGCAGGTGTCGGTACGTGCGCGCCACGTGTTGACGTGCGGCGGCCTGCACGCGGACAGGCTGGCTGCGCTGTCCGGCTGTCCGTCGGAGCCGCGCGTGGTGCCGTTCCGGGGCGAGTACCTGCTGCTGAGGCCAGAGCGGCGCCATCTGGTCCGCGGAAACATCTACCCGGTGAGTACAAGGTGCTCGGTTCTGTACCGTGATGTGAAAAGTGACGCCTGATCTAGCTACAGCCCAACATTGTCAAGTGTCATTCTGTATTTGATAATCCCAGCTCCATCTGTTCTCTTCTTGCTATGACTTGGCTTAAATGTTCCAAGAAAATTATTTATACTCTATGTGCTGACGAATGTTTGAATTCGCATTCGCTCTTCCAGTATCAGT
This sequence comes from Lepas anatifera, assembly GCA_034440635.1. Taxonomy (NCBI): domain Eukaryota; kingdom Metazoa; phylum Arthropoda; class Thecostraca; family Lepadidae; genus Lepas; species Lepas anatifera. The sequence goes on from JAOTON010001492.1 coordinate 58,193, forward strand.
GTGTACCGCTGAAAGTTAACGAGTGTGAAATGGTCCCATCGCCCTTACCGACCGAAGTCAGCATATGTCCAACCTGTGCAATCTGGCAACACTGACAACTGTTGACACTGCTCAGGTGTTTGTCACGTGTTTCTGATTTCTTTGACGCTACTGCTCAGGTGTTTGTCACGTGTCTCTGATTTCTTTGACGCTACTGCTCAGGTGTTTGTCACGTGTCTATGACTCCCTTGACGCTACTGCTCAGGTGTTTGTCACGTGTCTCTGACTCCCTTGACGCTACTGCTCAGGTGTTTGTCACGTGTCTCTGATTACTTTGAAGCTGTAAGCTCTGTAACAGTGCCGCGGCTCCCCTGCAGGTGCCGAACCCGCGGTTCCCGTTCCTGGGCGTGCACTTCACCCCGCGGATGGACGGCGCCGTGTGGTTGGGCCCCAACGCCGTGCTGGCCGCCAAACGGGAGGGATACAGCTGGTTCGACGTATCGCTCTCCGATCTGGCCGATTCGTTGAGGTGAGCTGGTCCCGGGGGGATGGGGGGAAGAGGAGCGGCTGAGTGATGGAATTTTTGTATCGTTAGCTTCTTGCGTAACAATTTTATTTTTCGCCTCAGAAGCATACCCTCACTCAACCATCTATTCATTCATCCATCGTTACCTAGTCAAGGCCTCGTTTGGTTACCTTACTATAATTAATATATGCTTAAGATTGAGCTGGGCGTTAATGTTTGTTTATGTGCGAGGTCATTGCTGACAGCCAAGTGATACTCGGCGTTATGCACCTAACGCAGCAAGCATAGAACTTCGCTTTAATACTGTGACGCGCCGTTTTCGAGCGCCTCCTGCTCTGTTACAGATACCGGGGCTTCCGCAAGATCGCGATGCGTAACATCAGCTTCGGCGCGGGCGAGGTCCTGCGCTCGGTCTTCACCCGTCTGCAGGTGGCTCAGCTCCGACGCTACATTCCCGACATCACTGCCGCCGACATCACCAGGTGACGACCGTTCGCTCTAGTGACGTGACGTCAGCGAGGCCGAAGCTTGGTGGGAGATTCCCAGGAGATTTCGTGCAGGCGTGAGGTGTAGATAGGAAAAGGGAGCGTTTGCCAGAGAACAAATACCACGGGCCTAGAGTGTGGGAAGTTTCACTCGATGTAGATACGCTAGTAGATTCAATGTTGGGAGACAGTAAGGTGCTAAATACACGCTCCTGGGCCCCATTTCATAAAAGTTGTAGAAATGCGACGTGTTTTACACCACATTCACCTGCAAAGTTACGCCGTACTCAGAATCACGTTTCATAAAGAGTGGTGACATTCACGCGAAAGCGGCGTAGATATGAAATGCAGCGTGAATTACGCCCAATTCCAGAATGGAATTACCCCTTTCAAATATAACATAACTACTTTATTAGCATTGACAAGGGCATATATATTTTTGATAAATCAGCTGAAAGAAGATTATTGTACTTATTTGCTCTTATTCGATTATTAAGTTTCTCATGAACCTTTAAAAATACTGCGGAGGAGGACGCGCTAACAGCAGACGCAATAGATGTACGACGCATTTGTTTTTGGCAGTACCCCGTTTTTTTACGTAGTGACTGTCAGGAAGGCCCTAAAAGGTGATTGTGTTATTGTTGTGTAAGTTTGCTTCAGTGGAATTCAAGTTGAAGTGTGTTTACTATTCGTGAGTGAACTGTGAAAGGTCTGTGAACCTTATAATTTCGTGAAACTGGGAAAGGAATAGTGAGTCAACGTCTTTGAAGAAGAACTAGATGCCAGTACTTATACAATCATTTTCGCGAGAGGCCTCAGTAGAGATACTTGGATTTTGTTGGTGACAGGCACCTTAAATAATTGGATTTTTACCCTCCATAGACTCCATATAACACCGTGTCAGTGTCAGCCTCTCTAGGATTCTGTACTACCTAGACTGTAAAATAACAGTAACGGCAGAAAGTCAAAGTAAAAATCAATGTCAGCTTTCCTGTGTATTTGCATCAATAGCTATCATTATTTTTGGCATACCAAATGGCCATAGAGCTCTTCAATTTGGCATGAGTAGCTTGCATTTCAAAGCTGTGCAAGGAAGAACTTACACACCTTTTTTATTTTAATTTATTTTACATTCATGACTTTTTGTCCTGCACTACACTACATAGTTTTGCCGGAGATTCAGAATTTCAGAAGAAATTTTATATTTTTCATGTTTTGCTTCCCTGTCTGATAAATGTTACGCTGCTTCTTCTTACATAGCTTTTCAGGAGTGTTTTACATATTCAACGTACATGTTGTCTGCTGTATGAAACAAGATTGGGAATATTCTACGCTGCATTCCAGTACAGCGTAGTTTAGAGCAGCGTAACTTTGCAAGTAGTTGTATTTTACACTGCATTTTTGTAAAACAATATTGTGGTGTATTATTCACTTTCTACGCTGCATTATGCTACTTCTACGCTATGAGCGTAAGTTACGCCTTTTATGAAATGGGGCCCTGGCAGTGAAAGGTTTTGAATTTTCAATCCTGTCATGCAATAACTAATGCGTGTATGTAACTGGTTGGTGGATTGCGATCGCTGGTTGATTGAAGTTGATAGATACCACCATTGGCCTCACATAGTAGAGGCAACATTAAATGATGGTCCTTGAATCGTGAATGACGACAAAGCGGCTGAATAAATCAAGTGTTTGCACGGGACCAACACCCTGACCACCCAGTTGAGTATCGCCGCCGCGGCGTGGTGTGTGTGTGTGCAGAGGTCCGGCCGGGGTGCGCGCCCAGGCGCTGGACCGTGACGGAGGCCTGGTGGACGACTTCGTGTTCGACAGCGGCTCCGGCCAGCTGGGCTCCCGGCTGCTGCACGTGCGCAACGCTCCCTCGCCAGCCGCCACCTCTGCGCTGGCCATCGCTGAGCTGATCGCTGACCGCGCGCAGAAGCAGTTCCAACTCCGCTGACGACGTCCCGAGCGTGCAGCAGCGGTGGTGAGACGCTGTTGGGGCCCAGGGAACAATTCCCCTTGTGCTGAGGGAGCCGTCAGGGGTGTTCCTAGGCAGGGAGGAATTCGGTAGCTAGTAGTTGACATTGATCAATGTCCACTCAACAGGGTATGGTGTTACGGTCAGGCGTGTGATGTTTTCTCACGTGCCTTCGTTTTTTACATGGGTTCTCTCCATCAGGTAGCTCCACGTTAGAAGCTGTACGATGTGCTCAAGTATGCTGTTGAATCTGTGGATGCGCTAACAGTAGTTATTGTGTGATACATGGTATAGAAAGGGAATTTGAAGCTTATTTTAAGAATGTGTGTCATGTGGATTAGATAAACTAGTCATATCAGCTCAAACATAATCAACTTAGAACAGCTTCTCAAGCATAATGAGCTTAAGGAATGGACATAAATAACAGCAAGCTCAAGCATTGTGTAGTGATGTGCATGTTCAAACGAGATGAATGTTTGCAGTGTGTCTGTCCAGGGCATGTGATGCGATGTTTCGGGCAGTTCTGGCAGAAACAAATGCGTGATTTGTTGCTATGTGGAAACATTGCGTTCTCGCCCGGAGCTCGCTGCCTTCGCTTCAGGAGTGCGAATTGGACTCCTGCCTATCTGCACCAGCGCCTGTCTGGGCCCCGGCAACCGGAGCAGAGCCTCCCCCACTCGTCCCTTTCCCTTGGTGGGCCAAAAGAACAGTGCACGTCGGGGAAATGCCGAGACAAAAATGTCCGGATCAAGTTCGAGTACTGTTTGTCTCAGCGCGAGGGGTAACCTAACTTAAATGTAAGACACTGTCGAAAACCGCCCTTTTGCTTGGGGGGTGGAGAAGGCAAGATGGGGGGTGTGATGAGACCCTTCGTTACTTGCTCTCCTCTAGACGTTGTTCTACAGCATCTTCTTTTATCGTCATTTTGTATTCCTTTCCTCTGAGGTGAAGATTATTTGATTTCCAGCAGGCAGATGTAGTAACACAAAATGAAATCATGGCGTGCCACAATTAGTGCGCTTAAAGTGCAATCAAATGAATGTGGGGTGCACACTGATTTTGTGTGGGAATGGTATGGATGATTATCGTTTGAAAGCATATCCGTGTGGTACTATTTTTGGAGTGTCGTGTCGATGAATCATGTGCTTCCAATGTATTCTACTTGTGATGCTATTTTTTATTCCAAGAGACGAATGCTTATGTGTTTCTAATTTAGACTTGTGACACTCATTTTTGTGGTCGGGGATGCTTTGTGCCAAGATCCTGTCATGGTGTTTTAGTCAATATTTCCAGCGATTGTCGCCTGTACTGTTCCTGGGAGGCGAAGTTAAAGGTAACCAGCTGCCCGGTTAGTTTGATGGACTTGGCGATTTTTGTTCATAATATTTCGACCGAGGTCAACCGCCTTTTAGTAAATCAGATAGGGCCGCATGTGTCTTTCCGTATCATTGACATGCGTTCGGACGACCAAAATTGAAAAGCCACAATTCCGACTGGTTGCGTTGTTCCCACTGTTCGTGCGGTTCCGTCCGTCACAGAGGCCAGTACAACTGGGCATCCTCGTTAGCGTTTCACATGGAAGCCCGAGAAAAAGCCTATTGATGATAATAACCCAATGTCAAGAGTCAACTTCCCGCATCGTTGCATCTGTACGATTTGCAGAGATTTTATGAACCTATTTTTGCGCAGTGGATGGTGAAACCAAGGTGAGATGTGACAACTGTGATACAGCGTATTTCCTCATCGTGCTGCGTTTTTGTCTGTTGAGCTTCTTCCGAAGCCGGTGCAGGCTGCATGCGCGAGAAAGATATAAAAGCGATTGCACATATGCTCGGAGTAAATAATCGACGCGGGTCAAGCAGTCCCGTCGACGTTTTGTTTTCCACGACTTTGGTACAGGCCGTTCCACTAATACGAAATCTCACACGGTTACCTTCGGCGTCATATTGAACATCACAAGGACACGCGGGTTAGGACATCGTTCCACGTACGATTTGACATGCGATGACACACGACCGGCAAAAACGACGATGTTGAGCGAGTGAGGGACTGTTTGTACCAGCAATCACGAGGACGGGAGTGTTAACGCGCCCTCGTGACCAGTGATTCCGTCTAGGCCGGACGGCCGGCCGCGAAACTCGGAACAGAACTAGGATAACTACATCCACTGAAGCCTGATACAAGTTCAAAGTTTGGTTCTGAAACGAGCTACCCTCGTCTTTGTGATTATTCGGTTATCAACACAGCAGGTCGTGAAAAAGCAGTGTCCCAAATCTCAGGGTGCTGGGTGGAGAGTGACACCCGGGCAGGCTAAATTTTCCTCTCACTTCTGTGTCATTTTGCTACATTTTCCACTCACTCTTCATTGGAGCTCAACTAAACGATTGTGGTGAAAATTAACTCTTCAAGAATTGTGCAACAGGGAAATGTTAATGAATATGTTTCAAATCTGACATGAATGTTTAATAAAGGTTTTAACTAAGTCTCACAATATTGCAACTTCAGAATTTTTCCACTCGCTGATTATATTTTCCAATATTAATTTTACACTCAGCACCCTAGAACAAAACCAATTTTGGGACACTGTGAAAAAGGCAGTTCATAATTGTGTTTAGTACAGGTAGTGTGCACTTCAAAACGCGAGTTTCGGACACTTGTCACGGGACAGCCAAATCGTAACAACCACCCCCGCCGGGCAATCAGCGTCTATACGTACCTACTTTACGCGCAGGTGCGCCAAAATTGGCTTCGGTGTGCGCAGGCCGACATTTCGGTACAACATCCATATTGCATACAAGGCTGGTTGGCACGCATCTCACACATCGGTAAGTCGAGCTTCGAAACCGATCATCGACTTGAAGTAATGCACCACCGTCTTCGTTAGCTTAAATTACCTACTGAGATCCAAAGGCAGTCTAGTGGTGGGTGGGTTAAGCGAGCAACTCTAGATACAAATTTCGTACGATCTTACACCATACTCGGCATTGAAACTACTCATCCCTCTAAAGGGCAATAAGGGTACACCGCCGGGAGCGTGCCGGGTTCCACCGTAGGCTTTGGCCAGAAACTCAGGACCCTCAGATTTTTTTGAATTATCGTAAGAATCCCTTTCATTTTCTAGCCGTCGTGGCTTGATGCATTTCAGGACCCTGCTGAGCCCCCAACAACCACCCATTCAAACATTTGCTGCTAAAGCACTTTGAACTGGGGACGTTATTTCCTCCTCATGAAAAGGTGGTTCAATCGAGCCTGCAGAAGCTATCTTCATTCAACGCAAACAAGATCTCGAAAACTATGCTTGGCTGCCGCGACTTTGATGCACGAGTGCATCGCTAAGCAGGCACGCTGTAAATGGAGACAGCGCGCAACGGTAGAATCCGCGCATCCGCAGCCGAGCACGTCCCCTTCACCGGGAGACGGTACCCAGCCGGCTGCGCACAGACCCTGCCCGCACCGACACTGTCCCCTTAGTTCCCGATGCCGGCAGTCCTAGCCGCGACGTAATGCTTCGCGAGGCGCTGGGGGCTGTTTGTGGGCGCTTAGCGGCAGCTTTGTGAAGTTGTGTTGGTTTCTGCAGCCGAGGGGAGGCGCTAGCGGTCACCAGCGGCTTTGCTGCGGCCCCCAGCCTGGCACGGGCGCTGGCTGCCTTCTGTTCTCGGTCCATGGCCAGGGTCGACATCGCTGCGGACAATATTGCGTCATTCACCAGCAAGAAAATGCATATGACCGAAAATATTTATTTGGCTACAAAACACTTCGCACCCTGCAATGGCGAATATGTCATAGCTGCTGTACCCCCGGGAAAGTGAAATGATGAAGGCAAGTATCAGTGACTCAGACCATCCAATGCTAGGTAAGAACGATTGAACCAAGAGTACTAATTATCTGAGGTTAAAACAGTCAAACACCAGCGGACTTCGGTAGAAACACGAACCTTTGGCAGGCTCGGCGGACTTCCGCTCTGTTCTGCGGCGCAGCATCTGGTAGTCCTCGCGATCGGTCCGGCCGCCGCCCTTCAGCACGCCCTTGTAGGCCAATCCCGGCCCGGTTACCATGGTAACGCGCTGGCCGGCGCGAACCTCACGGGTCGAGCCGGACATCTCCGCGTCGGCGGAGAGAGGGGAACGCTGCCGGAAGGGGCAATGCTGGGTTAATTCCGACCATCAGGCATAGCAATGTCAATCATCACAACCGGGTACATGGTTGCCATAGGCCCCGTTCGACAATTCAACAGTTTTGTCAGCAGGCCCTCTATCTAACCCACTGCCAGGTGTTTCCTACAGTGTTTGATGGGATTCGTCAGCAGTCAACAAGAAAATATTCATTATAATTAATGAATCTGCATTAATTTATACTACCAACGCTAAAAAGCCACTACAGGCTCATCTGGTATGTCGGGAGCCATTCAAGACAAACATTCAAATCCTGGAAAAACAGAAGATGTGCTCTGGTGTTGCTCTTCTCTCCAATAGCACAACAGGGGACCGTCAGCAAAATAGCCTCTAGGCTTGGGGAGGGGATACACCTCGGTGACGTAGACAAAATACAGGGCGCTAATTGGTGCTAGCAGGTCGAATGGGGCATCAATCCTCATTCGATCATTTCAAACTCCTGACGCCGGGGACGTAACCTTCAAGAGCATGACAAATTATGGAAACCCCTACCTCTCGAATGGTCGCAACAAATAGAGAATTGCAAACACCAACGTACAAACCCAAATTCATAGCCTACGGTCGGAACAAATGCACCTTTTTCAGGTTACTGATAACATTTTACAGAAAAGGAAACGAGTGACTTGATAATATGAGCTTCGTGAATGCGTTTTCCTCGGCGGGAGGAGTGGGAGTGTTTTGTCACTCCTGCCGGGAGCGATGGCTCCAAATGGCAACAAATTGTCATTTGTTGCCATTCGGAACCGCGTGGGGTCCGGGGCGGAAGAGTGAACCTGTTTTTACTCACCTGTGACGGAAGGGGGCTGCGTCCGGTAATTCGGAACCGCGTGGAGTCCGGGGTGGTAGAGTGAACCTGTTTTTACTCACCTGTGACGGAAGGGGGCTGCGTCCGGTAATTCGGAACCGCGGGGAGTCCGCGGTGGAAGAGTGAACCTGTTTTTACTCACCTCTGACGGAAGGGGGCTGAGTCCGGTAATTCGGAACCGAGTGGAGTCCGGGGTGGTAGAGGTGACCTGGTTGTCTCCACCCAACCGATCGAACACTGTCTTCTTGCCACCACCAGCCGCTGCAATACAAACCCAGGTAATTTGAAACACAGAAAAAAACCTGGTCATCACTAAAAAATGCCGCTTGCAGATCATAATTTGGCCTGGCATGCTACTTATACCAGCTTGAAAATAAACCGCCATAAAATAATACTTAACAAGCTTAAATGACAATTTAAATGGCACAGAAATTAACAGCATTAATTAATGACACATTTCTGGACATGACATTTCTACTAAAACACCTTCTGATGACAAGGCATATCCTCCGCGTTGGTCCCGGCCCATGGCGGGAAACCCGCAGAGAGGACAAGCAGCCAAAGTCGTGGTAAACATCGTGTTGTGGTAAAATATATGACCTCCATACACTGCCCTGAGCATCCATCAGCATTTTCCAAACCTTACCACTTACAGTCAGTCACTCGAGACGACCAAAGAAGCAATCAGCACTCGACGAGGGACATGCTTACGACTTGTACCTATGCTTTGTGAAAGTCATACAAAGTGTAAAACCACTCACAACGGCGGTAAATAATGTATCTACTGAAGCCTAAAACATGGCCACGGGAAATTAGGAGTGCTGTGCAAGATCGAGAATTCGCATAAAAAGTACACCCTGACGGGTTTAATGGAACACAGCTATTATATTGCATTGCATATTCCCTCCGTGCCCTAGACGGGCTGTCAAAGCTCTGATACTCGCCCGCCAAAGCGGGGATTAAGTCGCCTGGTGAAAGGCCGTGAGGCTCCAATCGAGCACAGCTAGACAGGACATGCCCACGAAGCAAGCAACTCGCGAAGAAAGGTCACGGCGCAATTTTTCACTGCGCACTTCACACCCTGGCATGATATGTTAGCATTCGTTAACCAGCATAAGCATTAACGCAGCAGCATCTGACCTGGCAGAGGAGAAGATCCGACGCGACCGCTGGCTTTCAGCCGCTTTCCGCTGGACTCCACACCAGCGTCTGACAAGTAGTGATGTGTCAGCAATGTGCGGCAGCGTTTCATCAATGTTGGATCATTGCGACAACGAATACATACATGCAAGGAACCAAACCATTCAGAAATTAAGAGAGTACTAGCTCCAATTACGAATGATAATACGATTCAGGAATCGTTAAAGGGAGATACGCGAAAAAAATTGTATTGGCTATATGAAAAGGTTACAAAAAGTTGTTTCAGAAGTTCCATTCTCATTTTTGTGAATTCGGCCTGCAAATGCCTTAAAATCGCTCTCAAAGTCAACATTTCTAGACGACTTTACCGGTACACCTCATATCGATGGCGATGACGTACACACGGCTAAGGCTATCAATTTCTCTAAGAATTAGGTCATATCTATCCTAAATAGTGATGTAGAACTTTGGACTTCTACAGAAAAAATACTTTAGAAAAACAACATTCCAAAACTCTTTTGAAACAGAAATATAGGGCTTAAAAGAAATCACAATTAACCAATCAGAAGCCTAGGAATTCTCAAACCGGGATCACGTGACCTATCTGACGCAAAAGTTTTGTCATCCTGGGGCTGAAGCAGAAAATGACTCAAGACCCGCGGTACGAAACCGCCTAAGACTTGAGTAATTCTGTTTTTTTCCGTTTTTAGGGCAAACTAATTCATTTTGTAATTTTTAAAAGCTTTTTAAAATTAATTCAAATACAAATACAGGAGAACAGACATTTGTATTATAAAAAACATTACTTTTCAACTTTAAATAGTTTTCAAAAAGTAAGTGATGGGTATGGGCATGGGTAAGTGATGGACATTTTATCGAAACTGGTAACCTATTTCGCTAATAAGTGAGTGGCCTCCCAAAATTTTGCCGAAGATACAAAAATAATTCATAGTTTCGTTATCAGGATTTTTCAAATAGCAAGAAACCACAATAATAATTTTTTCGCGTATCTCCCTTTAACGGACGGAAGCCTCTTCTGCCCTAAAAAAATCCAAACTGAACTCTCAAGTAACCGTGGCAGCTTTTCGTACTTTTATCTTTCGAGCAGCAGTCTCAGCTTACTCCGACACTACATACACTAATGATTCATTCAATCATGCAATATTTCAGATTCATGACATGATGCCCCCCAAGACGAGCGCAGATTCCCTTTGGAAACCAACGCTCTCATTACTCTCTACTACATAAACATTGAAAAGAACACCCACCAGTGTCCATGGCATCAATAGACCGCTTGGCCGGAGGCGGCGGCGGCGGCGGGTCCTTCCTGACCAGGCGCTTCACCATGCGCGCTGCTGGCGACTCTGTCGAAGCTGCAGTCCGCGGTGTTGCCGGCGCCACAGCCGACGCCGCCGCTACCTCCAGTGTAGGGTCGCTGCCAACTTTCCGCGCAGTGTACTCCTGCCATGACACAGCAACATGTCAGGAAATCTCCCAAATCACATTCAATTCAACCATATTCTTCATTCTTTACAGCATGATAATTTTGTTTATTTTCATTGACAAATTATGGGAATAAGTGGGCAAATACTCTTGTAACGCAATAATAGCAATAATACCCTATCACAATATAAATAATAAAAATACACATAATGCAAAACCAGAGGCACTTTTCCATGATGGATTTACTGGAGGACAGGGACCCAGCTTCCCTCACTTAGAGGGGCAGCCTCAAATTGTACACAGCTCTGTTTCATACCTCTGCAATATTCCTCCTCCTTGAAGAACTTAGCCACAAATATCAATAATTTCAGGGCCAGAATCCAACAATTCTGAGACAGTATTTTTTTCTATAAATCAATCATTACATATTTGCTCAACCAAACGCTAGGCTGGGAAAAAAAAAGAAAATCGGCCATAACTTCTGGATATGCCTTGACATTACCAGCTTTTTGGATGTACCTTGACATTACCAGCTTTTCAACTTTGTTTCATTTCACAGCAGGAGCAGAGCAGCCCTTGTAATAATTGCTGGCTGAGGCATGCCAGGAGTCACTTCAAAAGCACAGTCACCCACCTTTTGGCTGACTGCCTTGGCATGTTTCAGTATAGCAATCACATCTCCAAGCACTGTGATGTTCAGGTCGTGCAGGTAGTCCTTGGTGAGGTCAGGCAGCATGTCCAGCCTCATCCGGTTGTCGCTGAATGAGATGGCATACTCTGTTGCGGCACCAGCAGGGATGCTGGCATCCATGAAGAACTTCAGCCATGTCTCTGCGGGATGACACATATGTTCTATCACAACCGGTAGGTGTGCTCTGCTGAGAAAATAATGCACAAAATTCTGTCCCAATTTTTATAGCTGCATATTTTTTCAATTATCCCAACTGCAGCAGTGTTTTCCACTCTCCCCCGCCCCCCCATATTCTGACGTCTCTACAAGTGCAACAACAGAATTAACTGAAAAGCAATCATTATACAACTAAGACGTGAGGCAGAGACTTAGTAGTGGTGGGGGCTTCCCAGTGCCCGTTTTTGTCAACCATAAGTTCTTGTTCAAGGCCAATGACTGCAAACAGGTAGCAGTGCTAAAACATGCTATATATTATGTATATATATATATATATATATATACATATATATATATATATATATATACCTACCTTACCTTACCTAACGATTTCGGAAATTTTGGGGACCACAATGGCCCGCTGGCTCCGATTCTCCGACGAGCTCAGGATATCAGTATCTCGGCGCGATCCTCCTCAGGAAAAGAGACCTGAGGGTGGCTAAGAAGTTGTCCTCCTGAGGCAAGAGGATAGGATGCATCGGTATCAGACAAGTTCAGGAACTTGGTACATGAAGGTGGCCCAATGAGCGTCAAGCCGATTTTTGAACTGATTCAGGCTTTGAGCTGCGACAACCGACAATGGTAGAGAGTTCCAATCGTTGATCACCCTGGCACCGAAGAAGTTACGCCTAACCCTGGAGACTGCATTCGGCTTAACAAGCTTCCACGGATGGCCCCGAGTGCGAGTTTGGGTGTCGAGTGCGAAGAAATGGGCATAATCCTGGTCGGTTATCCCATGGACAAGTTGGTACACTCGAATCATATCGCCACGTCGCCTTCTGTAGTACAACGATGGGAGCTTGAGGATACGCAACCTGTCTGTATAGGGAATTCCCCGAAGAGAACCGATCATGCGAGTGGCACGCCGCTGAACCCTCTCCAGGAGAATTTGGTCAGCCCTATTAAACGGGCCCCAAATCGCGTTGCCATATTCCAGAAGAGGGCGGACGAGTGATTTATACAGAATAGGAAGCGTGTGTGCATCAAGATAAGCCATGGACTTTTTAACAACCGCGAGTACTCTAAGTGGCTTTCAGAACAGCTGAGGCTGCTTGCTGTTTAAACTTCAGTTCGATGTCAATTAGCACCCCAAGATCTTTTTCCACCTCAATATTCTGGAGGAACGTGCCGTTCATCACATAGGTGTGCCCTCGGTTCAGATTGCCGATGTGAATGGCAACACATTTGTTGTTATTAAAGGGCATTTGCCACTTCAGTGACCAGTGGAGTACATTCTGAATGTCTAACTGGAGGGCATTTACAGAAGGCTGAGAGCTAGCACTGGCATACAGTTTCGTGTCGTCGGCAAACATGCTGATTCCACAGGAGACACAATCAGGCAAATCATTGATGTAAACCAAAAAGAGGAGCGGCCCCAGGACCGAACCCTGCGGTACTCCACTCACAACCGGGACCCAATCAGAGAAAGACGACCGGACGATGACGCGCTGCGATCGATGGGCTAGGAAGCTCTCAATCCACTGAAGTATCTTGCCTCGGACGCCATATGATTTAAGCTTCATGATCAGTCGCTGGTGGGGGACCGAGTCGAAGGCTTTACTACGAGGTCAAGGTAGATAGCATCAACTGGTTTGTTTTCCTCTAGAAGCCTGGTCCAGTTGTTGAGAACCTCGAGAAGCTGGGACTCACAAGAGCGGTTGGGACGGAAGCCATACTGATGTGGGGACAGGAGGTTTTGTGAAACTAGGTGGTGCAGCAAAGCATCTTTAACAATAGACTCGAGAACCTTGCAGGGAATGGAGGTTAGGCTTATTGGACGGTAGTTGCCAGGATCTTGCTTGTTTCCTTGCTTGAAGATAGGCACCACCGTTGCGAGCTTCCACTCCTTTGGTACCTCACCTTCATCCAATGACTTCCTGAAAATAATAGACAATGGCACACATAGTGATGTAGATGCGTCATGAAGTATCCGAGAGTGGACCTGGTCGGGGCCCGGGGAACTTGTAATCTTGAGTGACCTAAGTTTGCGGCTAATAATATCCTGTGAAATGGTGATGTCTTCCAAAAATGGACCAGTGCATCTTGTTTCGAATGTTGGGAAACTTGACATGTCTTCCGTTGTGAATACACTCGCAAAATACTTGTTCAATAGCTTTGCTATAGCACTGTCCTCCGTTTCTAGAATACCTCTATCATTAAGAAGCTCTTCAATTGAGCTTCTTGTCTTTAGTCTTGAGCCCACATACTTCCAGAAGGCCTTCGGGTTTGATTTAATATCAGTTGCTAGGCTGTGTTCGAAATCTTGGTGCAGTTTCCGGGTGAGAGTCCTCAACCTATTGCCACATGCCTTAAGCCTGGCCAAATCAACAGCATCCTGAGTGTGGAAGAAGGTTCTGGCCAGCTGGTGTTTCTTGTCTTTAAGCTTCAGAGCTGCACGTGTCATGTATAAGTTCTTTGAGTTCCTTCTAGCAATAACCTTTGGGATGCATGTGCCAGTGACCTCTGTTAATCTGGCCAGGAACAGGCTGTAAAGTGATTCCACAGTCATGTTCTCCATACATGTCCAATCAGTTTCAAGAATCATGTGGTTAAGGAGCTCAAAATTGGCTCTCTTGAAGTTCCATACAGATGCACTGTTCCCTTGCCGAAAGACATAGCACTTCAGGTGAAACTGCAGTACAACATGGTCGCTTCTACCAATGCTCGGTAAGTAGTCAAGATTGCTCACCATGGCTTCTTCATTGGAGAAAATCAAGTCTAGAATATTTGGACTCTGACCTGGGGGAGTAGCGTGTAGGTTTGGTGACATGTTGAAAAAGTAAATGATCATGAACAATATCTAGAAGTCTGTGAGAGGGGTGTCCTTGGCTGGCTTCTGAGTAGTTACCTGCCCAGTTGATTTGAGGGAAATTAAAGTCACCTGTAAGCAATAGATGTGATGGTGATGACTCTCCAACAGTTGAGAGCAAGTCAGAAAAGGAAGACATGCTGAGGTGGCCATCACCCGTGGGACTACGATAGAAGCATCCCAAGAACAGAACATCATTGCAAAGCAGCCTTATTTGGACAAAAAGGTGTTCAATATGGGGAAAATGTGTCAGCTTAATCTGTGATGCCTTGATTGTAGTGCGGACATAGATGGTGATACCTCGCTGCCTGCTGCTTCCTAGATTTACTTGATGTGGATCAAAACTTGTGAATGTATTGAAATTTGGGAGAGCCAGAAGAGCAGGAGAAATTGGGAGACGCTGTGCCTTGGGAATTACCTCAGTAACCATAATGATGTCTGGCTCAATTCCACTTATCGCCATGGCAAAATCTTCACGTTTGTTAACAAATTGGTCACAATTTGTATACCACACCTTGAGGTCCTTCATTTCCTGCATCCTTGGATGTCAATCTTGATTTGGGTGATTTGGTAGACTCAGGTTGGTAGTAGAAGCTGTGTTCCCTACACGGGCTTGGGAGTTGAGGCCTGGTGTCGCAGATCCCTCAGAGCCTGTCCCCGCTTCAGTCATTCCCCTTGTTGGAGGAACCTCAGCAGGGGATGCAGATCTTGCCCCATCAGAGTTGGAATCAACCACAGTCTTAACAATGGTACTGCATGCTTCTGCTAATTGACCTTGGTGCTCAGCTGCCCCTGATGCATTTGGCCCCCTAATAGAGCTTGCTTGATGGGCCTGTGCCACACCTGATGGGACAATCCTTCCACGCTTGATGGTGAGGTTATTTTCACCAGCCTTGCGACGTCTCCATAACTCCTCCCTAAGCACCTTTTGCTCCTGCCTTTCTTTGTAAGTAAGGTCTGGTGTTATGAACACTCTTTTCCACTTGTGAGTGAGCTTTAACTGAGCAGCCATTCTCAGGACTTCAAACTTCCAGTCCTCGTTTTCAAGGGTCACTATTAGCAGCCTGTCCCTGCCATGGACAGCTTTACCAGCCCTAAAGGACCTGGTGGCCCTCACATTTACCTTCAGTGCATCACGGATCATGGACTGGAATAGCTGAATGTCTGCATGAGACCGCTCCAGCTGTGAGATCCCTTCTTGCTCAGGTAGGTTGTGAATGACAAGGTTGCGTGAGCGTCTATTCTTGTCCATGAATCCATCAAAGACCCTGGATATGGTCTGTGCCTCCTTGGAGTCACAGATTTGCCTCCCTGAGTGTGCAAAGGTGGATACGACAGCTTCTCCTCTACATCGTTCACCATCTTTTCACAGGTACTCTGCAGGACCTCTGAATAGGAAGCCTTGTGAGCCACACTTTCCTTCAGAACGCGTTTCATCATGTTGGCACTTTCCATGGACTGTTGCTCCTGTTGCCTCATGGAAGCACTAACAAGCTGGATATGATCCCTCAGGGCAGTGTCAAGTTGTGTCAGCCTGTCTCTCATTGTTGTGTTCAGCTCGCTTATCTTAACCTCCATCAGGTCCACGATCCTTGTCAGGGCCTTCATGCAACTGAGCCACATGACTGCTAACCTGAATGCCAATGTCAGCTGTAGGCAGGGTCACAGGAGCACCAGAAAAGTGAAAATGCCAACTGAGGCATCCCGTCCAGAGCCAGAAGCAGCTGGTCTGCCGGTATGTGCTTTGCATGTCTGACATATGAACGATATGGCGCTGTGTTTTTAGTGCATTGTATGCTGGCTTTGTGATTGCCTGGCAAAGGGCATGATACCAGCGGTGACAAAGATCACACTGGACGCCCATCTGACCATCTCTTACCTCGAGCCCACATACAACTTTGCCAGAGCCCCCTATGCATGTGGTTGGAGGAACAGAGTTTTCATCACTGATTGGTTGACTGAGTTGAAGCGAAGGAGAAACCGACAGATCAGGGTCAAGCGGAAGGGGATCTTATGGCAGTAGCAACTGCCCCCGTGAAGTTCCCTGATATAGGTTTCCGGCGTTTGGTCACTTTTCGTCACACTTTTGGGCACCTCACCGGTCTCTTTTTTCCAGTATCTATATACAAACCCTTCGAATTCCTCCCAGTGCGCGAGTGGGCAGCGACTTGGACAGAAAATAAACCACCTAACTCACCGACAATAGATGCGCTTCCAGTAGGCGAAAGTGACGCATCATTCACACTATTCCAAACTTGGTCGAGCCCTGTTCGACCCTGAACCGTCGCTGATGTCGTCGGCAAATCATCACTCTGCGTCGGCGAACCATCGCCAGACGCCACCTGTGCAACTCTAGAGTGTGACGCCTCATCTCCGGGGGCGCATCACCACCACCAGAGGGAACATTGCTATGGATGGGAGCTATCTCCGCATCCCCATACTGCGACCTGGCTACTTCACAATCTGAATCAGGCCGAGGCGTGGCTGATAACACCTGCCGCCTCTTCCCCTAACTGGCGAATGCTGCAATGGCATCCTAAAGTGAACATCAATCAACAAAAAATACTGACTGGACCTAAACCCCTAGCGATCAGAATGGTAAACAAAGGCGAGGATTAGCGAGGCAGGAGCTCGTCGGAGCACGTCCGTCCAGCACGAGAGCGCGCAGTCAACTCGCTGGATATATATATATTATATATATATATACATATATATATATATATATATATATATTTATATATATATATATATATATACATATATATATATATATATATATATATATATATATATTTATATAACATATATTGGTATAATTTGGCAATATATTTTCTTTTAGGCAGGTGTAATTGAACAGCACTGAGTGTTGGGCTTATGGGAGCTTCCAGTTAAGTTATCTGATTAAATGTATTTTTGGTTGAATCTGGTATTTTGTCTAATAATTTTCTGATATTAATTCAAATTCAATTTTTCCCATGTGTTTCAGTTGTATTTGAAACAATCATTATCAAGGTTACAAAAGTTATGCTGGGTGCCACAGTTGCTAATTTCTAAGGTCATTTAAAAAAGCTTTCATTCGTTTTTGTCTCATACTTTTTAAAACTACTTAAGTTTGGCAAACAAATTTAAAGTATGAAAAACATGTAGGTATAGACATTCTCATACACCCCAGAGCAACAGGGGAAATAGTAGTGCACTCCTGAAAGTTTAGTGACAGTTTGTATCTGTTGAGGTGAAGTGCTTCTTATTAGAATAGTCCATAGTGGTCTGTCTTTAAGGCAATGATTTTGGTGTTTTCTTTCAAGTATGAAATTCACGGATTCAGTCTTAATTTTTAATAGTCACGAGCTCAGATTGTGACTCCATTACTAGGATGTTTCCGTGAGTTTACACCAATCTAGCTTTGTAAAAGGTTGTAGGCACTTTATGCTTAACTTTTATGAAACAAAATTGCAGTGTTTTATTCGCATTCTGCACTCTGCTGTGCTACCCCTAGTGAAAAAATCCCATGGGATCATGGAAAATTCCCATGGGACTGACCTGTCCCATGGGACAATTCCATGGGATTTCATCGTCCCATGGGACTTTCCCTGGGATTTCCAGGGATTTCACTGTCCCATGGGACGTCGATGGGATTTTCTGTCCCATGGGACTGTCTCCACGGGATATCGACGGGACTTGTTTGTCCCATGGGACTTTCCCCTACTATTTCCATGGCAACAGAAATGTCTCCTCACCCTCCCTCCTGGCATGCGAGAATTGGTGTCTTGTGGTAAGAAACCCATCCCCCACCCCTACCCAAAATATTATTGGAACAATTTTGGTGACCATCCATGCCTGACATCTGGCCCATTGTCAGAACCAGGGTATGTCCGGGCCGAATGCTCCCCTACAAAGAGAAAACCTGGATCCGACATTACAAGTTCCTGTTAATAACACCATGGTCTCCACACTTGAAATACTAAAACCGAACCTAATTCACCAAACCGAGCTCATTACGGCCTTCGGGGTACTGCCAGATAGATTTTCATCTCTAGTTGGGTTTTGAAGTGAGACAACAGCAATTTGCATCAATCAGTATCAGCTGACTGCGCCTGCCCAGCTTCGCAGCCGACGGTCCCGGCCTGAGTATTGTGTGTACTACTATGACTCCCTCCACCATTGCCGCAATTGCCGCCGCATCCAAACCAAACATGGCCGATTTAAAACAAAGGCCAATAATTTCCCTTTACTTCACCTTTCTTTGGGCCTCTTCAGATGAATTTTATTTATCGAGAATGTATATTAATTTAATTTTAACAGTTATTTAGGGTATTTTTATGTATATTTTATATTTTAGTAGGTAAAGTAGTCTTTCAAGACAGAGATTCCTTCGATTGGTGAAAGTATTTTGCAAAATTGGCAGCACCCCTCTTCCTTCAACCGTTGCGAAAATCGGTTTGATTTGATATTTGAAATCCCAGTTGGATTTTCGTGTGGTTAGTGCTCGTTATTTCTAAAAGGTCACTGTTCGAAATTATTGGTATTTTGAGGGATCGGAACTGATGAGTCAAGCTTCAAACCAGAGTGCTGTCGTGGAATGGCTGGAAAACCCGCCTTCATTTTCGGTACTACCCGTGAAGTTTATCAAAGAAGGTCTTGGTGGTCTATCGCTTGGTGCTCGGGTGGAAGCGAAACATGGGAAACGGTGGTTTCCTGCAGTTCTAAGAGCTCAAGGTACGTGGTACGCCTTTTCCATTTGATGTCAATTTTTTGTTCTTCTTTTCCAGCTTATTAGCCTTTTAGCACAAATATACTTAGGTAGGTACATATTCAATTACCTGCTACCAAACAGGTATGTTCATTCAGACATTTATACTTCCTTCATTTCTTTGCTTGTTTTCAAGGTCGAGACACAGCCGCTTTAACAGCGCTCTGGGAGTACTGTATCCTCAATACCTAGCAAGGAGCAGCTTTGGTCATGCAGTGGTTTCAATGGCCCAAGCTGAGCTGCACTTGATAGTCACAGATGCAAGCTCCCCAAGTCAATAAACGTTCTTGCGGCAATTAATTTTGACCATGAGAGCCGGCTGTCTGAAATAAGCTAATCAAACCAGAAACATCTGGGATTTATTTTCAACAAAATGTGAGGAATCCAAAGTGATTTCACACCCTGGTGTTTGGTCTGTTTTTTTGCCTTTATCCTACTCAATTTTGAGCCCTCACCTTAGGGAAGAATGATTTTACCCAAGGCCCCTGCCTCTGCTTTTTGCCATATGGTTCTGATGCTGTTTATGTATATGTGTGTAGTGTCGCAACCTTGAACGATCCGATTAAAATGTGGAATAAAGTAACAACATGATTATCCACACCATCAGCAACAAGAACACACAATCACATGCTAACACTACCGAGTTCAAGACTGAACTGATTTTGCTAACCCTTGGTAATTCTGACATCAACTCTTTAGGCAAATCCTTCCTTTAGCTTAACACAATAGATGCCAGAAGCAACCGGAACAAAACCTCTAAATAACATTAGGAAATTATAACTCTCCAGATACTACAATGTGCATGTATATTTGCACTTAATTTATTTTCTGCAACCTGAGGGACTAACTTCTGCTCCGTGCTTGATACAAACCAGGCACTGCATCTGAGATGGAGCGCAAGATGAAGGAGATAGAGGCTGAGAGTTCGGACAGCACTGACTTCTCTGGCAGCGAGACTGAAGATGACCATGTCTCGTATGGCAAAGGTCATAGAGTGAAGCAGGTCAGAAAGTTTCTGGACTTCGAGGTGGAGAGCCTGAGAAAATCTCCGGATGCCAAGGTAAGGATTGAAAACAATAATACCAAGTCTCTGCATGTCTGAGCTTGATGCCTCAGCTAATTAAGTAAATATTAAGGGTTGATAATTAATTAAATATTAAGTAAAAATAAGGGTTGATTATGAATTATATTGTCTATTCTTGGATGATGAACTAACACATTTGCCTGTCCTCAGATTTCGTCCGAAAAAGACGGGACTTGAATATGGGAAGACAAAGGAAATCCTCGGCAGAAAAATTCATGACGAGCAGAAGATGTTAAAAAGAAGTGAAGGGCGGAGTGAAGTGAACCAGTAGTGCGTAGTGAGCGAAAACCAAAGGATTTAACTGAATATAATATAGTTGAATCTGAAAACCAAAAGTCTTTAGTTCTGACGTCTTAGTGATGATGCTTTCAGGACCGGCGTAGAGATGCTGTCGAATTTATGGCGAACAGTCTTCTGGAATTGGCATTGAAACCCCTCTTGGACTGGCTGGTTTTCCTTGGGTCCTGCATGGTATTTCCATGGGACCAGCGCAGAGTTTCTATGTGAATCCCATGGATCAGCGCATGGGATTCCCATGGGAATGCGCATGGAATTATCATGGGAATGCGCATGGGATTCTCATGGGAATGCGCATGGGATTCTCATGGGAATGCGCATGGGGATTCCCATGGGAATGCGCATGGGATTCCCATGCAAATCCCTGTTTCACTTTCGTATGGGATTGTCCCATGCATTTTTCATGGGACAGTCCCATGGGATTTTTTCACTAGGGACTTCTATACCGCTAACGCAATTTACACATTTTAGGAAATGGAATCCGTGATGTTTTCGCACCAATTTTAAGTTTTAAGTGTTTGTACTGATTGAAAAGGAGATTTAAGGGCATATACATGCACATAATTATTTCAACTTACTGATAGAACTTTCACTCGCATCCATCTTCGTTGCTTAAAGATAATTTATGACGAGAAACAGGGAGAAACAGGCGGCCACGGCACACGCCTCTCTCCTCCTTCTTATTTTTAGAAACTGGCTTTCGCCTTCCGCGCGCCGCGATACGAGAACAAGGATTCCAGACAAAATGCCAGATTAGTCCTTCGAGGTGTTTTACGACAGACAGATCTCCTCTATGTTTTGCACCTCCAGCCTCTAATTCCCTCCATGAAAGGTTCTTTGCTACTCTTCATCTCAGTGAAATATATGCATAAATCCAGGGCTTATCTAACCATACCAAGGCCTAGTGGCAAAGTGTGGATCCAAATTTTTCTCAAAGGGAGTGGATAAAGCCTCTGGCCCCCACCATTGGGGCCCTCCTAGGTCCAGGGCCTCCGATATTTTTTTTTCATTTAATAAGCACGAAATATTTCCACAACATATTTTTTGGATGCAGAGGTGGATCCAGAATTTACTCACGGGGTGAGAAAGGGGGAGTTTGATGTAAGTCTCGGGACTTTAGCTCAGGGATTGCAATTTCGTATTTAACACGTATTTACGGGAGTCTCAGCCCCCTTCGCTTTGACGGGGGTGGCGGGTCCTCAGGGGTGTAACTTTGTGAAAATCTTTAGGGGTGCTTTTTCCTAGTCAACCCATACCATTTTACTGGCAGTGTTAGGGGATGAAAAGCGTAAAAAGGGGTAAAAACCTTACACCTTTGTCCTTACACCTTTGTTCTGCGACATTAAAGTAAACACCCCTCCCACAAAATTCTCCCACACACTTTAGACTCGGGCAAAGGTGCTTTGCACAGAACGCCTTATAAAAAGCCCTTAACTAACTAGCTAACACTTTTGTCGAAACATTTCTAATGACTTCTTTCCTGCTTTATTTGCACTCCACATTGTTCCCCTCGTATCTAAAAATAGTTTTGCCCTCTGGTTTGAGCGTTTGGGGGGAGCATGGCCCAAATACCATTCCCCTGGATCCGCCAGTGACTTAACACGTGCCCTGCTGGGGGCGAAATTTGACCCCCCCGCCTGGTTTTCCCCGGATATCGCAAAACCAAGAGATGCATAGCAACGAAACTTACAGTACCTTATTCCTGATCAATTCTACGCATCTCACCACATTTTTAAGGCAGGTCATATAAGGTTAAGGAGCTATCCAAGGTCAAGCGACCCGACCTCAAAACCTAAAATTACGAGTTTGATGCGGCGCCTAAAGAGCATCAGCCAACTGATCAGTTTGAAACTCTCAAAATATGATGAGGCTATTAGGGTCTACAAATCTGCTATATCGGGATTTTGATATTGTTGACGGAAGGTGGAGTCAATTTTTTGGTCACCCCATTATAAGTCTATGGAGAAAAATAGAAAGGGCTCGTTTTTGGTAAATCCGGGATAGATAAAGCTGAAAATGCTCAAACAGTGTATTCTTACCACGATCGTGACCTTAAAGCTGAGTTTTGGACCATCTGACCTCTCAAAGGTCATGTCAGGTCACAGGAGCATACAGTGATTGTTTTGCGAATAACTTGTCACTGAATTGAGATAAAGCTCCCATTTTGCTTTCATTGTGCTTTTTTGTCACGAGAAGTCGATTGATATGCAATATGACCATACCAGGTCACCCTGTGAACCTGACCTAGCTCGATGTCAGGTCGTTTTCTCAGTTTGACCTAGGAAGGTCATATTATACATCATTCAATTTGCCACAATGAGAGGAATCCAATGATGCATAAATATGTGCTCTAGCTCCGGTGAGAAAAAATCTAGAGGGGGAAACGTGCGCTGCCCTGTTGTAAGCCTATGGGACCTTATTTGACCTATGCTGACCTCACTATTGACCTGGAATAAAAATACTTCGTATAATTTCTCTTCGTCTCGTCAAGAGCTTTCAAACGCCGTCCATAATATCTATTTTCTGGGAAATGAAATACAAAGGGGGCACAATTCACCCCCCATCGGGGCATGTCATGCCAGGGAACCCAGCGGGGCGTGTGCTAGCATACGTTAAGAGATGCGCCCAAAAACCGTGGTAAAAAAAACTTTCGGAATATGGGGGCAGTGCCCACCATTTTCCAGCCGTTTCCGTACCTTGTTTTCAGCAACAAATCAAACGATAAGCCGAGTTATCTTCGGCCCCACCGAAGTCGAAGACCCTTTCCCACAAGTTCAAAATAGTTCCTGCGCGGATGCTTTAACACGCACCCCGCTGGGGGGCGAAATTCGCCCCCTCCCCTACTGGTTTTCCCCGGATAAGGCAAAGACAAAGAGATGCAGAGCAACGAAACTTGCAGTACCTTATCCCTTATCCATTTTACGCCTCTGAATTTTCTAGGTCAAGTCGTGTCAGTTGAAGGAGCTATCCACGGTCAAGTGACCCGACCTCAAAACCTAAAATCACAAGTTTGAAGCGGCGCCTAAGGAACATCTGCCCACCGATCAGTTTGAAACTTTCACTATATGATGATGTCGTTAGGTTCTACAAATCTGCTATCTCGGAATTTCGATATCATTGACCTAAGATGGGGTCAAATTTTTGGTCACCATATTATAAGTCTATGGTGAAAAATTGAAAGGTCTCGTTTTTAGTAAATACTGGATAGATAAAACTGAAAATTCTCAAACCGTGTATTCTTACCACGAGATTGACCTTAAAGTTATTTTTTACTATTTGACCTCTTTAAGTTCATGTTAGGTCACAGAAGCATACAGTGATTGTTTTGTCAACTTCTCACTGCATTGAGATAAAGCTCCCATTTTGCTTGCATTTTGCTTATATCGTCACAGGGAGTCGATTGACATGCAAATGACCATACCAGGTCACCCTGTGACCCTGGCCTAGTTCGATGTCAGGTCATTTTCACATTTTTTACCTAGCAAGGTCATATTATACGAGTGCATTTTTCGATTCACCACAATGAGAGGAATCCAATGTGGCGTGAATATTTGCTCTAACTCCACTGAATAAATATCTGGAGGGGGAAACGTGCACTGCCCTGTTGTAAGCCTATTGAATATTCTTAGACCTATGCTGACCTCAATATTGTCCTGACATAAAAATACTTCATGTAATTTCTCTTGGCCACGTCAGGAGCTTTCGAGCGCCGTGCGTAATTTTTCTTTAGCTTTCCTGGGAAATGAGATACGGAGGGAGGGAGGCGAAATACGCCCCCCCAGCGGGGTGCGTCATGCCAGGGACCCCAGCGGGGCGCGTGTTGAGCTTCCTGCTCATTAAAGGTCACAGCTCGAAAAGCTGTAAACGTGGTTAAACCAGGAGTTCTTGGTGTTTTTTTTAACTAGCGCGCAGACAAATGGCCACCCACCTATTTAGTGTTATTGTTTGCATTTTACCATCATTTAAACTTATATATGGTGCAGGGGCGGATTTAGGGGGCCGCGGGGCCGCAGCCCCCCTCGCTGGTAAGGCGCCCCCTCGGCACTAAGGCACCCCGGGGGCCGCCTCCATTTGCTCCACATTTGCATGCCAAACGGAAATACTGGCGCCCCCTGGTAATTCTGCTGCATGCAAATACCACATTTTGACAACCCGCCCTGCATCACTGGCGCCCCCATGGTGCATCATTGGTGTCCTTGTTTCACTCCGCCGACGCCCCCCAAGCCTCTTCCACCTCTTGAAATCCCGCTATATATTACCGGCGCCCCACTCTTCACTACGGGCGCCCCCATCTTCTAGAAATCCGCTCTATATCACTGGCGCCTCCATGGTGCAGCATTGATGTCTCGTTTTTGCTCCAGCGGCGCCCCCACGCGTCACTGTGGGCACCCCATCTTTGGAACCCCACATGTACCACCGGCGCCCCCATTGGGCATCATTGGTGCCTTCGTTTCACTCCACCGGCGCCCCCAAGCCTCATCGTGGGCTCTCCCACTTCTTGGCATCCCGCTATAAGCTATTGGCGCCCCAATCCTCACCACGAGCGCCCCCACCTTCGGAAAATCCGCTCTATACCACTGGCGCCTCCATGGTGCAGCATTGATGTATCGTTTTTGCTCCAACGGCGCCCCCACGCGTCACTGTGGGCGCCCCACCTTTGGAACCCTCATGTACCACCGGCGCCCCAATTGGGCATCATTGGTGTCTTCTGTGTACTTCACCGGCGCCTCACGCTTCACCGTGGGCGCCTCTGCTTTTAGAGCCGCTCTTTACCATTGGCGCCCCCGTGGAACATCATTGGTGTTTTTTTGCCCAAATGGCGCCCCCATGCCTCACTGAGGGGGTCTTCACCCTTTACCAGCCCGTTTTATACCAGTGGAAGCCCCACTCTCTCTCCCCACTCCCCACTATGGGTGCCCCCACCTTCTAACAATCCGCTCTATACCACTGGCGCCTCCATGGTGCAGCATTGATGTCTCGTTTTTGCTCCAACGGCGCCCCCACGCGTCACTGTGGGCGCCCCATCTTTTGAAACCCCGCATGTACCATCGGCGCCCCTATGGTGCATCATTGGTGCCTTCGTTTCACTCCACTGGTGCCCCCAAGCCTCTTCCACCTCTTGACATCCCGCTATATACTACCGGCGCCCCACTCTTCACTACGGGCGCCCACATCTTCTAAAATCCGCTCTATATCACTGGCGCCTCCATGGTGCAGCATTGATGTCTTCTGTGCACTCCACCGGCGCCCCCACGCTTCGCCGTGGGCGCCTCTGATTTTTGGAGCCGCTCTTTACCATTGGCGCCCCCGTGGTACATCATTGGTGCCTTTTGCTCAAATGGCGCCCCATGCCTCTTTGAGGGGGTATTCACCCTTTACCAGCCCGTTTTATACCAGTGGAACCCCCACTCTGTCTCCCCGCTATGTACTACTGGATCCCCACTCCCCACTATGGGTGCCCCCACCTTCCAACAATCCGCTCTATACCACTGGCGCCTCCATGGTGCAGCATTGATGTCTCGTTTTTGCTCCAACGGCGCCCCCACGCGTCACTGTGGGCGCCCCATCTTTGAAACCCCGCATGTACCATCGGCGCCCCTATGGTGCATCATTGGTGCCTTCGTTTCACTCCACTGGTGCCCCCAAGCCTCTTCCACCTCTTGACATCCCACTATATACTACCGGCGCCCCACTCTTCACTACGGGCGCCCACATCTTCTAAAAATCCGCTCAATATCACTGGCGCCTCCATGGTGCAGCATTGATGTCTCGTTTTTGCTCCAACGGCGCCCCCACGCGTCACCGTGGGCGCCCCATCTTTTGGAACCCAGCATGTACCACCGGCGCCCACATTGGGCAGCATTGGTGCCTTCGTTTCACTCCACCGGCGTCCCCAAGCCTCATCGTGGGCTCTCCCACTTCTTGGCATCCCGCTATAAACTATTGGCGCCCCAATCCTCACCACGGGCGCCCCCACCTTCGGAAAATCCGCTCTATACCACTGGCGCCTCCATGGTGCAGCATTGATGTCTCGTTTTTACTTCAACAGCGCCGCCACGCGTCACTGTGGGCGCCCCATGTGCTGAAACCCTGCATGTACCACCGGCATCCCCATTGGGCATCATTGGTGTCTTCTGTGCACTCCACCGGGGCGGCGCCCCCATGCTTCACTGTAGGCACCCTCTGCTTTTTGGACCCGCTCTTTACCTCTGGCGCCCCCATGGTGCATAATTGGTGCGTTCCTTTTAATATCAAACGGCGCCCCCATGCCCCATTGAGGGAGTCTTCACCTTTCAACAGCCCCTCTTATACCACTCGAGCCCCACTCTTATGATGCATTATTGTTGTCTGCTTTTAGCTTTATGGGCGCCTTCCCCCGCCCTCTTTCCACCATCTTTTGACACATCGTTCTGTATCACTGGCGCCCCCATAATGAATCATTGGTGCCTGTGCTTTGCTCCACCGGCGCCTTCATTTCCCGCCGTGGGCTCATCGGGAGCGCCCCCACATTTCGACAAACCGCTCTGTCTGGCGGCACCCATGGTACACATTGGTGCTTTTCTTTCGCTCCATTGGTGCCCCCACACTTCACTATAGGCGTCCACATATTTCTGCTGATTGCTTGATGGATCATTGGTATCTTACTTTTGCTCTACCGGCGCCCAACCACATCCCACCACCACGCGCCACTATGGGCGCCCCAACTTTTGACAGCATGCCCTGTGCCTCCAGCGCCTCCATGGTGCGTGATGGGTGCCTATCCTTAGCTCCATGAACGCACCAACACATCCCTGCGAGAAACCCCATGCAGTTTCTCTTTACTTTGCATTTCTTGCATCCCAAACGTGGCCCGTTGTCTTACCAGCGCCTCCCTTGACAGCTCCCACAAATTTCACTGAATGCGAGTACCCCCAAGCTGCATCACCGGAAGCTCCAAACTTCAGCTTCGGTGTCTCCTTGATGACCAAATTGTGCCGTCAGCGCTCTTCCCATGCACCGTCTTCTCCTCCCTGTTCCCCAACCAGTGCCTTATTCGTGTACCCCCTTCTACCCTGTTGTTACCCTACCAGTGACCCTATGATGGATTATTTGCTCCCACAGACGCTCCACTGTCGGTTCCACGCTTATGTACTGCAGGCGCCCCTTGCCTGCAGCACCGGTATCCATAACTCCAGTCTCGGTATCGCCTCGGTGAAGTATCAGCGTCCCCCCGATGCACTATCACCATTACCATCCCTCGCCCGAAAGCCCAAATAACTAACTGACTAACTCACCACACTTCCCCCGGCTATAGACCACCGGCGTCCCACAGGGTGTACCACTGTACCACACTGAACTTTTGGCACTCCCATGCTGAATCACCGCTGGACTCATTTATTAACCTAAGCACCCCCTCATATATCATGCCCCCGGGTCACTAATACGCGTCACACTTCAACGTGGACCACCCTCATCGATTTTTTGACGCCCTCTTCTTTGTGGTTAGGCGCCCATATTTCACGATTGGCCGCCCTTTTCAGCTCTAGAGCGCCCCGCTGCAACATGGACCACCCGTGCCTACCTTTGGCCGCCCTTTCCTGTTCTCCACTATTGGCCGCTCCTTTGCAGATCTAGGGCGCTTCACTTCAATGTGGACTCCCCATTCACCTCCGGACCCCCTCTATTTTATGGTTGGGAGCCCCATATTTCACGTTTGGACACCCTTTTCAGCGCTTCGCGGACCTCTGCGACGTGGACCACCGTCATTTACCTACAGGCGCCCTTAACTTTGTGACTGGACTCCCCGTTTTCACAATTGACCCGCTTTTCAGCCCTAGGGTGCCCCACTGCAACGTGGACTGCCCTCATACATTTTTAGCCGCTCTCTTCTGTATGATTGCGCGCACCTTCTCCACTGCTGGCCGCTCTTGTGCAGCTTTAGAGCACCCCACTTCACCATGGACTGCCCTCATTCACCTCTGGCCGCCCTCTGCTTTGTGGTTCAGAACCCCTGTATCATGATTGACCGTCCCGTTTAGCTCTAAAGCTGCCCACCGTAAAATTGATCGCTCTCATCCACTTTTGACTGCCCGCTAGTGCATGATTGCGCGCCCATTTTCCACAATTGTCTGTTCTTTCTTAGCCTTGGGGCGCCCCACTTTTACGTGTACCGCCTTCAACTTCGGATGTCCTCTACTTTGTGTTGGGGTGCCCAAAATTTCACGATTAACCGCTCTTTTTCAGCCTTAGGGCATCCCACTGCAACATGTCACTCCCATGGCACATGGACAGCTCTCAGCTTTGAGTGGTAACAATTGCCCCGAGTTCTTTTAATGTATGCTTTGGGTATCGATTGATGCCATTTTGTTCCGTTACCACGCAGGATCCCCCAGGGCGCATTCATGCCCATCTGATGTGTGGTCGTGTGCCCGTCCGATATGTGGTTGTTTTGTCTTTTGCAACAAGAACATGCTACGATGGAATATAGGGGACTGGTAAAAATAATGTTTCTTGTGAAGCAAATTTTGAGCACATATACCAATATCCCTTAAATGTATTTAAAAAAGACATTCCAGATCTATTGATAACCCTATAAGCTGTTGACTTCGATCATTTACTTATTTTGCCGAGGCGTTTTTTTTTCGCAGTGCCACTAATGAAAGGCTGTGTCCAGACAGCAATGCGAAATTCCCACGTCATCTGTGTAAGAAAAACATTGAGAGCTCGGCAGGAGGCACCTGCATAATTTTGGTTGCGTCCTCTCGCACAAGTTTGTAAACAGCAAAAAGTTTCGCCTTATGTAGAATATTATGGATTTATCACTATCCGCTCTGTGCAGACAAGGTAAACTGCAACGACTGGTTCGCAAAATCTCCAAAGGCCGTCTCTGCGTAAATTCTGCTTCAAAACGTAATCCAGGTAGAAGGTGCCCTGTTTCATTGTTGCTTGTTTAACTAGAGGCACTTTGAGAAATTCTTCCTTTTCTTGGCAACGTGTTTTTTTAATCGGCACTTTTTCAAATGGCATCACAAATACGCAAAATTAGCATCACAAAGATCCATGATACCAAACGCTGACCCCCAAATGGTAGTCTGACCGCCCCCGGAGACTTCGCTTCCCCCTTATCGAAATCCTGGATCGTCCATGTACCCAGCCCTCTCGGTTGTTGATCAGTGATAGATAAGCTCGGTCAGTGTTGGTCAGGTGCAATCTCTAACATCATCACCTTGGATAGGTTGAGTTTGCGGCCGGTTTGATAGAGCTGGAAAATGCCTAGGTGATCGGGTAAGGAGAGTTGATTGGGTGATGAAACTATAGTAGGGAGGAACAGAAACGTAGTAAAGGGGTGGGGCGGCTAGCACAGTCGCATGAGAGACATCCGAAGGGAAAAATCGCGCGAAGGGCAGCCGGGCTACACCAATCTATGACCAACCGTAAACCTCGGGGACCAGCATGACTTACTGTTACAAGCGTGACCCTCTGCGGCAAGCGACGCCCTATATGTGACCGTCAGGGTCCCCTAGGGGCAGAAGAACACTCTTTAATCAGGTGGGTCTCCTGTTTTCAACAGGGCCCTCTGTGACAAGCATGACCAGTACATCATTCCGTGGTCGGCAGGGCCCAATGCAGTCAGAAGAGCCTTCTGTCTGCCACCGAGAATGCCCTCTGTGCCAGCGGGGAATGCTTTGACAAGTAGGGCCCTCTACGCTCAGCAGGTCCTTTGGGACCAGGAGTCTCCTCGTTATCAATAGGGCAATCTTAGGTCAACAGGAATCTCTGTAACTAACAGATCTTTCGGTCGCAGTCAGGGCCATGTCTTGCCAGCATGTTTTTTTTTGTCGGACAGGGCGATACCCCCGGTGACCATAACAGGACTCTGTATCGTAAATATATATTTGGAACTGAACGCACAGTCTATAAAAAGGGTACTCCGGGACCAACAGGTCTTTCCGTGCCCAGTAAGGCCTGCCATATTCTTGTGGAAGGTCATGAGGTGACCTGAGGTCTAATCGGGAAGTCGCTGGGCCCCCTGCATCCAGGCAGGGAACCATCCATGATAGTATTTGACTGCTGTGAGTGGGACTGGTGGGACCCTTAAATCCATTAGGATCTAATTTGCCAGTTAGCGAACCCCTGGAGAGAGCCGGAAAGTGTACAAGTGTACACTGTGAACGACTTCGAGTTCACTTTGGTCAGTCGAGGGTCCTATGTGGCTGCCATAGCACAGCGAGACAGGCCAATGGCCAAAATCTGGTTAAAGCTAGTTATAGTTCCTGCAAAAATTCAGGTAGATGCCGTTGAAGGGAGACACAAACACATTTTTCCGAGTTGATCACTAATGAGGAGTATCCCTAAACTGTGTCTTTGCTTGCCTTAAGGTTGCCAGGGGCCGTATTCTGATGCCGAGCGTACATAAGAATGGGCGCACGCACATCGATATTTTATTCTGATTTCCAGCCTGCGCCCACACTGCGCAGGTGGGGTCAAATCAGCATTGTGATCGTAATGCGCACATTAGATCGGTATGCTGATATTCTGCGTAGGCTAGGTCGGTACTGGTCCCTGTGCATCCCGGGTACGCTTGTCCTACGTCGAGCGTGG
This sequence comes from Lepas anatifera, assembly GCA_034440635.1. Taxonomy (NCBI): domain Eukaryota; kingdom Metazoa; phylum Arthropoda; class Thecostraca; family Lepadidae; genus Lepas; species Lepas anatifera. Next base: position 89,152 of record JAOTON010001492.1, read on the forward strand.
CTACGCACAGAAGAAGGTCAAGATACCACATTGGAATACGGCAAGTTGCTTGTCTCAGTCAAGTCTTAGGAGGGCATGATATTAGAATATAGCCTTAGAAAGGTTTACAATAACTGGGGTTTTGAAGTAAGCCAAGGTCCATGAACTTAAGTCATAGATCCTTCGTGGCTGGCTAGCTCAGATTGAAGGGAACTGGGATCACTGCTCTGACCTAGTGGTTTATTAGACCCTGATGGCTAGTTAAGGCCCTGTGTGCTAATCATCATCATATAAGCAAAATCAGTAGTCCATGTAACTATCATGGGGCTTCCCAAAGTGTATCGGGATTTGATCTGACATGTCCTGTAGAAACCTAATCCCCAATGACAAACATAGGCTCATTGAACGAGACGGGCCTATTCTAAATATTCGTTGGTCTTCTACAAACTGTTCAAGGCTTCTGAAGATAATTTTGATCACTGATTGGGGAGAAAATAGTCCCCATGCAGTCTCCCCGGGTCCCAAAGTGTCTTTACTAACCGTGGGTTCCAGTGCATCAATAAAATAAACGCCAAAGAGATACATTCACTTTTTACCACTCCTGAGATGTATTTTACATACATTCAAAGCTATGATCTTTATTCATTTTTTTAAAAAGAAAATATGAAACTAATTACCTCTTTGACCCTCGCCCAGTGGGGGCTGCTTGAACAACCCCCTCCAGTTTTTCGGGCGGCACGAAAAACGGTGGCGCGAAGCGCCACCGTACTTGGCACACCTTATTCTTGATTGATTCCGCAAGTTTCCCACCGAATTCTCCAAAAGTTCCGGGATTTTTCATATGGATGACATAAGGTCAAATACGGACCATGACCTCTCCATTGGAAATACAGAGGAAAACAGAAAATGGTTTGTATTTGTGTAGATAAAGGTGATAATACCTTCATATTCTCCAAATCGAAGTATCTTAGGCCCCTTTTTAGGTTCATGTTGCAAGGTTTAACCTGTGACCTCTGACAGGTCATCCGAAGCTGCTTAACCTTCGCCCAGGTGGTGGGTCTTTTAGACCCCCCTCGGGTTTTTCCGAAGTGACCAAAAAACGGCGGCGCGCAGCGCCGCCAAACTTGGTCTAGCTGTTCCTTCATCATTTTTACATCTTTCCTGAAAATTTTGGCTCAAGGTCATATCAGGTCAGGTCACCAGGCCAGGTGAAGTGACCTCACCTCAAAAAAATACTTAGGACCGCATAACTAAAAGAAGGGTTAATCGATTAAGTTCAAACTCATACCACATATTGGGCCCACCAGGAGCTACAACATTGTTCCGGGATTTTTGATATTGGTGACCTAAGGTCATGTGCAGAGCATGACCTCCCCATTGTCAATACATGGGGAAAATCACGAAATGAGCTTTTCTCAGTAAGTATGGATGAAATCAACTTCAAACATTGGTTACGACTTGCTCTTAGCTCATTTCTGATGCTGTTGCCAAAATTTTTGACTTGTGACCTTTAAAAGGTCACCTTAGGTCAAATAAGCATTTTTTGGTGTTTTCCTCTATAAAATTTGAAAAAACTGAGATAGAGCTTTTATTTTGTCACCGAAGTGTTTGTATAGTCACTGGAAGTCAAATGATATACATCATGACTATACCAGGTCAAGTTGGGTCAGACCGTTGACCTGGGTCAGGTCAAATTCTTAAATTTGACCTGGCATAGCAATATCATATATCATTCGATTCATATTGACGAGAGGATTGCAATGGTGCATAAACTATTGCTGTATCTTGTTTGGTTTAGAAGCTATTAGCGAAAAAGTAAACGCCCTTATGCATGGGTGGCTATGGACATTCCCAAGAATATGCCCAATATTTAGTGACCTGTAGCTCCCAAGGCTTTGACCTGACACGAAAATAAATGCACGGTAATGAAAGCGCATTTCAAGAGCTTTCGAATGGTGTTAGAAAATTTTTCTAGCTATCATAGTTTCTGAGATATATGAGGTTTTCTTAGTACACCTCATATTAGCGATTTTGACCTATTTTGACCTCTGGTGACCTTGATATTGACCTGACAAGAAAAATGACCGAAATATTTTCGATATCATTTTCGAAGAGCTTTCGATTGCTGTTTTGCGCTTTTTTCTAGCTCTCTTAGTTTTCGAGATCGTGGGGGGTCTTTTTTAACCCCCACCAGGGTGAAGGTGGCTCGTACCCGCCACCGGGGCAAGGGTTAAGCAGTTTTCAGACTTAGGTCAATAACTTTGCATGAAATGATGATACAGCTTTTATGTTTATACCATTGCGTTTGGATTGCTATTGCCAGTCAATTGATAGGCATATGGACTATGCTAAGTCAAAAAGTGACCTTGACCTGACCTGAGGTCAGGTGATTTGTGTTTTGACCTAGTATGCTCATATTATACATCATTCGATTCGCCGTGACGAGAGAGAGAGCGAACAGTGTCTACAAAATTAGTCTAACTCAACGCTGTCAGACGCTAGAGCCCAACAGCTTTGCTCAAAATGCCAACTTCTTTGACCTGCCATGACCTCAATGTTGACCTGAGCCAAAAAGTGACTGATATAGTGTCTTCATGAATTTGTATGAGCTATCCACCAGGGTTCGCGTTTTTTCGCTATCCTGCATAGGGGACGAGTTCGAGAGGGGGTGTTCAAACACCCCCACCAGGGCGAAGGTGACTCAGAGGCCCACCGGGGCGCTGGTTAACTGATTCAGTTCGTAAAAATACTTTAAATGGGTAAAGAACATAAAATTTGGCGCCCCCAGCCGGCCTAAAAATGGCGCCCCTGGCCATGGAAGTGGCGCCCCCCAGCGCTGCGGCCCCCCTAGCGAAAATTCCTGGATCCGCCCCTGATATGGTGTTACATTGTTCTTGGACTAACAAAGCTTTGAACACTTATTTAACCCTCGCCCCGGGGTGGGGTGTTTGAACACCCCCTTTCGGTTTTTTTGCGGCACGTAAAACGGCGGCGCCGCCAAAAGGATTTTTCATATCGATGACCTAAGGTCAAGTACGGATCATGACCTCTCTATTGGAAATACATGGGGAAAACAGAAATTGGGCTGTATTTGTGTAGATACAGCTGAGAATACCTTCATATTCTCAAAATCTCAGTATCCTGGGCCCTTTTTCAGGTTCATGTTGCATTTTTTTACCTGTGACCGCTGAGAGGTCATCTGGGCTACGTAAGCAGTTTTCGGAATTAGGTCAATAACTTTGTATGAAATGATGGTACAACTTTTATTTTGATACCATTGGGCTTGGATTGCTATTCCAAGTCGATTGATGTGCATATTGACTAGGCTAGATAAAAAAGTGACTTTGACCTGACCTGAGGTCAGGAAATTTTTGTGTTTTGACCTAGTATGATCATATTATACCTCATTCGATTCGCCGTGATGAGAGGAAGCAAATGGTGCCTAGAAAATAGTTCTAAAGCTCAACTCTTTCAGACGCTAGAGCCGAAAAAATATACTCAAAATGTCACTTTCTTTGACCTGTCATGACCTTAATATTGACCTGAGCCAAACAATGACTGATATATTTTATTCATTAATTTCTTTGAGCTATCCACCAGCCTTCGCGTTTTGAGCTATCCCGCGCAGGGGCCGAGTTCGAGGGGGCAGGCGTTCAAACCCCCCTCCCCCCAACCCACCCACCAGGGCTAAGGTGGCTCGGGGGCCCACCAGGGCGCGGGTTAATAGCCAAACTGAGGTCGAAAAATGCGGCTAGAGCCATAATGTAGCCGAATCCTCTCGTTACGGTGAATCAAATTATGTTTGGTATGAACATGCTGTGTCAAAATCTAAGAATGACCTAACTAAAGGTCAGGTCAAGAGCATTCTCTTGTCTGACATAATCGATATGCATACCAATCGACTCGTAATGACAAGCTAAAAGAAATGGTACCAAAGCAAAATCTCTGTTATCATTTCCTGCCAAGTTGTCCAGCGAATTTGCCCGGGTTTCCTGCGAACCCATGTCTGAAAAAGGCTTAAACAGTCCCAAATGACCTTACATAGATCATAGAACAAACATGTCAAGTTGGACCGTTGGGGTGGCCCAATATACTTATATTACGAGAACAGAAAGCTATTTTAACCCTTGCCCTTCTGGAGGTATTTTACTCCCTCGCCCTACCGGGGATCGATTCGACCCTCATCCGTTTGAAAACTAAGAAAGGTTGAAAGACTAAGCGCAGCCTGTTGCCCGAGGCCTGAACTCTCCGACAGTGTACAATTATGTTTACCCTAGGTTAACTAGTAACCTCGTGAGGTCACAAAATGGTGAAATTTTGAGTTATTTAGAAAATCCCTTATGATTCGGGAATCAATAGACCTAGAACCAAGGTGTCAATGTGTTTTTCGTGACCCAAGGAGTTCCACAATATGCGGCATGACCTTGCAAGGTCACGCGTTACCTTGGCCTTAGACCACCTAACATAACCTTAGGTCAAGGTCGAAGTGAGTTCGCATATCATCGAATCCTTGGGTGACGCTCGTCACTATGATACCAAATTCATTGCTGCATCTTGTCCCGTCCATGAGTATAGCCAACAAGAGCTTCTAAAACGGTAACCTTTGCTGACCTTTGGGGACCCCTGGTGCCTTCGTTATGGACTTGACCTCAAAATAGATGGCGTATTCCAAATTGCCTTTTCAGGAGCCCTCGAATACTGTTTAGAAACCTGATCTAGCTCTTCTAGAAGCCGAGTAACGCTCGGTTTTTAAGATTTATATTTAGGACCAAAATTGCCTTACATGGGCATAGAAATGACGTCATAACTCGGCGACTCGACATGACATTTACTTAAAATTTGGTCAAGATGTGTCAAAGTAATTTTGTTATACAATTTCCACGCAACATTGTCCTAAACGAAACTTTTTGTGTCATCGCGAAAAATAACGAGGGGCGTCGAATCCCCCCCCCGAAGGACGAGGGTTAAGCAAAATGAGCCAAAATATAGCTAGTTTACAGTTTTTACCATGTATTTCCATTGAAGAAGTCGCCCACAAATGAAACTAGTTATATCACCGATTTCATAAAACCCGAAATATATGTTGCAACACCCGGAAGGCCCATAATAGTTTTTAAGTGTCGGATTGCTAGGTTAAACGTGTTCTTACTTATAAGTAACTTAATTTTACTTATTGCATAAATGCAATCCTAATTTTTTAGATGAAGTCACTTGCCTTGGCCTGATGACCAGACCTAACATGACCAAACTTGATTTTTTTTAAAAATGCGGAGTTGATGAAAGAAGAGATATGAAAGATACGGCGGCGCAGCGCCACCGTTTATCCGCTATCCTTAAAAAGCCTTACGGAGACCATCGATGCTCCTCTCGGACGGGCGAGGGTTAAGCACAAGCTACGTTTCCCAGATATTGGCCCTGATTTCCCTCCCTTTCTAAACAAGTTCCAATAGATCACAGCTGCCGCATGTTGCTTTTTGACCCTCCCTTGGTACGTATATCAGCTATGGACAGGTCTGATCTACATACGGCCTAAATAAATTGAGAAATACATTGCAGCATGCACCATGACATTTTGGAAAAGAAGTCCAGCAGTGAACTTTGTTTTTTTCTGTCTGGAAGACATGATCAAGGAAACGACGAGTGCACTCGATGGTACTGATTCTGAGACAACGGCGACACGGCAATTAACATTTTGAAAAACGCGCTCTTTCGGCTTTGGTGCAAGTGGCAGCTACCTAATTTTCATAGTTACTCCCGCGGCTCACCGTCTAAATATGACCTCATGCGGTTATATGAAATCTTCAGATCGCTTAAGTAATCTTTTAAGCTCGACATTATCTCCAGATGAATAGTTACAAGAGAGCTCCGAATCTCTGCTACTTATTATTTAATTGCTATATAATCCTGACATTATGTCCTATTAGAACGTCGCAGAATAGTTTTAGGGGTGCTTTTGGAAGTTAAGGGGTGCTTTCAAAAGTTTTAGGGGTGCTCGCGCACCCCTAAAAGTATACAAAGTTACACGCCTGCCTGTCCTATGGCTACCAGTGATTCGAAAGCTTGTGCGGATTTGAGTGGGGAAAAATATCCCAAAACCCATGGAAATTTGAACACCGGTACGCCTAAAGATTTTCGAACGAGTGCATAATGCGAAAGAACGTAATAGGGAAACTAGTGGACGAAGAAAATGATTCTGTACCCATTAACGCTTTACGCAACGTTGACGCGGAATCAAGTCTTCTGTAAACATGTGTAGGGGAGTGAGGATCGTTTGACCAATCATTTTAGTTCTCCGGTAAATGCTACAGGGAATATAATCCAAAACTACCCCTCAACTCCATAGCATTGTTCCAGTTACTACAACATTATGCAAAAAAGACAAATATCAAACTAAAATTATTATATATTTACAATATAAACAAGCTGACAGTGACGCTAGCTGTCATGCTAGTACGTCTAGTGACAAACAAGTCATTAGCTGCCAATAGTGGTGTATATAAACATCTGATGGCCACTCCCACGCGCAAACACATCAGAAACAGGAAATTACTTCTACCTATGTTAGATGTATCAGCACCATGTAAAAATGTCGAGACGCAATACAACTTGGGAAGCAAAACACATCCAAGGATGGAATCACATTTTACTGTGGGATCATAACTCATCGCGCCCAAAAGCTAACATCACTGATTTCTCAAATATGTGCCATACATGAATTGGCACACCTTAGGAAGAAGCATCACACCTCTCTATCACGGAACTCATTTTTTTAAAGGGTTACGTCACTCATGATGTTCGCCAGAGGTCAGAAGAGGCTCGATGTTACCAACATAGTTGAGGAAGATCTCGGAAAATAAGAGTAATCAATACAAGCAACCATCCCTTTGAAAACTGCGCCTAGTACTCATTATGGTACGAACAAACTATTTTATTTAGTTAAGCATCATAATGTAGTATCGTGTGCAAAAGGGATGGTCATTTTCTTTCGCGTTATGGGCCTAGTTTCCCTGCACAATGAGGCGATCCGGATGGAGCAGAGAATCAGGATACAGCGATTGCAGTTTCCATGACACTGGCTGAGATACGGATAGAGCTGCAGCAGATAGAAGAATCTTCAATCTCAATTTGGTCTACAATTCTGGTGTACCATGGAAATTTTCTTTACTCTCTTCGTTTTCCCTTCACCCAAGCATACAATTTTGTTTAATGCACATAGTTTGTGCGAATAAATTTTGTTAAATGAATCCTTTTTTCAGACTTCCATACCATTTTGCATTGCCTGATTTTTTAATAGCAAAGAAAGCTTTACCCTCTGCAGTCTTCTCTCCTTTACCTCTGCACTTTAAGATAAACATATACCATTACGCTGCCAAATACTACCAGATCTTGTTGGATGCAAATTGAAGAGATCCGGATTAAAACCCGGCTTCCACTGCCAAAATCTCTATCCGTATCGTAATTACATCCGGATACGTCGTGCGATCCTGGTCGAAATTGTGCATGCTAACAAGGTCAGACTCTTCCAGGCCTATCTTTTGGTTAAACTTTTCTTGATTGGGTACACTTGATCTACGCTGGGAACAGTGACCATTTTTCTGACCTCTGCTGTGTGCGCAACAACGTATTCCCTCCCTCATGGGATTCCTTCATAGCTCAGTATTGGATGGAAGGCTATGGCCCCAGAGCTCGCAAATATATTGCAAGGATAAAAGACAGCTACGGTGATGGAAAAAATGCGGCATATCTCCCCGCCACCTATTTATCTTGAGATTCAGCAAAACTATTCCAAACATGAGGATTCTTAACGAGCCATCATTGTCTAGGGTGATACAGCCCATTACGATATGAGGATGTAATAAAAGCAAACATCCGTAAACATCCATCACCATTAATTAACGAGTGGCCAAACACCACGAGAGAGTCTTACTCTAAAACAACCCTTTTATACAATAGTGAATCAGACTTTCTAAAATGTTAACAATACAACATTAATGTTCTTGAGAATGGAATTTGTACTATCACACGAATTCTCGCACCATAGAAAAATAGCTGCAAATAAATATGGAGTATTACAAAAAAAACATTATCATCAAATATCAAAAATATTACATCTCAACACCAATCCAAAAACTTCAAAACAACTTGCCAAAAGACCCTACAATGCACAGTACTCGTGTGGACATCCACCTTCTCCAAGGCTTCAAACTCATCCTTTGCATAGGAATTACCGGAAAAACCTAAACCAACGGCATAGTGCGCATGGCTTCAATATGCATCGTGAAAAAAACACTTCCGCACGCACGAAATCGGCATCATAGCACATTCTTTTTGAAAATCGCAAAAATTGCACATACATTTCAGAAACCCAGTTGGAATCACTCGCGATGGAAGTCAGCCGGGAAAGCACAAATATATGTTCCACTGAGCAATATGTGCATCAAATGTTGGCTAGTACGAAAATGGAGGACTACTGCAGGTGGAATCTGGCACATTGGTTTGGCACTCTTTTAAGCACCCTTGATCTCCCAGTGGGCACTCTTTTAAGCACCCATGATCTCCTAGCATATCAGAAGACTTGGCACATGGCGTATTGGCTGAGCTATTACATAGGTACGGTACGAAGTTTCAGCTTCAATGCATGTTTGCTCCTCTCACGACGTTGGTGCGTCTTCAAGCTTTCTCCAAACAACCTGAAAAGGTCATAGGGAACGGTGTGTTATCATTCGCGAGGAAAATTGTGCATAAAGGTCGTAGGAGGACGACAGATCACATGGGTTGAATACATCATCATCATTGTCGAGGCCTTAGGGTGCACCGATAGAAATGTTGCGTTAAATTGTGAACACATAAATAAACACGTCACTTGATGCAACGAGCGTGATGTTTTAATTGCTTAAAAAATGCCCAAAAGCTTGAAAAAAACTGGCAATACCGGATCGAACGAGTCGAAAAGCTCTCGGAAATAGCCAAATGGGGGAGGGGGTGGTGCACGAAATAGAGAGCACTGGGTTTAACTCTCGTCCCTCTGGTTTAACTCTCACCCCGGTGGGGGGAGGTGTTCGAACGCCCCTCTGGTTTTTCCGGCGCCACCAAAAACGAGTGGCCAGGCACCACGAGAGAGCCTTACTCTAAAACAACCCACTCATTCAATCATTGAACATACTTTCGAAAATGTTAAAAATACAGCATTAATGTTGGTACACCTTATACTTAATCAATTCTGCAACTTTACCCATAATTCTAAGGTAGGGCCATTTCAGGTCAGGTCATCAGTGACCTCACTTTCAAGTGATCTCACCTCCAAAAAGACTAAGATAGCATAAGTAAGAACAGGGTTAATCAATCCAATAAAAACGCATCACATAATCGGCCCACCTAGCGCTAAAAAAAATTATTCCGGGATTTTTTATTTCGATGACCCAGCGTCAGATACGGATCATGACCTCTCCAGTGGAAATGCATGGGGGAAAACGGGAATGGGCCGAAAGATTGCTCTATTTGTGTAGATACAGCTTATAATCCCTTCATATTCCCAAAATCGTAGTTTCCTAGGCCCCTTTCCAGGTTCATGTCGCAATTTGCGACCTATGACCCCTGAGAGGTCATCTAGGGCTACTTAAGCAGTTTTCAGACTTAGGTCAATAACTTTGCATGGAATGATGACATAGCTTTTATTTTGATATTATTGCGTTTGTATTGTTATTGCGGTGGCAATTGATATGCATATCGACAATGCTGGGTCAAAAATGACCTTGACCTGACCTGAGGTCAGGTCATTCTTGTGTTTTGACCGGGGTGGGTGTTAGTTAGTTTCACATTTCGTAAGCGGTCTCATTAATTAAATGGGATAATGATTTTTATGTGGTAGGGCCCAGTCCATTTGCTGGAGGCATCGGGAATATGCCGGGCTCTAAACAAGTGTGGTACAGGCCCCAGGGGCTACCCGAAACAATTATTGTAAATGTGTAACTAAAGGTAAATGTATAGTTCCAGTTTTCTTGTAGATACAGGCAACAGTCGCGTAAAGAAAACAGGCAAACGTTGTTTCAATTTTGGGCCCCTTCATCTTGAAATGAGAGAAAAGCTTGAGGTTAAGCCATTGAACTTCCAAACCAAATAACATCATTTCTCATGATCGTTTGTTCCATTCCCTTCTTATGAGCGCGAAGTCCGAGGAAAATAGGAAAATATGATACAAATTGCATAAACAAACCGCACATTTCAGAGGGAAGTTTTGGGTTATATTATTATTATCCAGGCTTTGCATTTAAACTTACCTCGGTCCCGGTATCAGTCATTAAGGTGATATCATATCAGTGGGATAGTTTTAAATACAGGCCTTAGAAAACGCAGTCTGGTTAGATATTTAAACTGATATTCTGACCTTTATCGGTCGATATGAGCAAAAGGCGTGATGTTTATACTATCGCCATCCAGCCTTTATCTCCTTGCTTTGGCCCGCCTATCACATGTGTATGGGGACACTAACGTTACACATCTGTCTGAGGAGCGCCTTCTCCGTGTCCTCCAGCTGTGGTGGCGAGTCCTCCTGCTCCTGGGGCGGCCGCTCCAGAGAGGAAGAATCCCACTCCAAGTTCTCCTGGACCTCCAGCACTCGCATCGCCTGAAGAATCAGTTGTAAAACACAGGGTAAAGTGGTGTTCTAATGGCGCTTCATATTCAGACGAGTAAATAGTTAACGGAAAACTCGCTTTTCAAGGCAAGACGGAACGGCCCACCAGTTATTGCCGAGTGATTTCGGAAGAGCATCAACGAGGTGTGAATGCTTATCAATCTGACAGCCTGGCAATTTTTCACAGCACTAAATCGGCCCATCCGGAGTCATTGACTGCATTTTGAGCAGACTTTCACACATAACCATGGCAGAGCAATGCTCGCTACACTGCTTTTTCCTACCAGATCGATATCAAGAGCTAGGACCCAGATCGAGAACCCAGGAATGTGTGTATAAACGTATTTTACGACAACCACTTTAATCAAAAATTATGACTGTTCAACTCCTCTGCTGACGGCATCTCGACACCGACATCACAGCCACCAAGCCTCACAATGAGATCCTACCTGGACTACGGCGTCGGGCCGGCTGACGGGACTCGGTACGTCTCCGCTGGCGCTGCTGCCCCCTCCACCCTCCTCAGCGATCTCCAGTCGACGCTCCAAACCGCGGATGTACTGCAGAATGTGCTCTGGGGAAGCGGCAGCTTCGTGATGTGTTGGTTATGCAACGCAGGATATTTGTGTTTTAGATCAGCTGTCAGATTACGGTTTGACACGCAACCAAGTTGGGAAAGCTGGAGAGTGGATTTCTGTGTCTACGATTGGGCCATAACATTACACTATGCTTGCAATATTCTAGTTTCCAATGTGACTTGCGTTAATTTTCCATGGTGTAGAGAGGTTTTATGGAGTTAAAAAACGAAACAAATAGACTGCTCTCTTTGACGTATGTATGTACATACATCGTGGTTGCTGGCTTTATCAAACTTGGGCATCCTCAATTTGTAACGAATTTACGCACTTATATTAAATTGAAGTTGTAATGGAGCCAGTGGTTCTCACCCAAGCAGTGGCGGATCCAAGGAGAGGGGCGGTTTTGCCCCCAACAGTCGGGGCAAAACTATGGTTTTGCCCCCCCAAAGTGATCGACCTCCTTTTTCCCCGACTGCTTTTTAGTTTATAAGCAAGATTTTGGTACTTCAACTCTTAACTTCAAACAGAACCAGTTACGATCAGTGTAAATATTGGGCCTCGGACTGGAAAAAGTATCTCGAGGGCATATTCTTCATCCCGTGAGGTTTTTTTGCTTTTCACCTCAAATACCCAAAATTCTACCGGCAAGTGATATTGTAGCGCAGCTTTAACGGCGTGACGTTTTTTTTGGCTTTTGACTTTGGTTTGCCCCTCCCAAACCGACCGGCTAGATCCGCCACTGCACTCAACCTCATTGAATCTATGATTTGTGAGTTCTTGCACATGTGCGAAGCTTTTCACGTGGCATGGGGGCGAATATTACACCAAATTCTCAGCGCTCCTTATATCCGAAGCATATCTAGGATCATTTGTACGCCCTTTCCTTCGCCAAAAGCACCAGCCAAACCATGCCGATCCGCGGCGGACCGGACCGGACGTCCGCCCACCGTTGAGCAGATTGCGCTGTCGCTGGATGCTCTGTTCCAGCAGGCGCTCCCGGCTCTCGGTGCGGCGCGGTCTGTCGGCTGCCTCCGCCGGCGGGCTGACGTACATCTGCAGCGGCAGCGCCGGCTCGTCGGCGGCCGTGCTGCTGCTGCTGCCGTCACCGTCATCACGCGGCTGGTTCAGCGCCGCGCCGCAGTTACTGCACAGTGAGCCGTGACCCTGGCGCTCCTCGTCCAGGTACAGGCACAGCTCCTGAGGGCGATGGAGTGCAGGGATGGACAATGGTTGATCCAGTGCGGATGGAGTTTGTCGCAGCCCTCCTGCCCCCCTCAACTGCCGGCCTAGATCCGGCACTGGTTATGGATGATGGGGAGGTTCGGAAGGTCCAACAGATACTGATGAGAGCTGCAGACTATACGGTGAATCTACCGAGAATAATGTAGTCCGGCTCACCAGCACGGCTATTGAAGCTGCTTTGTATTTTCAGAAGAGGGGAGAAAATCAGCTTTTCTCTCCTTTGTCTTCGGCATAAAATGCGCCCTTACTGGCAAAAGATGGCACAGATACTGATATGAACTTCGGACCATAGAAATCATCACACACGTATTTTTTCTTGGTAATATCGTAGCCCTGCATAAATTAATAGCATCTCCATGATAGTTTTATTGTTAGCATAGCTATTTACGCTCTGCTGACCTTGTGTTCTTTAGTCTATATGGGCCAGATAAAATATTCCTATTTCTTGCCACTCTTTCAAAGGCAATCAACATATGAAATACATAATAATATGGAGAAGAACACCGTATAAAAAGCTCTGCAATGGTTGTTAACCCGAAACGCTATACTTGGCAAATACTATAAAACTTTGTCAATTTGCACTTACAAACGCACTAAATCGGCCACACACACACACACACACACACACACACACACACACACACACACACACACACACACACACACACACACACACACACACACACACACACACACACACACACACACACACACACACACACACACACACACACACCGCCTCTACAATTCAACTGCTAAGCAACCACAGATCGCCACTCTCATCCCGTGGCCTACCCTCACCTTGAGCTCCAGGTTGTCCTTGACGAGTTCGTGCTGCTTGGTGTCCAGCTGCCGCAGCTTGGTCTGGTAGGCAGCCACCTCCTGTCGCATCACGCTGGCCGTGTACCTGCCGAACCTTTGCCACTCGCGCGCCAGCTTGCGGCCCTTCTGCCGGTCGTCGTCCAGGAAGCAGCAGAGGTCACGCAGCTCCTGGCTCTCGTCTTGGAGTCGACGGTGGGACTCCTGCACCGTCCTCTGGTCCACCACCTGTCGCAGCAGGAGGACACGTTTCGCGTCATTTTAAAGGTGTTACAGTGACTTGCACGGTGTTGAGAGGTGGCGCCTTACCACATAATACATGCACATGCAAACTGGATCGCTGGATACCTGTCAGTGGATCTCTGGTTGTCACCAAGCTATTTTGGCCTCTGACAGATGACGTACGAAAAAAAGGAGATTGAAATGAACAGCTAATAGGAGAGAGGCAGCTCAGAAGTGGCCCACAAACCGGCACTCGCATGTTTCATTCTCCATTTATTTACATGTCTCTGCCTCATTCCTGAAAATAAATATAAATGCCTGATTACATCTAAGGATACATTTTAGGGACCTTTTGACATTCGATAATGCAACTATACAATACACGAAATTATCTTTGGGTGCTGGCTCAGCTGGACCTAGAATAAAAGTCATAACGCAGTAAATACTGTTTTCAATGTTTCGGCACAACAGCGGGCATTCAGAGCTGAACGTTTGAAAAATTATTAAATTTGATTTTAGTAGCGTTAAAACTAAATTTCGTTTAATTTTTTCGGTCACATCACCGCAGAACATTATTAACCTGGCCAAAATGGCATTGCCAACGTATTAAAAGTTCGTCTCCCCAACGGAATACCGAGCCGGATTCATCACTCACGAATTTCTGGTAAAAACATGGACTGTAACTAATATCCTTTCACCATCTGCGAGTGCCATTACTATAATTTTTATCAGTTATGTCAAACACGTACCCTTTCCAATAACAACGTTACCAGGAGTTCAGGAAAATACATTCCACTCAATACCGATTGGGAAAAGCGACCCACAACGAACTTACTTCCGCTGACTCACCTGAGCCTGAACCTGCCGGTTGAGCTCGCGCACCACCTGACTGTGCTCCATCATCAGGCGGGCTATCTCAGCCTCAGCGTGGCGGTACCTCGCTAGAATGTCACGTGGCGAACCTCGCAGCAGCTCGTCGTCGGAGAGCCGCGGACCCAGGTTTGTGGGGTAGCTGGGAGGAACGCCCGCATCGGTGACTGGAGGGTACCGGGCTGACTTTGCCTGCTCATTCCCGGCCCTCTGTTCCCTGGAGTCGGCGGAGTTGTTTCCTCTTTCGGGAGGACCGAGGCGTTCAGGTGGCCCGATTCTCTCCGGCGGAGGTCCTCTCTCTTGCTGACCCATTCTTTCCCCTGGAGGGATCCGTTCGGGTGGCCCTAGACGATCAGGGAGGAGGTATCCTCTCCGGAGGTCCTGGCCGCTCAGGGGGAGGCATTCTTTCAGGGGGACCAAGTCTTTCTGGAGGACCAATCCGTTCTGGGGGCCCCAGTCTCGCAGGAGGTCCCGGTCGGCCCGGTGGTGGTGCTCTCTCAGGAGGTGGTCCCATCAGCTCAGGAGGAACAGGACCTGTCCGCTCTGGAGGACACGTGCGAGGCCTGTTCTCTTCCCGTGGGTCTCTCTTCGGAGGAGCACGTTCCGGGAGCTCATAAGAACTCTGCTGGTATCGCTTCCCGTCGTTGGGTGTTGCCATTGGGTTTGTCTTTGGAAATCCCATCGCCGGGGCATATCCAAACATTTGCGGCTGACTCTGATACCCCTTATGCAGCGGCCGATGCGAGGGCTTGTCAGGACTGGCATCACGTCCGCTGCCACCCCCGTAAGCCTTTTGAGGTATCTTGGACTCCGGTGGTCGCGCGCGCCGGCGTGGCTCTTGTGCGGGATAATAGTGTTTACCCGGGGGTGGAACTTCTGGTGGCTTGTTCCCATCATGTACCATTTTTGATGGGTGTTGACCATGCTGTTGTTGTGGGTGCTGCTGAGGATGTTGCTGAGGATGCTGTTGAGGATGCTGTTGGGGATGCTGCTGAAGATGCTGCGAAAGATGCTGCTGAGGATGCTGCTGCGGATGTGGCACGTGCTGCTGTGGGTGGTGTTGTTGCTGCTGTGGGTGGTGTTGCTGATGCTGTGGATGGTGCTGCTGCTGCTGCTGCTGGTGGTGGATAGCAGCCCCGCTGGGTATTCTCCGGTACACGTCGTCTCGTGACGCCATATCCTGCAAAATACACAAAACGTATGTATTTTAGGTACATGCACCAAAGATCTGTGCAATTTAGTTGCTAAAATGATTAGTATGGCGTGATGACTATCCAGGCAAAGTAGATAAGAGGTAGAGAAAGATTAACAGGGACACCAGACTTGTCTTTCTACCCGGAAAAGTACATCGCAAGCCTTGTAGTGAAATGAGTGAAGATGGAAAATGACAAAACGGAAATAGTTTTTTATCTGTTCAAAGACGTTTGTTGTGTGATTTTCAGATATATTTAGCTGCAAACATTCACAAATTCAGGAACTTTATCCGAGTTTCTTCATGAATTTTTAGGAGCTATCCACCAGTCTTCGCGTTTTTTCGCTATCCCGCATAGGAGCTGAGTTCGAAGAAGGGTTTGAACACCCCCACCTGGGCGAAGTTGGCTCTCGGAGGCCCACCGGGACAGGGGTTAACCACCAACTGCCAGGGTTATACAGCGTCGTCAACTCTCACACTGTTGGGAGGGATTTGGGAGATCAGATCAACTTATTCAGAGCCTACGCTGGGACTTGAACCCGGGATCGATGGCTAAGTAGACAGACGCGCTGTCCACTAAGCCACCCATCACCCTGCTTCAGGAGGCCCTGTTGCAGGGTTCCTGCTTCAGGAGGCCGACTCCCACCAGGGCTTCGTTCCCTTGGGGTCCCTGCCACAGAAACCAACTGCCATTAGAGGCCTCTGACCCATACGGCCGACTGCAGCAGGGCCCCTGACTTTGAGCTCTGACTATGGCCCCTGGCCCTGGAGCTGACTAAGATAAGGGACCGTGTTCCTGGATTCCAACTCCACAAAGACTCCTTCCCCTGCCCCCCCGCAGCCAGTGATATCAACTGCCGAGGGGAGCCCTCTGGCTCTGAAGGCCCCTGCTCGCTGTTTCTGACTGTCAAGAAGAGCAATTATCTCCCTGTCAACGGGGCCATGCTTCTGGAGGACCACTGCCCTATGGGCCGACTTCCACAATGGGCTTCTTTCCCTGGGGGCCCCTGCTTCTGAAACTGTCTACCACTAGAGGGCCCCCGAAGGGCCGACTGTAACTAGTTGGCCCTTACCCGTCTGATTAGCTGCCTCCTGCCCCCCCTGCCCCTGAAGACTTCCACAAGAAGGCCTCTTCTTCAGGAGGATTCCTGCTCCTGGGGCTCCCATCTTGTAAACCCCCCCACCTACTCTTGGGCCTTTTTTCGTGTAGGCCTCCTGCTCGCGGGGTGCCCACGCCTGGGACTGACTGTAGCTAGAGGGCCCTATGGCTCTAAAGGACCCTTCTGCTGACTCTGACTGCCAATAGGGGCCTCTGCTTCTGGACCCATTACCCCTTGGGCGGAATTCCATTAAGGGACTTCTTCCCGAGGGGCCCCTGCTTCTGAAACACCAGAGTGCCCCGTTGACCTTAGGGCCGGTTGTATCTAGATGGCACACGCCTGTGTGGCCGCCTGTCTCTGGGGCCTCGGTCCCTGAAAACTGCTCTTAGGGGCCTATCTCCAGGGGGCTTCCTGCTCGTGGGTCCCCTCCCTGCTCGCCGGTGCCCCAGCGCCTGAGGCCGACTGCAGCTAGGGGGTTCTCTGTCTCTGAAAGCCCTGTTCGCTGATTCTGACTGCCCATAGGGGCCTCTGTTTTTGTGCCCACTACCTCTGAGACCGACTTCCACTAGGGGCTTCTCCCTCTGCGGGCCCCTGCTTCTGAAACCGAATGCCACCAGAAAGTCCCCTGATTGTATTGTAACTAGACGTCTGGCAGCCTAACCCTGGGCCCCCTGCCCCTGAAGGCTGCTACAAGGGGCCCCTACTTCAGAGGGCATCCTGTTCCTGACGCTCTCAGCTCATGGGGATTCCTGCACACGGGGGCCCTAGCATCTAGGGCCGACTTCATCTAGGGGGCCCACTGAAAAAGAGGTCACGTTGTGCTAGGGACCCCAGCTTCTGGGTCTCCACTCGTGTGGACCCACTGCTCGTAGGGCCCCTTTCTAACGGGGAGCCCCAGCGTCTGGGGACGACTGTATCTAGGGGGCCCATTGCCAATAGGGGTCAACTCCTCTAGGCAGGCCATTTTTTAACATGTTAACTGGGGGGCATATGCCCCCAGTCGGCCGAAATGCCCCCCCCAGTGCCCGGGAATTGGCCCCCCAGTGAAAAAGACAGGAGATTACTTAAACTGCAACAAATGAAAACTCACCTAATGAAAATAAGACAGAACACAACCCTATAATAATAATTCAGTTTTATTGCTGGTACCAAATTGGCAGTCTACAAAAGTTGTGTTACACAATTTCCATCCATGGCTGTCTCCTCCATCGTGCGAAGACGAAACAAAGCGCGTAGTTACGGGAAATCCCGGCAAAGCAACCTCAGCATCAAATAATTACAATGCTGGAGATGAACGCTGGCCTACAACCAAAAAATCATGCTCTATCCGACCGGAAGCCCCGACCCCAGCCAGTGTTGCGAGATTGTATGATACTCTCATTTCACACGCGGTCAGTTGTGAGCGCTTAGAGCTCGTTCGTGGATTAGACGGGACACGGTGTAGGCAAAGCGCGCAAGACTGGTTGCTGGTGTGGCGGTGTGAAGTGCTTCGTCTTTTTATTTATTATTGTGGTGGTAGCATACATAAACGTCACCACCGGTAAAAAAGCGAGGGGGCCAGCCAAACTTTAACCTGATGCTGACGACAAATTTTCCACGTTAGTACCAAAAACTGTTCGAATTTGAGGTCCTCGTTGCTTTCCGCAGCGGCTGGTTATACAAATTTCCGATTTTTCTCCAATTTTGATTGAGATCAGGAAATTGCTGGTCAGAAAGTGGGGGTCCCCCTTTTCCGAGGCTTGTAGCATACATGAAATTTATAGTGAGATCGCTGCATCAATTTGTTCTGCAAAATCGATAATTTGTTAGCTGGCCTTTCTTATCGATTCCTAGATGTTAAAAATGGGGAGAGATTAAATATTCGGCCACAGCCTTTCGTTGAAATCATCGAACTGTCTTCAGAGAAACCTTTCCAACAAGGAAAGAGCTGGGGACGCCATATGACCCTGGTAGTGCGTCGATAAGCCTAAAACATTATTAACTGGTTTTTGTACTACATTCCCCAGATGATTTTGACAGCAACAGCCACACATCATAGTAGGTTTGTCCATAAAACGTATCTTGACTTAGCCTATAAACCACTCGTGTTCGAAACTTAAGGAATTTACTTACCTTGCCACACTCATAAAGCAAAATAAGAAAATAACCTTTTCGTTTGGAATACGTTGCGGCAGCTTCATGGCTGCCAGGTTCGCCATTTTGTGACCAAATATCTCGAATCGGGCCTTTTTTGCGTTTGGCCCCACGACTTTTTTTCGGTTGGCTCTTTCTTGGAATCTGGCCCTTTTTGCCCCTTTTTTAGCAGCTGTCACCTAAGCTATTTCTGGTTTGTCCCTTGTCCTATAAATATGGCTTCTTTTGACCTCATCGGGTCTTGAATACGATATTCTGACACCGAAAAAGCAGCAGAGAAGCAGAAAAAAATGGTATGATGGTGGGAGGGAGGGACAGAACACTGTTAAAATCACGATTCACAAGAATGATGGCCACCGAAAACCGGACGCGAAGTAGGCGAGACTACATGTGCCCTTTGGGTGGCAATTCGATGGCAAAGTGCGCCCTAGGAGGCTCCGCACTCCTCACTTACCAAAATCCTAGTTCCGCCACTGTTCCAAGAGCAAAAAATGCATAGTTGGGGAGAAAGCAATAAATTTTAGCGGGGAGAGGTGCAGCCAAGATGATTATTGATGCTAACAAATATTCTGGTTATGTGGATAAAATCATTTGATAGTCACGCTGGATTGGAAGGGCACCCCTGGCTTCCTATTAAAGGGAATGTGGCACCTTCACAACGTGATTTTAACTGAGATAGCCAAGTTGTAAAGCAAGTCGGAAAACCCGGTACTCCATATTTCATTTGTCTTGGAACTCGATATTTCCGTAGAAAAAGGCTAAAACCTACCTGACACCAGCCCCCATCAGCCCCCCGTCGCCGGCGGCCATTGTTGTGAGCTACTGGTGTGACGACATATGCTGACGTCACGATGAGCATCAGCCAATCGAAGCCCTTGAAGCGTTTCAAGTATGGTAGTGGTTGCCAGATCGTGACATCATCCACAGGCTGATATTTACTTCTTTTTCTAGAGGAGTATTTTTAAAACAAAATATTGAGCTTATTGTGAATTTTTTAGAGAAATCATGAGTGCTTCCATTATTTTTGGCTAAAAGTACGCCTAATTTCACTAAAGTCCAGGATTTGACCAAGGTGCCACATTCCCTTTAAAGGGAATGTGGCATCTTGGTCGAATCCTAGAATTTAGTGTAAGTAGGGGAAATTTTAGCCGAAAATCAAGGAGGCGTCCATGATTTCTCTGAAAAAATTTAAAATAAGCTCAATATTTTCATTTTTTAAATGCTCCTCTAGGAAAAGAAAGAAATATCTGCCAGTGGATGATGTCATGATCTAACAACCACTACCATATTCAATACGCTTCAAGGACTTCGATTGGCTGATACTCACCGTGACGTCAGCGTATGTCGTCACACCAACAGCCATAACAACTGTGGCCTGCTGCTAACGGTACATGATGGGTGCATCTCAGGTAGGTTTTAGTTTTTTTCTACAGAAATCTCGAGTTCTAAAACAAATGACAGGTATATTGAGTACCGGGTTTTCCGACTTCCTTTACAACTTGGCTATCTCCGTTAAAATCACGTTATGAAGTTGCCACATTCCCTGTAAGTGAGTAGTGTGCTAGAAAATATTGCGTCAAGTAAATATAAAAGTGGCAACAATTAGTTTTAAACAGTGATACAAGTCGCTTTTTCTGTGGGCTTATGACGACCGCTAGTGGTTGTTTTAGCCTCAAATCTGGCTTTTGTGGTATTTATTTGGCTACTTTGGTGAAAATAAAATTTTGCCCCTCTTTGACCCTTTTTCTAACCCGATTTTACCTTTTCCGCGGAAAAAAATTGGCAGCCCTGGACAGCATTTATAACTTCGAATAACATGGAATAACACAAAAATTGAAATATTGTTTAACACTAAAGCGTCTAAGTCTTGTCAAACCCCCTCAAAATGAGGCTTTGATCCCCTGAAGACACTATAATGGCCAGCAAAAGAAATGCCCCCCACTGACTTTTCCTTAAAAAATGCCCTGCCTCTAGGGGCCCATCTGGAGCCCCCTGCTCACGAAAGGCCCAACGTCTGGGGTCCACTGCATCTACGGGGTACTCTGCCAATGGGGGTCCACCTTCCCTAGGGAGCCCAGCTACTGGGGCCGACTACATCTAGGGGAGCCCACTGAAAAAGGGACCAAGTTTTCCAAGGGACCTAGCTGCTGGGGGCCCCTGCTCGTGTGGGCCCCCTTATTACGGGGTCCTAACGTCTGAGGAAGAATGCATCTAGGGGGCCCATTGCCAATAGGGTTCAACTTCCCCTCGGGACCCCAGCTGTGCCCCTGCTCGTGGGGGCCTCTGCTCACGAGGGTCCCCAACGTCTGGGGTCCACTGCATCTAGAGGGCCCTCTGCCAATGGGGTTCACTTTCCCTAGGGACCACAGCTGCTGGGGGTCCCTGCTGGTGCGGCCCCATGCTCACGGGGTCCCCAACGTCTGGGGCTGACTGCATCTAGGGGGCCCACTGCCAATTGGAGTCCAGTTTCCCTACGGACCCCAGCTTCCAGGGACCCCTGCTCACGAGGGTCCCAACGCCTGGCGCCGACCACATCCAGGGGGCCCACCGTCGATAGGGATCCAATATCCCTAGGGACACAAAAACTGGGATCCCCTGCTCGTGGGCTCCCTGCTCAAGGGGACTCAACGTCCGGCGCCGATTGCATCTAGAGGCCCACCGCAAATTGGGGTTCACCTTCACTAGGGACCCCAGCTGATGGGGGCCCCCTGCTCGCGAGCACCCTGCTCACGGGAGCCCAACGACGTTTGGGGCTGACTGCATATAGGGGGCCCACTACCACTTGATGTTCACTTTTCCTCGGCACCTAAACTTCTGGGGGCCCCTGGTCATGGGGCCCCAAGGTCTGGTGCCGACTGCATCTAGGGGCCCACCGCCAATGGGAGTCCACTTTCCATGGGACCCCAGTTCCTGGGGCCTCCTGCTTTTGGGGCACCCTGATCATGGGGGCCCAACTTCTGGGGCCCACTGTATCTAGGGGGCCTCTGGCAATGGGGTCCACTTTCCCTAGGGACCCAACTGCTGCGGGGTCCTGCTCGTGGATCCCCCTGCTCACAGGGGCCTCAACGTTTGGGGCCGACTGCATCAAGAAGCCCACTACCAATAGTCTTCACTTTCCCTGGGGATCCCAGCTCCTGGGCGCCCATTTCATTTCAATCGACTAAACTCGACGTCAAAGAAAATGGGTGCACAATATACCGGCCTGAAGAAGTAGGTCAGTTGGCGCAGAGTTCCGCCGATTCACTATAGGCCGTCGAGGGGCCCACTAAAAAACTAGCTGGTGTGCTAGCACCAGGAGCACCAATGGGAGTTACGCCCCTGATAACCAGGGATGCGGAGCCGAGACCATTTTGGACGGCTCCGGCTCCGGCTCCGGTCCGGGGTTATGATTTCGGCTCCGGCTCCGGCTCCGGCTCCGGGTTCAAGTGTCCTAACGGCTCCGGCTCCGGCTCCGGCTCCGGGAAAAATAGTCGGCTCCGACCGGCTCCGGCTCCGGCTCCGGCCCGGTAATGTACCTATATCCACAATGTGATCGAAACGTTCTCAAGGGCGTGAAAGCCCATCAGATACAAAGTGACTATGTATTTGTACGAATGAAAAATGGCGACTGGATGAACGAACGCTCTTGACCAGATGCCAAAGGCCAGTGAACCTCAAAACTGGACCAACCTACACTGCAGTGCAGTCGTATGGCAAACTGCACTGCACTGTTATGGCAAACAGAAATATGGGTCAGACATGCCCGCATACCCACATAAAAATTAAAGATACAACGATCAAGTAAAACTTGGACAGCCCGCAAAGAAAAACCTCGATGAGCTAACAGCAGGGTCGTTCAAATTTTTTTCAGATTCGAACCCACTTTTTTCCCATTATATATTCAATTCTAATTTCAATGAGCCACATTCCAAGCGTCTACGACAGCGGGAAAGATCGCCTCGACACGGTTAAAGATTTCATGTTTCGGGCGCAATTGGCCACCCGGCGTTGCAGTCTCCCCTTGTTAAATTCGGATGAAAGGGGTGCATAACCTACCAGTAAAGACAGCCTGGCATGTGCGTGCGTATAAGAGCGGTAGATGGCATTTAACATGCAGGCATCTACTTGTCAGATGTATTTGCAGCGCAATACAAATACATGTTATTCCACAAAAGACCTGAAATTAAATGATTCAGCACCCTAGTACTCTAAATCCCGACAGAACAGGAATGCCTTCCGGAGGCGAACCTTTCTCTAGTAACTAACACTGGAGAACGTCGTGAGGCAGATGCTTCTCCCTATTCTCCTGCGAACTATTTAAGAGCTCTGGTACTGATAAAAGAAGATCCTGTTTCATATTTTTACCCTTTAGGTGGCTCACGAAATCTTCCACCAGCTTCACACCACGTTCTGTGGGACCATTCACGACAGTAAGTTCTGGAATACCTTGAAACAGGGGAAGCTATACCAGTCACCAGCTTCTCAACGGAGCCATTTCATGTTAGAATCTTTCAGATTCAGGCGCTCGAATACCATCCAGCTTTCAGGAATGAGAAATTGGGAGAGGCTTGGTATCGAGCCGAGCTCTTCATAGCCTCTGTCGGAAACTTTAGCCTACCTAACTGAAAGGTGGATGGTTTTGCTGTTTAGGCCAGGTACTGTATCACTGCCTTTTTACCTTTAGCATTGTGATTCTTATTTGCGAAGCAGATTATAACTTTCTGGTCACAAATAACAGTTGCGTTTGCACATTGACTTCAGCGCCTCTACACAATATCGGAGTATTATCTCGAATTGCGCAAGCTGGTTTACGTGTGGCTGTCAGGAGGGGTTGTCTCCAACAACTGTCTGTTTAGAAGACCCGGAGCTCACCAGCGAGCCATATTATGGAATATCGGACATTTATGGCATGAAGTGCGTGGTACTACTGTGTCAGATTCCGTTCATCATTCCAGAAGATAGTTAAAGACAGAATATTATAATTTTTGGAGTTTAACAACGCATCAACTGCTCAGGTCATATGTCATCAGAGGAGAGAGGGAAAGAATTAGCTCGGGCTAGAGCAGGGCGCCAGGTTCTGCCCCTGGGTGGGCTCGAACCCACGACACCCAGCACATAATGAATGTCATTGGCAAGCCGAGCGCAAGCGCTAACCGACTGAGCCACTCAGACTCCGAAACAGTTCGCGGCTTTCCTTATAAGTGGTTCTAAACCATGCATTTGGGTTCCTCCGTCGGGATAGTCAGCTTTAGAGCCTTCTATGAGCCTCAAAGCTATCCATAAAATGCAATGCAGTGCTTTCATTAAGTTAATATAGAAATCGCCCTGAATGTGCTGAAATCAATTTGTCATCAGCTGTGGTATCTGTGCACAGAAAGTTATATTCTGTCGCGCTGGTGAGAACCACCATCGTGGAGGTAAGGAGCCAGTCGCACAACAATTGGCCAAAACAGCAAACGATTCACATTTGACTAGGGCAGGCTTAAGTTTCCGATAGAGGCTATGAAGAGCTCTGTAAATGGTCGGTACTAAGCCTCAGCCAGCTTGTTACTCCTGACAGCTGGCTGGTATTCGATTGCCTGAATCTGAAATATTCTGACCAGAAATGGCTCCGTTGAGAAGCTGGTATAGCTTCCCCTGTTTCAAGGTATTCCAGAACTTACTGTCGTGAACGGTCCCACAGAACGTGGAGTGAAGCTGGTGGAAGATTTTGTGAGCCACCTAAAGGATAAAAATATGAAACAGTATCTTCTTTTATCAGTACCAGAGCTCTTAAATAGTTCGCAGAAGAATATGGAGAAGTCCCTGCCTCACGACGTTCTCCAGCGATAGTTACTAGAGAAAGGTTCGCCTCCGGAAGGCATTCATGTTCTGTCGGGATTTAGAGTACAAGGGTGCTGAATCATTTAATTTCAGATCTTTTGTGGGATAACATGTATTTGTATTGCGCTACATATACATCTGACAAGTAAATGCCTGCATGTTAAATCCCATCTACCGCTCTTATACACACGCACATGCCACGCTGTCTTTACTGGTAGGTTATGCACCCCTTATATCCCAATTTAACAAGGGGAGACTGCAACGCCGGGCGGCCAACAGCGCCCGAAACATGAAATCTTTAACCGTTTTGAGGCGATCTTTCCCGCTGTCGTAGACGCTTGGAATGTAGCTCATTGAAATCAGAATTGAATATATAACGGCAAAAAGTGAGTTCGAGTCTGAAAAGAAAAAAGTTTGTTTGAACGACCCTAAGTTAACAGTGTTCAACATCGAAAAACACATCAGATAGGCTGATGGCATAATTCCTTTTCGAGAAAAATCGGAACCAACCACCCTACTCCCCAGGGCCCAGCAGCTGGTTCGCTCACTATGGGGAGATGGGAGCAAAGATTTTATTGCTCAACAGACCTAGTGTAAACACGTTTTTCAAACAATTTCTTCGGCCTTTGGGGGCCAAAAGATAGTCTGCCCCTTCCAGGGCTTTGGGTGGGGGGCATGACCGGAATGGCATACCCCTGCGTCTGTCAACAGGGGCGGATGCAGGCCGACGGTATGGGGTAAATCGTGAAAAACATATGGTTTTTTTAAGAAAATCGCCAAAAATTGGGCAGTTTGGGGGCAAATGCCTTTTTTGCTTCCCCCTCATGGATCCGCCAGTGTCCGTCAATGCTTTCATTTGTTGCCAATTTCTGCCCATGCTAAATGGCCGGGGCGCATTACCTGCCCGAGAGTGAGACCGTCTACGGAACACCCTAGTTGCAATATTTCATTAATCTCGATATACATAACATATTGCGAAAATGTAATATTTCAGGTGAATAAAGGTGTTTCCATGCGACATCTCACGAGGTAAAATGTGACCATTTCACGTTTGATTTTTGGTAATTTTACAGCTCTTTGGGAGCCGGAGCCGGACCCTTTCTGACGGCTCCGGCTCCGGCTCCGGCTCCGATCAAAAGTGTTTCGGCGGCTCCGGCTCCGGCTCCGGCTCCGGGCAAAATGGTCGGCTCCGACCGGCTCCGGCTCCGGCTCCGGCTCCGCATCCCTGCTGATAACATCCATTTTTTTCTGATTTTACCCCCTACTCATGTAACGCTTTGTGACACAATGTTTAACGCTTGATAAGGTGGTGGTTGACTTCCCCATCCCCCTTTGCGTTACGTGTTCTATGGACTGTATGACCCGTAAGTTTGTTAATAAATCGAAACACTTGTCAAATTTTTAGTGAGCCCTCTAACACTGCAGAGTTCCATCTGGCATCGATACCTAGATTAAAACGTATACTAAAACCAGTTTCCTGTCGTCAACGGCTTCTTCTAATGGTTGGGAAATGATCACAACACCGCAGAAAAAGAAGATAATACTTTTTCCCGAATCCGGAATACAATTTTCCCGCATGGAACGACACGTGAAGAGGCGCCTAAGAATCTCCGCCAGGAGGTACCCCGGAAACCCGAGGATTCCGCTGGGCCCGCGCTCCCCTGCACGTGCATTGGGACCGGTTTTGCTGTCTGCGCTAAAATCGGCAGTTGCGGTCGAGTGTTATGGTGTCGCGGGTGGGTATAGTCATTCTGCTCGAGAGCTTGTTGGGGCTTCCCCGAACCTGTGGACCAGCTCGGCCTAGGAACACGAAACAGGTCAGTCGCTGTTCTTTCCTCACTTTGTTCACTGGTGTTCTACTGCCAGAATCTGTCAAACTGAGGAGAAGCGAGTAGACAGCACGGTAATTTCCGTAACGGGTAGGGACACGAGTGATTTAACCTACCCTTCTATCCGCTTTCCCATCTACTCTTACCTAAATCTGCTCTAAGGAAAATGCCAAATGCCCCTGCACGTGATTGGAACTATTTTCTCGATCCGGGTGTTCCTGGAAAGGCTGGTGCGGACGCAGTAGTACACACTATGGAATACTAATATTCCAGCCAGGGCAGTTGGTTCCAGCAGAGTCCTGGCCCCTCCCAACTCTCCTTTCCGGATCTCCCCTTGACCTATGCCTTTGCAAGTGCAGGGGAAAGCGGAGAGGACTGGAAAACAAATGACTGGTGAAATGGGACGCAATCAACTTAAACTGGGTCAGAAAAAGACTGGGCACCTATGTTTAAACTATCTCACCTCAATGAATGAATTGCTTTGGGAACACAGAAAATGCTAACTCATTTCACTCTGCAGAAACTTTGGAGGAGAATTCCACAGCGTCGCAGGGTAATTCCGAGAGCGAGTGGTGTAATGCGGTGAAATGCGGTGAACTTTGACATGCCATAGTACTTTTTGGCCGCACTGCCGTGCCAACGATATCCTTTCTTCGGCTTGCAACCATCTCTATGGTTGAGATTTTGGAACGCATAGGCGGATCCAGGGTGGCCGATCAGGGGTACGACCCAAGCCATAGGCGGGTCCAGGATTTTCTATCGAGGGGGAAGGGTCAGTGACCCAAAATAGGTTTTGCGCTAGGGTGTCGAGTGGAAAATTCAGCTCGGAATGTATGGTGAGTGAGTGGAAAATTCCCCAAAATGTATGGCGGAGTAAAAATTTCCAATTTGGGTACTCAGGTGGTAAACTCTCAGAGCCCTTGTTTGAACTAAGGGATGGATATTTCCTTTAATTTTTTCAAAGTAAATATTTTTAAATCGTTCCCAAGCAGCATTGTTTGACCATTGCCATGTGAAAATTTGGGTTAAGCAGATAAATCTTTCCCAACTGAAACCCCCTGATGCAGTCTTCAAATTTTTTTAAGGAATTGGGTGAATTTCCACAAATAAAAAACTTTTTGGGGGCTTCTGAGACCAACCTTCGGGGGAAAACTCTGGGAGCCACCAAGACTAACATTTGTGGGAGGAAGATCAACTCTTGGGGGCTTCCCTAGACCAACTCTTGTGCCCCTCCTCTCCTCTCCCACACGACCAGCTCTAAAGGGCCCCTGAGACGAAATATTGGGGCCCCCTTAGACCAACTCTACAGAGGGGCCTTCGAGATCGGCAGGTGGTAAAAAATGAAATGGATTTTTCATGCAATACGTAGTGCTAAAATTAATTATCTAAGCATACACTGTATAGTTTTTTCTGTCCGGGACAACGCCCCTCCTATACCTATACCTATAGTTATCGGAATTTTGGAGGCCACTCCTGACCTCAATCACTGTACCTCGCATACACCTATGCTGGGCCCAGTAGAACCTTTGGTTTACACCTAACTAACCCAAACGAAACTACAAACTTTCTATCATGGCAATAAACTCTTCCAGACTCTTGCTAAAAGTTTCTCTTCTTTACCTATCAATTCCCTGCTTCTTTTCAAATATATACTCACCTTCATATGAATATGCTGCTTTCTATCAATATCTAATCGAAGCTACAGCCTCCTTTCTGTCTTGTTTCTTCCTTTCGTATACAATCAGCCAGGCGCGGCGGGTTGCGACAGCGTCAGAGCGAGTACTAATTTAAATTTCTGATCGCTTTCCGCTTGCCGGTCGCATGAGCAACATAATTTGCATTTCAAAACTTGCTCTCAATTAATTTTCTAAATCCTTATAGACTAGAAAATTGTACAACTAAAAGCGCACCAAGAGGAAGATTAACAATGTTTTGTCAATAACGAATATGAAAACGGCCTTTCAAAAAGCCTAAAGATACCGCTTTTATTTACTAGATATAAAGACGGCGATTTTGTAAGTCCACGCCAGCCATACAAAAAGTGTCAATGTTTGAAGGGTAACTGGATGCATTCTTGTTGCCCCAAAAATCATTTAATGAAAATGTAGTGTTTCAATGTATTCAAGTACCGGACACTTTCAGTTGAACTTAAATATCAGCGTATTTATGCCTAGGGTGTCGTAGGGTGTCGTGAGTGGATTTGGGTGTCACAGGGCGTGGACGCAGCAATGAAGGGCTGATATGGATAAAAATTATTTTCTTCGAAATAAATGGTCAATTTTCTACCATACAATGTCACAAAATATGCTGCTTAGCATACAAATTTCAAGATAATTGCTTTTAACAACAAGATGACCAAAATGGTTTTTCACTATTCTCGGTACCAAAAATACAATAACAACTTTTCAAGGACGTAAGCCTAGAAGTCATGTGCACAGATAAACTGCTTTCCAGGAATGTATCTTTCAAAGCGGTCAGCTCATTTTTTGGCAACACAAGGCTAGGGTATCTAATTTTCCACTCACCAATTTTGTGAGTGGTGGAATTTAGTGGCGGTGTTCACCCATTGGAACTTTCTCAGGTGGGGCAGGGGCACTGAGCGTCTGGCCTGCGCCAGAATTTCGATTCTGTTGTTCTACTGAAATCGGTGGATATAAGGATGCCAAGTATAATTGGCTAGAAAAATAGAAATCGCTAGATTCTCTTGCAGAAAAGCCAGAGAAGCGCATAAGAGCCGAGTTAGTTTAGCGATCTCTTAGTCGATTCTGCTGCTCTCTTTTTCCAGTGGACGTTGGTAGAGGAGGTAATGGAACTGGCCTTTGTAGTAAGTATTGCTGAGTAAAATTAAATAGTAGTAAGTATTATTGGAAGTGAGGGGAAAATTCAACAAAAATATATAAAAGTGGGTGGAAAATTCTGCTTGACTGGGTGTCGTTCTGCCCCAGCACCCCAGGTTTTGGGACACTGGGAAGGGTGAGGTGGAGGGAGTAAGATCGTGGGGTGCCATCCAGACCAGGGGCGCCGCTTTTGAACGGTACAACCTATCAGGAGGGCGCCAAATCCTGTCATGGGCGTCGATGCTCGCATCCTGGGTGGGTGGCAGCAATGGCGGATCCAGGACTTCATTTCGGAGAAGGGAGAGCAAGGGGGCTCGAGCCTACTCGGCCGCTGCTTCGAAACAGCCTCCGGTTAGGCATTTACTATGGGCACTCTGACAGTTCAGGGGAGGGGCTTGAGCTCCCTAGCCCGCTTGAATCCGCCGCTGGGTGGGTAAGCTGGGCTGGGGGGAGGCGACATTTTAGAGGGCGCCATCGACCTTTTAGGGGCGCCATCAACCTTTTAGGGGCATGGGCGGACGCAGGGGGGCCATTCCGGCCATGTTCCCCAAAGCGCTGGAAGGGGGGCCAAACTCTTTTAACCCCCAAAGGCCGGATACATTTTTGAAAAAAGTTAATTACAATAGGTCTGTCGCGCAATTAAATCTTTACTCCAACCTCCCCCCAGGAGAGCGATCATGTACTTCGATAGGAAGCTTATACTAGGTCTGTCGAGCAACCAAGTCGCACGTTCCACCCCCCCTTCCCCAGGAGGAGAGGCAGACATGGGTTTGACCCCCACCCATCCATCCCCCCCAAAAAACTCGGTTCTGCGTCCGCCCCTGTCAGGGGGGTGCACGGTGAACAATTTAGGGCGCTCCGAGGGTCGATGGGACCTGCCCCTGGGTCCGCCTCTTTTGGGAGTTGCATGATAAGTAAGCTCGCATTGGTGACCTCCAACAGTGTTGTGTTGACAAATGGGGACAAAGAGGCAGGTTTGGACCAGCCCAGTCTGCAGAAGGCGACAAGGTTCAACGAGATCTAGTTGTGGCAACCTCGGGACAGACCAACCGGTCTGCGACAGCTTTTGCCCATCTTTGGGGTAGATTAGAAAACCTTGGGTCCGAAACTGACACTCGGGGCAGCACCGACACACCGAGGCGGACACGGAAGTACCCAAAAGAAAAGAAAAATAGAGAAAAGAAACGACGATTACTGTTTTTTAGTGATCTTCCTACTGTACAGAATGAAAATGCATGCCCCGATGGAAAAAAACCTGCCCTAGCAACCAAACATATGCCCCGATCGGGGCAGGATCTTAATTGCCTCACACACCTCGTCAAGAACCCTTCCACGTTCTGTAGACTGGAGACCAGCTCGAACAGGCAGTACTGCACATAAATGACGATTTCCACGACATTTTGGGCAGTATAGGGTAGAACTGGTCCTTTTTTACTTGGCTAGCTTGGCTGAATCGAGGGAAATGTGCCTCTCCTTTTAAACTTTAAACCCTCGCACTTATTCTAGCCCTTGCCACCTTCACATTTGCCGGGGGAAGGGGTTTGTGCGACGCCTTCGTGATGGGCCTCTACCCTGTTTGGTATAGAGGTTGACGACAAAAACCAGCGTGTTGCTCGTCATGAGAGCCGTTGAGTACTAATTTGCTTGATATTGGGGCTTATTGAGGCACCTTCCAGATGAGATGCAAAAAATCATGTGACGACCAATTTTGCCACTCAGGCTGTTGTAGACCAGGATGCCATGCAAATTTTTACGGATAGCTAGAATATATTTTATTTTATTATATTTTATAAATTATATTTTACGCACCAGCATTCATAAAACATGACTAGTATAATATGACTAACAAGCCTAATAATGCCCAGCACGCATCAGGTGTTGCTTCACGGCAAGCTTAAAGCGGGACACAGTCAGTTCAAGAAACTCAGGCGGCAGAACATTGTAGATGGTCACACCTCGGTACAAGAATCGACGCTTGCCAGCAGCTGTGCCACGGCCAGCCGGCGAACTCAGGAGTTCGTCCTGTCTAGTACTGTGGGAGCGGCCCGGGCACTCGCGATTGCGGTAAACCTGACAGGACAACGACTCGGGAACACCACTGCAACGTATCCTATGAAATAGCAATGCAGTCTGGTAGGTAAGCAAATCTGGTGTATCCAGCCAACCCAGTCGTCGCCGTTATTCCGAAATGTGGTCAAATTTTCTTTTGCCAGAAATAACTCTTGCAGCAAAATTTAGAATTTTCTGTAGAATGGCCAGATTTTTGTTAGATCTATTCCCATAAACTATGAGACAGTATCTGACCTGTGAAAATACTAGGGCCGAAACAAGCGAGGGTATGATATTAGGCGGGAGGTAGTGCCGCAAATGGGACAAGCCGACGAGAATCCCGGTGGACTGGCGCGCCACTGCGTTGACGTGAGTATCCCATGTCAGGTGGTGGTGCCCTATATTCTTAGCACTTTTCGGGAATGAAACCTATTTTGCGGGTTTAGAGACATCCTCGTTCTGAACTCATCCAAGTAAAGAAAACATCGGAGACATTCAAGTGCTGAACTCAAAGTCAGCGTCCAAGAGTACCCTTGAGAAGTGAACACTAGACATTCTGAGCAGCTCAGATTTCGTCGTGTGAGACTTCTGACCCCGCTTCACTCGGTACTTAGGTGTGTCACGTACCACAACGGGCAAAACCCCATAAAGGTCACCTAAGCAGGGACGTTGGCACAGTGGGGTGGGAGCAGGGAGTGAACTGTCCCCTGCCCGCTTCTGAGAGAGCCGTTAGGAGCAAAGGTATGGCTTTGCCTGCCCTACCCCTAAACCCATTAGAGAAAAATAAAACCACACCATACCCTACAGGGCATTGTATAAAAATGCTGCTTTTGAGTTTGGAAAGCTATTTTTCCCAATGGATGAAAAAGCAACAAAAGCCTCAAAATATTTTCAAAATACTCTTCCACATATAGAATCCACTTTGAGGAAAAGGCTGCCTGACATCAACTTTGATCCAGGGACCTCCCACACTATCCCGGGATGCCCTAACCACCCGCACCATGGTGGTGGTCAATTGTACTGCATTGTAGTGCTATAAATATATTGGACGCCCGTTATTCTCAATACTGATCTGACCTAAAATGAATAACGCAATTTGGCTTAGTCTTTTTCCAGATATATCAAATGCCATAAACGATATTCAAAGTATGCCCGAAACAGGGAAATGCGTGAACAAAAGTAAGACTGGCGGACTAAGACTGACAAAAGTAAGATAGAGGACTGGCCGTTTAAAGTAACGGTGAACACTAGCGAACAGCTATATAAGGCAACCAGCCACTATAATGGCTGGCTGTTCTGGGAGAACACCAAGTTACTGAGAAAGCACCTCCATCAGTCCTAACTTTATGCCTATGAAGTATGTATCGTATTTTAATAATTTTACTCCACGGAGCTACTCTCCTGGAAGGCGCCTTAAACACGAAAAAAGGGTGTTTGGCCGACCGTTAAGGCCACTACCGGACTGGAAAGAAGGTAGAGGAGCTCAAAACTATCTTTAGGGTCGTTATGAACATAGAAATTGGTGTTTTCCCATGATTAGGGAGCTCGGCTAGACAATGAACCTATAAGATAAGTGTGTGTGCATATATTATACATATTTTTTCGTTATTTCAGAAATAATGACCCCGAACGTGGTATCATCATATTGCATCAAACCGCGACGCGATAAATACAAAGCAACAAGTATTCCTCATAGGATACTACCCTACGCTAGCTATGGAACTTCGCAACGGTCCTAAACTGGTCCAAGTCTTATACGAGTAAGCTCTCTGTTCTCTACGAGTCACTCTACGCCTCAAGAGTCACTCTTACGAGTGTAGAGGCGTGCTTTGAAAATCAAAATATTGAGCTTATTGTAGATTTTTCAGAGAAATCACGGACGATTCCATGATTTTCGGCTAAAAGTACCCCTAATTACACTAAATTCCAGGATTCGACCAATGTGCCACATTCCCTTAAAGGGTCCCTTAAAGTTAACCCTTGATAACTATTTTCACGTTCTTCTGTTCTAAATAAGACCAATAGGTGCAATTACGATCTCACTCAGTTTGATACTGCTCAAACGATGGCGTATGAGCTTGTCGCAGATGCATGGACCTATCGCACTGACACCAAGTGAGTCATATTCTCAAAGCGGGAGTCCGCCGCTAGGGTAATTTCTCCTGGCCATCACATGAGGTAACATCTTCTTAGATACGTGTGAGTCGCGACCTGGAATATTCCAGATCATAGTCCACACTATGACCGATAAGTTGTGTATTCTTCTGCTGTTTAGTGACGATTCTAATCAAGGACTAGGTCAGAATATATAATTACAGCGAATTCGCTCAACTGTGCCCCATACAGGCTAGTTAACAACTTATCTACTTATGATCATGCTCCTCAGCCCAGCACTGCAAATTATATCAATATTGTTTGGTTTCGCTCAGAATTAGCATCTACAGAAAAGCATCGCTTCATAAATGTACTACTTGTTCAGCCCACGGCTGCATTCTACTTAGATTCGTCTCCCAACCTGATGGGCCTGACAGCTGTTGGCGAATGCGTAAACTTCGGGGTGAGAGAGCTGACGCCTGATGAGGTCGCTGCTCTTTTTGTACGATGTTTCTTCGCCAATGGCAAGGTCTGTGGTAGATGCAATATCTCACCTGGGGTTCTCGGTATGCTCTATCAACAAGGCTATCTCGGTTCAAAGCAAATTAGGAAAGTACCAAATTGCCTTTAAAGGGAGATACGCGAAAAAATTGTATTGGCTAGATCAAAAGGTCACAAAAAGTTGTTTCAGAAGTCCTATTCTCATTTTTGCGAATTCGGCCTGAAAATGCCTTAAAATTGCTCTCAAAGTCAACATTTCTAGACGACTTTACCGGTACACCTCTTATCGATGTAAATGACGTACCCCCGGCTAAGGCTATCAAATTCTCTAAAAAAACCGGTCTCATTTTTCCTAAGCAGTGACTTGAAAGTTTAAAACTATTACATAAAAAGTAATTTAAAAAACTACAGCCAAAAATAATATTAAAACAAAAATATAGGACTTTTAGGAAATCACAATTGATCAATCAGAACGTACAGCCACCTCATAGGGGGTCACGTGACCTTTCTGACGCAAAAGTTTCGTCTTCCTGGGGCTGAAGCAGAAGATGACTCAAGACCCGAGGTACGAAACGGCTGAAGACGTGAGTAATTATGTTTTTTTCGTTTCTAGGGCAAACTAATTCATTTTGTATTTTTTAAAGGCTTTGTAAAATTAATTCAAATACAAATACAGGAGAACAGACATTTTTATTACAAAAAACAAATTGCTTTTCAATTTTAAATAGTTTTCGAAAAGTAAGTGATGGGTGAAGGTTTCAGCATTTTATCGGAACTGTTAACCTATTTCGATAATAAGTTAGTGGCCTCCCAAAATTTTGCCGAAGATGCAAAAATAATTGACAGTTTCGTAATCAGGATTTTTCAAATAGCAAGAAACCACAAGAATGAATTTTTCGCGTATCTCCCTTTAAGGCTATCTCTTTGAGTAAATAATTAACTCGTATTGGTATTCCATGAACGAGCATTGAAACTATGTAATAGCTAAGCCTAAGTTTTATTCAAATGTATGTATTTCTTGGTTCAAGCTATAAACGGGTTATCACTGGTGAATTAACAAAGTCACTGATTTGAGTCTCGAACCGTTATATATATATATATATATATATATATATATATATATATATATATATATATATATATATATATATATATATATATATATATATATATATATGTTGCCGCTTTAGGTAAAGTCTATCGAGCCATCGATAACGAAGTCTGGGAAAAATTACGGTACGCCCACCCTTGCTAATGAGCATAGTTTTTACTCTGCAACACCATACGGTCAACGGCTTGAACATAAAATATCTGGGAAAGAAGTATGCCCACTTCCCGTGTTTTTCCCTTAACTAACCGTAAGCGAAAGAAAAAATATATCCGAAGAACCAACTCGGTATCATGACCTTAAACTGATATAAGCCGCATGCTCTGATTTATGAACCATTATTTACATTCAAAGCTATATATATATATATATATATATATATATATATATATATATATATATACTGACGATCAGTGTTGTAGCCAGACACTCATTTCGGAAGCGTACTGCCGGTGCCTCTATGGTAAAATGCGACTGGGATTGCCCCCATGCTATGCTGGGCCTCACGTGAATACGATATCACTTCTTGAGCTAGTATTGGTCACGGGGCTATTATATTCTCTCTCGCTTTCGCTTTCGCTTTCTCTCGCTCTCGCGTTCTCTCGCTCTCGCGTTCTCTCGCTCTCGCGTTCTCTCGCTCTCGCTCTCTCGCTCTCCCGCTCTCTCGCTCTCTCGCTCTCCCGCTCTCCCGCTCTCTCGCTCTCCCGCTCTCTCGCTCTCCCGCTCTCTCGCTCTCCCGCTCTCTCGCTCTCCCGCTCTCTCGGTCTCTCGCTCTCTCTCGCTCTCTCTCGCTCTCTCTCGTCTCTCTCGCTCTCGCTCTCTCTCGCTCTCGCTCTCGCTCTCTCTCGCTCTCGCTCTCTCTCGCTCTCGCTCTCTCTCGCTCTCGCTCTCGCTCTCGCTCTCGCTCTCTCTCTCGCTCTCTCTCTCGCTCTCGCTCTCGCTCTCGCTCTCGCTCTCTCTCTCTCTCTCTCTCTCTCGCGCGCTCTCTCTCGCGCTCTCTCTCGCGCTCTCTCTCTCTCGCTTCTCTCTCTCGCGCTCTTTCTCGCGCGCTCTCTCTCTCGCGCGCTCTCTCTCGCGCTCTCTCTCGCTCTCTCTCGCTCTCTCTCTCTCACTCTCTCTCTCTCTCTCTCTCACTCACTCACTCACTCACTCACTCACTCGCTCGCTCTCTCGCGCTCACTCTCTCTCTCTCGCTCTCTCGCGCTCACTCTCTCTCTCTCGCTCTCTCGCGCTCACTCTCTCTCTCGCTCTCTCGCGCTCACTCTCTCGCTCTCTCGCGCTCACTCTCTCTCGCTCTCTCGCGCTCACTCTCTCGCTCTCGCTCTCTCTCGCTCTCTCTCTCTCTCTCTCTCTCTCTCTCTCTCTCTCTCTCTCTCTCTCTCGCTCTCTCGCTCTCTCTCGCTCTCTCTCTCTCACTCTCTCTCTCTCACTCTCTCTCTCACTCTCTCTCTCTCTCTCTCTCTCTCTCTCTCTCTCTCTCTCTCTCAAAATTGGCACAGTGGACTATAATGCCGAGTTATCAGCGGATGCGAGGGGTTCCAGCCGGTTCAGGCTCCAACAGATGTAGAGGGGGGAGGAGGAGCTCCCCGGTAGATACAATGAGTTTTGAACGGGAAGGATTGAAAAATACCTGGCTCTTGGTGCTCGCATAACATTAGCAGTTGTTTCGGATGCCGTCGATTATTTGGAGTAGGGGTCCTTATGTCCCTCCTGGGCTTCTGGGCCCAAGGCCTGGTCACGTATCTTTTTGGGGAATAATCCTACTTACTTGGTGTCGCCGAAACCAAGTTTCTTTAGCCTACCTCAGCAGGATAGATGCTAAGGCACCGCGCAGTGTATGTGTTACTATGCATCTTCAGCTCATGCCAAACAAATAATACTGAAATGAATGTTACGTCTCAGGCCAGTGCAGGCGGACAGACGGGCCACTTTCACCCACATCGTGTCACCACCGCTCCCTGTGCAGGCGGATGTGCCCCGGTGAGACTCCCTTCTGCAACTCCGCCTACCCTTGGGATTCACCCTCTCTCTCTGAAGTCGACACGAGGAGTAATCCGACCAATACCTGTGTCCCTCATTGTCTCCCTGCCGATGTGCCCTTCCCATTCGAAAGTGGTGGATCCAAATATGTTTATAGTCACTGTAATGCTAGAAATCACCTAAGTGGATTAAACGAGGTAACTTGTTGACTTTAGACCCACGCAACGGCACCGATCCGTTAGCTTTGAAACGCACCCCGATACTCAGGAAACCACACGACTTTGTTAAGGAGGAAAGCACAGGACTCGGCAGAGGTGGATCCAGGACTTTATTTGCGGGGCGGGCAAAGGAGCTCGAACCTTCACCGCCATTGCCTCGGAACAGCCTCCGACTATACATTAACTATAGGGACTCTTGACATTTTGGGGGCAGGCTTGAGCCCCTAAACCTCCCCCTGCATCCGCCACTGGGATGCGGTACCATTTTATTGGTGTAAATAAGCGAGATCCATGTCAGAGAAACCGAATATTTTGGCAGGCTTAAAAGGTTTGCATTCTTCCGACGCTGCATCGTTTTGGATGCTTAACTGTGCACTGTGGCCGTTGTAACGTTTCTCCATCCGTTTGCGTGGACCATCCATCACTTGCGCGTGCTAATTACTTGCATACAAAGACGCCGCTGCCTGCCAAAAGTGCGGAAGGAGGGCGGAGTTAGTGAGTGAAACTACATATTTCCTCGCTGACAGAAAACTTACATAAAAAGCACTCAGATTTTTACTTTTTGCAACATTTCACAGCCACTCACGCCGGGCATTGCAATTTTCCCCGATATGCTGAAATTGGAAATTTTTCAGATGAAAAATATGGAACGTGTCTCCCATCCCTAGTTTTCAGTGCCTATGTTGGTATATAACACTGTCTCTACAGCATTAGCTTGGAACCTAAGAAAAATTGCTTGCAAGTGAGCATTTTGCCATCTTCTGATACATACCGGGAGCAATCGCTCGCTGTAGTGGTACGCCCAGGGTAAAACAGAAATCCTTCGCCAGAGTATCACGAGCTCCGCTTCTCGCATGGAAGCGAACGAACATCTCGCATGAAGGTATTGCGTGCGAGTAAAAAAGCACCTGCTCTTTTAATGGTTCTGTTCTTTTTTTAATCAGCTCCAAGCAGTGTTGATTGCTGTCTTTGAGGCAAATTTTTCAACACACAATTACCACCTACCGTTGTCATGGTAATTTAGACAAGCCAGAAGCTTAGTATAGGCTGGCGGAGAGTGTGAAGTACCCACTCGGTGCCTGCGAAAATCATCACCAGTACTGGCACCTGAGAAAATCCAACCTGATATATCTACCGAACAATCATAGATGGGACGCAGTTTTGGGTCTGCACACTGGCGGATCCAGGAGTAACTTTAGGAGGAGGCCAAACCAACGTTGAGGGGGCTTAAATTGAAAAAAGCGAAAACGTGGTATTTTTCCAGAAAAAACGCTTAAATATGGTCCTTTCGGGGGAGGGGGTAAAAGATACTATCTTAGTCTTAGAGGGGCATTGCCCTTTTGGCTTCCCCTTGGATTCGCTTGCGTGTCTGTAGCAGGGATGTGGATTTTATATCTCTTTGGGGGTGTACAGGCATCCCCAAGGAAACGTTGGTTTAGTGATAACAACTTCTTTGAATTTAATATGTATCATTTACAGCACTTAAAATTGGTTTTATTTGCTTCAGCAGGCTTGCTTAAGCACCAAAACAGCGATCGTATCATGCTATCTGTTCTTGCGTGAAGTCAATTTGTATTCTTTCAAATTTGGGAGCCCCTCATGATTTTCAGAAATCCACGCCCCCGGTCTGCAGCATCATTTCTACCCTTCCGTGGGGTGCAAAATGCCCCAGACATTGTAACGTGTGGAAACGTTTTAACGTTGATAAGTTTTGAAGTGCTGCGGCGAGGAGCATGATGATGAGTTGTTAAGATGTTCCCTGGTCTCTCCTCGAATCCGGAAATGTAAAAAAACACTGAAGATTATATATTCAGGCACAGCCCTTCATCAGAATCGTGGAGTAAATATCAATAATTCTCAGTCCTAGTATAGCCAGACCTCGAATTAATTCGAGGTCTGGCTATACTAGGACTGAGAATTATTGATATTTACTCCACGATTCTGATGAAGGGCTGTGCCCGAATATATAATCTTCAGTGTTTTTCACATTTACGGATTCGAGGGGAGAGGCCAGGGAACATCTTAGAAACGTTTTAACCTAAAAGATACTCCTGCCCACTTGGGCCCATCCTGTGGCCACTCATTTACTATGAAAGATGAAGGGGCTGAGTGGATCGTTACTGATGACCCCTGGATAGTGATGCCTTCTAAGAACCCCATTAGTAAAAAAACAGACTTCGAGGTTTTACGTTTGTGTTTTTTGAGTACTCGCCTGTAGCAACAGGTAGGTAAGAAATGAAGGAGCGGCAAATAGCAGGAACATTCGAACACATAAGTGCCATACGTACAGCATCAAAACATGAAAACATCATTTTTATCAGGCAATGCAACAGTTAAGAATTTTACAATGAAGTTTCCCTGACCACAGGCCAGTTTTCATGCGTGGAAACCAGGAGAAACTTGAACTGGGTGCCATCTGGCGGCTTTACCGGAACTAGGCAGACGCCACGGCCCCGGCCTGCCACCTGTTACTCACCTCTCCCTACCCCTTTTCACTTCGGAGAATCCCTCCCTAATCCAACACCTCGTCCTGCACAATGGCTCGCCTTGCCTCTTCGTATCACTTCGGTTCGCCCACGTATTTCTGTTCTAACACATTTCCCACGAAATCGTATCTGATCACGAAACACGGCACTGCACGGGCGGCTCCAAATCCCGGCACGCGCGGCCGCGGCGCATCCAGGCTGCAGACATGGCCGCCGCCGCGCCGTGCCGTGCCGGCGGGCACGTCGCGACGCTGGAATGCGCCGGGCAAGAAGGGCATGTAACGGGACGGGCGGGCCGAGCGGCGTAGTGGACGCCAGCGATGGCCCAGAGTCCCCGCGGCCGGAGCACATCCTGGTGGGAGAGTCTACGGAAGATATATTCCACGGCGCTTCACTGCAAACATGCCCAAGCCAGTGTGTATTCCAGCAATTATTCGGTATCACACAGTATACGCGGGACAACTGTACGGTAATCCAATCCATTCGAACCATGATGTGCTCTCCACCGGTACTGTTGGACTAGCCGAGTTACCTGAGGTAAGGCTCCGGCCAGGGGCTCCCCGCCGACGACCACCGCTGGTAAATAGGTCGGATCGGGTCATTCCCGGCTCCTCCAACCATCGGACTTCGAGGTGAATGGGTCGTTTCTTATCCGTTATGCGTTTGTAGGAAACGAACACTGCAAGAGCTGCGGAAACGTGGTGATTGTCTCCTGCTTCCAGTGCCGGGCCCGGTCCTCCCACCAGTGAAAGCACTGCCGCGGGTGGTCGACCCGGTAGTACGCCTGTCGAGGTCTGCGCCGAGCGCTGATGAAGCGGTTTGAACTGTTTGCCAACGCGCTGCGAGTAACTTGGCAAACAGCAGGGGCGAATCCAAGGGAGGAGGGTGGATGAAGCGGTCGCCTCCTTGAGATCGGTGGAGCCACCCTCTGTGTACGTCGGGCCTCAGCGTCCCCAAATGCGGGAACTGAACAGTAAATGCCTTATCCGTACTACTCTCAGGGGGCGGGTTCTGCCCCCCTTATGTTTCCCCGCATCTCCTAAACGGTTCACAATAGGTATCTAAAATTGTCTGACTTTTGCTAGAAACTAGATCATGAAGATTCCCGAAAATTTTGATTTAACATATTCATCAGGGGCAGAACTATGACTTAGTTCTTAGAAAGGATAAACTCGCAGACCGTGTTTTCGTGTACAATAATGTCATTTCAGACAAAGTAGCTGTGTGTAACAGTTGTGAGAACAGTTTAAACGCGCATTGACGGGGTCGCCCTTTGAGGGGGGTCCCCCCCTAGATTCACCACGTGGTGCACGGTAGCGTTGGGCTGCCCATCCACTTCTAAACATTTGAACTTTTTGTGGTCATTTGGTCGAGGTAAACATGCATTGGGATAACATGAATTCAGTTTTTGGCCATTAATCTGGACAGTTGAGAAACTTGAACTTTGAATCCTTTGAGCCATCGTGTTTATTTGACTTGCTGGTAATAGATTTGACCTGACCATGGTGGTATTATATAAATGCATATCATTGAACCGAGCAGGGTCTGGAATACGTTTATCCTCCGTTCTGTTTTTAAAACATTTTCCTGTATTTATGGGTTCGTGACTTGCCATTATAATCCAACTTTTGAGAACTGGGGTTTTGTTATTGCCTTTGTATCTAATTTTGTTGGCCTTGTGTGACCTACCTATACTAAAATTTGTTAATATGATGTGCTTTACCGTGTTAAATGTTTGAACATTCAAAATGTGGTGTCAGGCGACGTTTCACGCACGGTTTCATACTATTTTTTCAGGGGCGGCTACTGCTGTCAAAAACGGTGGGGATGCTTTCTTATGTAATTTGATTGCATTTTGTAGTGTGAAAAAGCTGGTGACAGGTCAGCGGGGGGGGATCAAAGTAACCTTACGGTACTCCCACACCTATATTCCATAAGCCTGTAAACTGTTGCGGTGTACCTCTGAACAGAGTTAAGACTTACCTTCATCAATCCGGCGGGGATGCTCAATTTTACATCAATCCGGCGGGGATGCTCTGCAATTTTTAAGCTGTTGGGGCATAGGCGGATCTAGGGGTAAAACGGAGGGCACTCGCTCCCCCACCCATCGGAAGTCCTGGATCCGCATATGCGCTGGGTTTTGTCCACTGCACTTCTATGAACAAAAGCACGGTGTGATGATTATGCTAGTTGTTCGGCCAGTTCGCGGATGGTATACATAGAACTGGGGATGGAACTGGCACTTTTGACGGGTTCACAGGAGTGGAATTAACCCGGCGAGTCAGGATGCTTGAAACGCGGCCAACACTGGTACGCCAATGAATAAATTCAGTAGGAAATAGTGTTCTCAGTATTGTTTGGATATTTCCTCTTGACCTATGAACTTTATAATGCTTTTAGCTGTATTGTTTTAGCTAGCTACCCCGGGGAATGGGTGGCTTAGTGGATAGCATCCCTGCTTGCTAAGCCACCGGTCCCGGGTTCAAGTCCTGGCGGAGCCTCTAAATAAACCGATCTGATCCCCAAATCCCCCCCAACGGGGTGAGAGTTGGCGACGCCGTATGACCATGGCAGTTGGTGCGTGGTTAAACCCCCACCACTATAGGGGGCTGCCCAACCACAGGTCCGGGAAATTATGTATTGTTCCCAACGCCAACAAAACTTTTACCTCTAAATAAAAAGAATACCCCCAAAATAGAATGATTCCTGGAGTTTAAAGGTAGCGGAAATGACGTATAAAACGCACCCAAGCAGAAAAGAGGTACTAAATGCTGATACCATATCGAATGGAAGAGCTTATTGCAGGGGTGCGGATTTCTATCTCTGGGGATACCCCTTTGTGATGTGATAGATGATGAATGATGTGATTGACGCCCCCCCCATTGTGATTTGGGCACCCCCAACTAAAAGGTGAAGCCAAGTCCTGATGAAGTGCTTAACGCGCGCCCCGCTGGGGTCCCTTGCATGACGCGCCCCGATGGGTGGGGGCGTTTTTTCGCCACCACCCTCTGTATCTCGCTCTCCACGAAAGCTAAAGGAAAATTACGGGCGACGTTTGAAAGCTCTTGACAAGACAAAGATAATTTATAAGAAGTATTTTTATGTCGGGTCAATATTGAGGTCAGCATAGGTCAAAGAATGCTCCATAGGCTTACAACAAAGCAGTGTACGTTTCCCTCTCTAGATCTGCCCTCAGGGGAGCTAGAGAAAATCTTTATGAATCATTGGGTTTCTCTCATCGCGGCGAATCGAATGATGTATAATATGACCTTGCTAGGTCAAATAGTCAAAATGGCCTGACCTCGACCTAGGTCAGGGTCACAGAGTGACCTGGTATGGTCATGTTGCATATCAATCGACTCATCGGGACAATATAAACACAATGCAAGCAAAATGGGAGCTTGATCTCAATTCAGTGAGAAGTTATTGGCAAAACAATCACTCTCTGCTCCCGTGACCTGATATGACCTTTGAGAGGTCAGATGCTCAAAAAATCAACTTTATGGTCAAGATCGTGGTAAGAATAGACAGTTTGAGGATTTTCAGCCTTATCTATCCAGTATTTCCTGAAAACGAGTCCATTCTATTTTTCACCGTATACTTATAATGGGGTGACAAAAAATTGACCCCACCTTAGGTCACCAATATAAAAATTCTCAGATGGCATATTTATAGACCCTAATGACCTTATCATATTGTGGAAGTTTCAAACTGATCGGTTTGCTAATGTTCCCTGGGCGCTGCTTCAAACTCGTAATTTTAGGTTTTAAGGTCGGGTCACTTGACCCTGAATAGCTCTTTGACCTGACAAGACCTTAACTCAAATTTTTTTCAGACGTGTAAAATTGATCAGGAATAAGGTACCGTAAGTTTCGTTGTTCTGCATCTCTTCGTTTTTGAGCTATCTGGGAAAAACCAGGAGGGGGCGAATTTCGTCCCCCAGCGGGGCGCGTGTTAAAGAAGAGAAAATTATCAACAAATACGTGTTCCACAGTG
Organism: Lepas anatifera; assembly: GCA_034440635.1. Lineage (NCBI taxonomy): Eukaryota > Metazoa > Arthropoda > Thecostraca > Lepadidae > Lepas > Lepas anatifera. The sequence continues at coordinate 132,820 of JAOTON010001492.1, forward strand.
ATTTAGTGACATTCTGCATCTGACTAACAACTTAATATTTTAGCAATCTGAGGAAATCCTCGACAAAACGGACAATTTACAATGTATGTATGAACATTTTTTTAGCAAGATAACCTATTGCAAACATCAGAATTAAGCAGTGATACCGTGTGTAAGATATAGAAAAGCAAAAATGTTACACAATAGCTGAATTGAATGCATATTTTCGACTAAGGAATTCGTTCACAATGAGGTCAGCACCTTGAAAAAGCATTTGAAATCAATAAAAGATGCAGCATCATGGGGACCTTTGGTCTGTGGTGCTAGGTGTTTTCAAGCATTTTTACAAGTTGTATGTATGTATACCCATACATGTTTACATTTGTATGCATTGCCATATTGCCTGTTATCTAACATTGATAAGCAGCGCTCTTTTTGCGTTTCCGCTGGTCAATACCATGTCATGAAAAAGACAGTCTGCAGTCCGAGGGCCTTCTATACCTGGTATTAAGATGCGATAGTGTTACCAGAAAAGTAAAACTGAGATGCTGGTTGCATGACTACATAAGTGTCGCCACCGGCAAAAAGTGGGGGGCAGCCAAACTTCAACCTGATGCTGACAGGAAACTTTCAACGTCAGGACAAAAACTGTTCGAATTTGGGCTCTTCGTTGCCTCCCGCAGCGGCTGGATATAAGAATGTCCGGTTTTTCTCATTTTGACTGAGATCGGAAATTTTTGGCCAAAAGTGGGGGCCTGGCCCCTGGTTTTCCGACGCGTATGCATGACTATTCATTCTATTGAGTACAAATTCAGGTCGAAAAATTCAGGATGGCATCTCTGCAAATATAAAACACTAGTTCTTTATTACTACTATACTGACCCTACCTGAACCTGAAAAAAATAACATGAACCACCCAAAAAACTTCCTTTGAAGCTTTTGGGCAAGCTTATTCAGACTACATGATCCAGAACCTGTTTTAACCTTTACACAAGGCATAGTCTGTGTTCGTTTGATGTTCCAAAAGCTTTTTTCCTGTGCGCTTTGTTGATTTCTCTCAGCACCAAACGTAAGTCTAACAATGAAAAAAACAGTGAGGAGAGTGATGTAAGAGCGCAAGAAATGACACTTCAACACTAAAGGGAAGGGAATACTCTTATATGCTTTATGATTGTTTCGCCACATGCCTTACAATTTGTGAAGAATCCTTGTAAATATTTTTGGTGAGCATCTTTTGATGTTTTTGTAAATATACTTATATGGTCATGATTTGTTGATGGGGTTTGTGTTTATGAAGTTCTGAATAACGACAAATATAGCGTCTCAAATACAAATAAAACAAACAGAACACGGTTCGGTGTGTGGTGTGGAGCGGTCCCAGAACCTGTGTTTCAAATAGTAATGCGCTTGTTTCTTCAAAAGGTAATGGGTAAGTTTCCCAAGTGCGTAAATAGAGCTGTTTGTAAATTAATCAAACCCTGAAGTGGCCAGACACCTCATTGCAATTCTAACGAGAGTTTTTAGATACTGCAGCTACTTTGGTCATTGGGGCCCATAATGCTAAATGAGTCCTCCCACTGGGCAAGAAGCTCCAACTGACTGGTGGTATATATATATATATATATATATATATATATATATATATCTGTATATCTGGGCAAAATATTTTCATTCAAGGATATAACATTGAAGATTATTGCGTTCTTTGCTTTGACCAGTTTCTTTTGAAGTTTTAGTATTCTGTTGATCGTTAATTTAATATTGGAAGGAGTTGAGTTGATGAGCTCATCAAAGTTCATAAAGTCACAATAAATCGACGTTTCGAATCTATTAGTTGATTCATTATTCAAGATAACATGTACAAAAAATGTCACCAGGTCCGATGAGTTCCAAGTTAAAACATATTGCATTTGGAAAACATTGAGCACATTGCGAAGCGTGTGATTGGCGGAATTAACACTTACATTACGAAAATTCATTTTGTTATTGTTACTTAAACACTATCATTACTACATAGCATCTTAGCAATCATTTTGCACACATCATTTCATACAGTCACCCTAACTAAATGAAACAGATACAAGTTTAGATTGATACAGATACAATTTGACATAATCAACAATACAACCTGTCTAATTTCCCCATAGTGCCATGGATGTGTGTGTGTGTGTGTGTGTGTGCTAATCTGTGCATTGATGGATGGTTTCTGTCTGAGGATGTAGAGTGCTTCTTTAATGAAGAGTCTGTATGGATCGTTGTGAGTGTCAATGATGATTGTGTTTTCTGCTAGCATTTTGTGTGTGACTTGTGTGTTGTGTGTGTTGGCCATGTGATCCTTGGGTCCCCCTTCTTTGGCGTGTATGGTGAGGCGTCGTGAAATGGTGGTGGTGGTGGCACCAATGTGGCAATTATTGCGAGGCCTGCAATCCTCGTGTGGGCATACGAATTGGTATACTACATTGGTGCGGTTGAGTGTCTGTTTTGATCGGATTGTTTCGCATAATCAAGTGTTTAGATTTGCTGTTTTGGTAGTATATATGGACTTTCACTTCCTTTGTCGTCCTTAGGCTTAACGTTCTTTTTTATGATATCCTTTAAGATCTTTTCATCAGTTTTATGCTCTGTGTTCATGAAGTTTCGATAGAACAAATCATGATTTGTTTTTGTTCGAATGTTTTTTCTCCCTTATCGATATCAAGTTGTTTGCAAATTTCTTGATCAATCTCAGTGTTGGTATAACCATTGTTAACGAGCAGCTGTTTAAGTCTACAAAATTCCTGGTGTAGCAGCTCATAAGTGGAGCTGGTTTTTATAGCCCGTCGGATGAAGGCTCTTAAAGCGTTTTTCTTGTACCTAGCTGGTCACTCACTTTTAAGCGTTAAGTGTATGACCGATGTTAGTTGGTTTTCTATAGACACTTGTAACATATGAGTTGGGGGTAGCCTCGATGAGTATGTCTAAAAAGGCAGGCAGTTGTGGCTGTTCTTTTTGCAGGTAAACTTAAGTACCGAGTTTTGTTCCAGTGCCTTAATTATAGTTTCGAGGTGTTGTTGGTTTCGTACTTCTAAGCATATGTCATCAACATATCGGTGGGCATAGACGGGCATATCTCAGGATCTGAGAACACAATATTTTCAGGTGGGCCATGTAAAAGTTTGCAAGGAGTGGTCTGAGCGGTGAGCCCATGGCCACCCCATCCTTTTGTTGGTACAGGGATCCATCTGCGCCTCGGAGAGGCGAGTCTGTGGTACATGCGAGGAGCAGTTTTTTCAGAACTGAGGGCGAGAGTGCCAGTGGTTTGAGTCCGTTGCTTTGCTTATTGTAAACTTCATGTTTTCTTATATCTATGGTTTCTCCTACTGGTACGTTCGTAAATAGGCTCTCGACACTAATCGAGACAAGCTCGCCCTGCGGTTTTTTTGTTCTTATCAGGTCTAAAAACTCAGCAGATGAGCAAGTTGAGAAAAGCAAGGCTACTTGAACTTGTCTTCAGGCGAACTTACCGAGGCACAGCATATGCTTCTCAATTTAGGTTTAAACTGCCACGTTCAGTCCAAACGAAACGCTATAAACAAGCAAACAGAACTTGAATTTCTTTATCAGGACATCCTAAAACTAGAAAACGAGAACAAAGTGACAGTAAACCCCAACCTCAAAGGAGAACTTATTGGAGAGGGATGTAAACTAAGATGATCTTCAGAAAGTAAAATATTGACGAAGGATCTACACGAAGCGGCTAAACAACTACGGGAACACGATCGTATCATAGTTCGGAGAGCCGATATGTCATCGATATTTGTTATTTTGGACAAAGAAGATTACACAGCGAAGTTAAATAGTCACCTCTTAGACAGTGCAAAATTTCAGAAGATTAGGCGCGACCCCACCAAGGAGCATAAGGCAAGAGTCAATCGGATAATAGCAAGTGCAAATGCAGTAAAAGGTGGCGTTCATTTTGCTAAAATCGAGGGGGAATATTCACCTGGTTACTTATACGGGACTGTTAAAACACATAAGACTGGCAACCCTTTACGACCCATTACATCGCAAGTCTGCACATCCACATACAAGCTAGCCAAAAGACTTAACAACCTACTTAAACCATTCTTACCATCAAAATTCATCGTCAATTCATCTGCAGAGATAAGCATCCTGATAAGAACAAAAAAACCGCAGGGCGAACTTGTCTCGATTGATGTCGAGAGCCTATTTACGAACGTACCAGTAGGAGAAACCATAGATATAAGAAAACATGACGTTTACAATAAGCAAAGCAACGGACTCAAACCACTGGCACTCTCGCCCTCAATTCTGAAAAAACTGCTTCTCGCATGTACCACAGACTCGCCTTTCCGAGGTCCAGATGGATCCCTGTACCAACAAAAGGATGGGGTGGCCATGGGCTCACCGCTCAGACCACTCCTTGCAAACTTTTACATGGCCCACCTGGAAAATATTGTGTTCTCAGATCCTGAGATATGAACGTCTATGCTCTACCGATATGTTGATGACATATGCTTAGAAGTACGAAACCAACAATACCTTGAAACTATTATTAAGGCACGAGAACAAAACTCGGTACTTGAGTTTACCTACGAAAAGAACAGCCACAACTGCCTGCCTTTTTAGACATACTCATCGAGGCTACCCCCAACTCATATGTTACAAGTGTCTATAGAAAACCAACTAACATCGGTCATACACTTAACGCTAAAAGTGAGTGCCCAGCTAGGTACAAGAAAAACGCTTTGAAAGCCTTCTTCCGACGGGCTATAAAAACCAGCTCCACTTATGAGCTCATACACCAGGAATTTTGTAGACTTAAACAGCTGCTGGTTAACAATGGTTATACCAACGCTGAGATTGATCAAGAAATTTGCAAACAACTTGATATAGAAAAGGGAGAAAAACCATCCGAACAAAAACAAATCATGATTTGTTCTATCGAAACTTCATGACCACAGATAATAAAACTGGTGAAAAGATCTTAAAGGACATCATAAAAAAGAACGTTAAGCCTAAGGACGAAAAGGAAGTGAAAGTCCACATATACTACCAAAACAGCAAATCTAAACACTTCATTATGCGAAACAATCCGACCAAAACAAAGACACTCAACCGCACCAATGTAGTATACCAATTCGTATGCCCACACGAGGATTGCAGGCCTCGCAATAATTGCTACATTGGTGCCACCACCACCACCCTTTCAGGACGCCTCACCATACACGCCAAAGAAGGGGTATCCAAGGATCACATGGCCAACACACACAACACACAAGTCACACACAAAATGCTAGCAGAAAAACACATTCATCATTGACACTCACAACGATCCATACAGACTCTTCATTAAAGAAGCACTCTACATCCAAAGACAGAAACCATCCATCAATGCACAGATTAGCACACACACATCCATGGCACTATGGGGAAATTAGACAGGTTGTATTGTTGATTATGTCAAATTGTATCTGTATCAATCTAAACTTGTATCTGTTTCATTTAGTTAGGGTGACTGTATTGAATGATGTGTGCAAAATGATTACTAAGCTGCTATGTAGTAATGATAATGTTTAATGTAACAATAACTAAATGAATTTTCGTAATGTAAGTATTAATTCTGCCAGTCGCACGCTTCGCAATGTGCTCAATGTTTTCCAAATGCAATATGTTTTAACTTGGAACTTAATAGACCTGGCGACATTTTTTGTACATGCTATCTTGAATAATGAATCAACTAATAGATTCGAAACGTCGATTTATTGTGACTTTATGAACTTTGGTGAGCTCATCAACTCAATTCCTTCCAATATTAAATCAACGATCAACAAAAAACTAAAACTTCAAAAGAAACTGGTCAAAGCAAAGAACGCAACAATCTTCAATGGAATATGCTTGAATGAATTTTTTTTTTTTATTTATATATATATATATATATATATATATATATATATATATATATATATATATATACTATATATATATATATATATCTCTATATATATATATATTTATGATGTAGGGAAATGTATCTTCCTTACTGTACACTCCGTGCTCAGATAACTGAAAGTCGGGAAAGCAGTCGGGGGACAGCTTCCAGATATCACAAAATGGCTGCATTCTGACGAACAAGCTGCGTACAAAGTGCTCTCTCGCACCAGGACACACCGCATATGGTCTCATCGCCTTGACAGAAACATGGCTGAAACCTGATTTTGGCGACTCAGAACTTGAGCTATTACTGCCAGATCACGTCTGGTTTCGCCCTCGGACATGGTGGACATGCTGGTAGAGTTGCCTGCGTGATCCGGCCGGGACTGCAGCCGGTCAGGAGGTCAGATTCAGACAGTAGCGGCACTGAAATACTAATGGTTGAGTGGAAGAATTACCCTCGGTTGTCAGTTGTTGTTTGCCACTGCAGCCCAGCAGCGGCCCGAGGTATTTTGGCTGCGACAATGTGCAATCTGTAGAGCGTGAGGACCGAGCACCCCGACTTGTCAACGTGAGGACCCAGCACCCGGACTTATCAACGTAAGGACCCAGCACCCCGACTTATCAACGGGAGGACCCAGCACCCCGACTTGTCAATGTGAGGACCATCACCCCGGCCTATCAACGTGAGGACCCAGTACCCCGACTTATTAATGGGAAGACCCAGCACCCCTACTTATCAACGGGAGGATCCAGCACCCCGACCTGTCAACGTGAGGACCCAGCACCCCAACCTGTTAACGTGAGGACTGAGCACCCCGACCTGTCAACGTGAGGACTGAGCACCCCGACCTGTCAACGGGAGGACCCAAAACCCGACCTCTCAACGTTAGGACCCAGCACCTCGACCTATCAACGTGAGGACCCAGCACCCCGACCTATCGATGATGTTATCGGAGACTTCAACTTACTAGGTATCCCATGGAACCGGACAACGGCCGGATGGGCGAAAGCCTGCATCACCCGTTCTACTCAAAGAACAATGGATTTCGTCGATTGCTGTATGGTGTCTAGACTGCGGCAGCGTATGTGGCCACTTACCCGTGGGGATAGCACACTTGACCGCATCCACTCTTTGTTCTTATCCTCTTGTATCCTCGTGTATGCATCCTCTTTTTTATTTGTCATATAATTAAAACTATATGACAGTATGCCTTCTGAATCTGGTAAGAAAATGTTTAACTCTATGACCATCATGTTTATTGTTTTATTATTTATGTGTTGTTTTGGGAATTAACTTTGTGAATGGGAGACAGCCCGTGGAAAATGTATCAAATAAATGAAATGAAACTTTGAAATTGCGTACCGAGCTGGGGCGTGGATTTCTTTATCTGGATGTAGGGTGCTCAGCCGCGCAGTACTTTTTCCTATTAAGCAGCGCAACTTGATTTCATGTGGTTACGGGGATGTGCTGTTTTGAAAATGTATTCTATAATACAACGGTTCTCTTTAAGCTGTCGTAATGTACAATTTTCGGGTTTGGGCACCCCCAAATGGTTTTCCAAAATCCATGTTAATATGATGCATCGATTAAGAGTGCCCTCCTTAGAAACATTCTGTCGCCGATGACTTTTGGGTTTCGCCATATATATTTTTATGACGTCAGAAACATGAAATGCGCTGAAAAATCGACAATATTTCGAGTCCTGAATGAAGTTGTGTGTCTTTTCACCACCCAACACGAAGCAAAGCGTCGCGCACTTCCCCTCTTCTGGTGTATTATCTGGTTGTACTTCGGCAACGCTCTCTATTAGTCCTCACTTCCTATAACTCGTCCAATGTATATATGTATGTATTCACATCAGCAGGTCTTTCCGCACACAGTGAGTTATTCTTAGACCTTTGTCAAAAGCATAGTCAAATGTCAGTGCTCCAGCACATTGTCACGAACTGACCACAAGAACTACATGCCTGAACATGATATGAGAATTGCTACTGAAGTACTCCCTCGTGTTATTGACTCGCTTGTATTTTCACATGTTAGATACTGCATTCAGGTCTATGGAAGCAATTCTCATAGACCTGCGTACCTTATACATTTAACTCGAAAGCCATTACGATGTGATGGAATGTGACACGTTAGATCATTACCCGCGATATTTGCGAGCACCGGGCCCAAACATGTGCCCTGAAAAGTAGGGGAAAGTGGGGGGTCATGGACACCGTAACGATGGCGTGAGTTTTCGATAGATTAATGAGCTTGTTTCGTTCCTATTTTTGGTGTAGAGATATTTCAGACATGTATTTACCATTGTGCAAGCAGCTATGTGTCTGTAATTATCATGCTAAAATTTGCGTAAAGTTAACACGCGCATTGACGGGGGGGGGCGGGTACCCGCCCCTCGGGTTTTTCGGAGACAGTAGAAAAACGGGCGCGTAGCGCCGCCGTACTTGGTATAACTTTTCCTCATCATTTTTACAACTTTTGTGAAAATTTTAAGATTAGGTCATCTCGGGGCAGGTCACCAGTACAGGTCAAGTGACCCGACCTCAAAAAGTTTAAGATAGCATAAGTCGGAGCAGGGTGAACTTATCCGATTGAAACTCATATCACATAATGGCCCCACTGAGTTCTCTAAAATATGTTCCGGTATTTTTATATCGATGACCTAAGGTCAGGTACGACGCATGACCTCTCCATTGGAAATACATGGGAAAAATGGTTTTTACGGAATAACTCAGTAACGGATGGTGATAGAGCATTTATTTTAGCTGCATTAGACTCGCCTGGGCTTTGCGGTTCTAATGATATGCATTTTATATAATTTGACCTGACCTGACCTCAGGTCAGGTCAAATTCTTGATTTGACCTAGCAAGGTCAAATCATATATCATTCGATTCGGCTTGCTAAGAGGATTCATATAGTTCAAGTCGTTTTGCTCTATCTTTACTTGTTCAGATGTAATGCCCGAAAAACTGAATTTTACATGTTATCCCTATGACGGGCATGTTTTGACCTCTCGTGACCTTAAATGTGACCTGAAAAAATGGTTCAAATGTTTTCGATGGAGAAGTGGATGGGCAGCCCAACGCCGTTTACTGTTTTTCGCTACCTACCGTGGTTCTCGAGATCTTAGGGGGCGGGTCCCGCCCCCGTCATGCGAAGGTGGCTCAGACCCCCGTCATCGCGTGTTAAGAAAAAAGTAGCAAAAGTCCATTTCGCCCCACCTAGTGGGGTAACATGGTCACCCCATGGGGAAAGATGGACAAGATGAACAAAGTGATCTAACCAGGCCTTGAAGATTTCAATCTGCATCCACCCACTAGGCGACTGTCGTCCGCCGCGGGGAAGGGGACATTTTTCACTTTTTCCGTCAAAGGGTCAAAGGGGATCATGCCTTTTCTGATTTTTTTTGATGATGGAGGATTAAAGTATCAAAGTCTGTCGTGGAACTGTGCATGGATTGATCCAGGATCGCAGATCAGGAGAGAGGGGCACCTTGTCGAGGAGGGGGGGCATCCGGGTCAGGGGCGAGCGCGCACCCAGGGGGAGCAGCGGGCCCGGCCCCCAAACGCTTTGGCTCCAAAGTGCCGGTCCTATCCATGTTGGGCGCCGAAGGCGCCCATCGAGGGGAAGGATGAGCCTTCACCTGACTTTTAGAGGCAGTGCTACGCTGATTGCCGCCTCCTACACCCAACATGCCGCCCCCTACACTGACTTTGCTGCCCCTGAACACAACACGCCGCCCCCTAAAACAATTTACTATAGGTCTGTGGAGCAAACAATTCACTGCTCTCGTACCCCCTCCCCAGGATGCAAAAATTGGCCGCCCTTTGGGTGAACAAGTGCGCCCCTGAGGCCAAATTCCACCCCCTCCACCGGCCTGCTGCCCCCTCTCGTCCGCCCCCCAAATAAAAATCCTGGGCGTGCGCCTGCCAGGGGGTGCCACTTTTGGAACGCAAAACCTATAAGGTGTGCGCCAAATCCTCTCGCAAGGCTAAGAGCGCCCCTCTCCCGCTCCTGAGGGGAGGGATTGGAAGCGACACTTTAGGGGACCCATCAATCTCTCAGGGGGCACCGTGACCACTTCAGGAGGCGCTGAGGGTCGAGGGGTACACCTGGCCCTGGGTGACCCCAAAATTTAATTATTTGTTCTTCAGTGTTTCGGGCCCTGTGTCACCACTCCCCCAAACCATCAGCCAAATCCGCCTCTGCTCAGGTGTATCGCTGGGCCCCAAAACTCTTGATACATTTATTTATTTAAGCTTATATTATATAAAATTAAATATACTCTTGTGAGGGGGTGATGAGGTGGCTTAGTGGATAGCATCCTCGTCTTCTAAGCCACCGGTTCCGGGTTCAAGTCCCGGCGGAGCCTCTGAATAAGTCGATCTGATCCCCAAAATCCCTTCCAACAGGGTGAGAGTTGGCGACGCCGTATGACCCTGGCAGTTGGTGCGTCGTTAAACCCCAACATTATTTACTCTTGTGAGGGGGGTAACATGGGCACAATGTCCATCTTGCCCCGCGCGTGGTGTCCGTCTTACCCCATGTTGCTCTTCCTAAACAAACTTGAACATGAATCGGACACCATTGCCATTACACAGTCAGCGACTGCGGTGAACAAAATGTAACATCTTGAAGAGCCATATTACGTAATACCAATATAGTATCTATAGAAACATCCATGCAATGACCTTACGAATTCGATTGTGAAAATAAAACATGAGTTGCAGTTTTTACTTTTATGAAAATTGTATAAAACCTAGAAAGCTTACCGGACCCAACGTTGCTTTGCGACCGACGCGCGATAAAAGGAAGCGTATTAGACGCTTTTCCCGGTCGCGGCGCTGTCAGTTCGTCCCAAACAGGGGGTGTCCGTCTTACCCACGGTGTCCGTGACCCCCCCCCCACTTTCCCCTACCCATGTTGATAGGGAGGGGTTCCGACATTTTATCCCCGATTTGAACTCGTTGCACATGTCCGCTAAGATAGCTCCGAAACCAGCCCGGATGGATTTGTAAAAGCTCTAATTTAGTCAGAAGTGACCCATGGTCAATTACATCAAAGAAACGACTCAAGTCAATCAGGGTTAGTAAAGTCACTTCTGAGCGGTCCATCTCTTTTAAGATTTCATCGGTAATTTCTAAAAGAGCAGTGGCTGTTGAGCGCCCAGATCTAAAGCCATGCTGGTCGTCAGCCAAAACGTGCTGCTGGTCGATGTATTGACTAAGCTGGAGAAGTACCAATTTTTCAACAATTTTGCAAATAGGAATATTTGTAACCGGCCTGAAATTTGCCCCATCCAACGCATCTCCTTTCTTGTGCAATGACACCACTATAGCCTCCTTCCATTTCGATGGCACGGATTCTGAAACAAAACTTTTGTTGATGATTCTAAGCAAATGTCGTTCTAAAATTGGGAAGGCTAATTTGAAAATGTTTACCGGTATATCATCCTTGATGAGTGAAGTTTTGTTTGGGATGGAAAACAAGATTTTTCGGAGTTCTTCTATGGTAAACGGTGAAATTCTTAGACTGCCTGCGTTAACCTGCGACAGTAGAGTATTGAGTGACTGGCGTCCAGAGTGCCTGTATTCCGATTCCAATTTACTTCTCGTACTCAGATTTATTGTAGGCCAAGATGATCTTGGCCTACAGATGTGAAATAATTGTTTAGATCATTTGGTGAGTCCGGTTCGATGGTTGGGTTATTGCTCCATGTTTTGGGACAATAATGGGCCAAAAATTTCGGTAAAGGTCAGATGAAGAAGAATTTAGAATTTTTTGGTAGATATCGTTTCGGCAGTCTCTCTGTATGGCTCGTTTGGTAAGAATGTTTAATTGTTGATATAATGGATCGCCGTTCCCCTTGGCCTCCCTGCGCTGAGCCATCAGACCTAAGGTATCTTCCGACACTGGCGGGGGCGTAGGATTAAACACCCTGTAACGACGAAGTGGAGCACGCCTATCCAAAATATCCAGTACAGCGGATGAGAACATGTCCCATTGCAACTCGCATGCATCATTTTGGTTCACAACATTGCTTCAGTCGATAGACGCCACATCAGATAAAAACGTGTCTGGATTAAAAGCACGCCAATTGCGACCAGTTTTATACGAAGGCTTGTTCTTCGCTCGGGGAACATTAGCGTTCAGGCACACTCGGCGATGGTAAAGTTTTAGTCTGTACGCCTCTGTCTTCCTTTACCCGGTTCAGAGCTGCAAAAAGTCGGGTTCTCGGGTCATAAAGTGCCCGACAGATTTTAGGGCACGGTATGGTCCTGCGACAGATCTTACAATCTGTGAGAAAAAATCTTGAAAGGAAACAGAAAATATTTTTTGTTCTAAAAAAACTCAATATTAGAATTGTCACCTCTTTCACTCAACAAGTTTTTCTTGAATTGGCACCTCTCCCATATCAAGCCAGTGTGCGGCAAGAACCGATGGAAAATGGAGGGACTTATGAATCGAGGGACCTTTGAATAGAGGGCCTTATGCACAGAGGGTCTTTTCGAGGGACTTATGAATCGAGGGACCTTTGAATAGAGGGCCTTATGTCCAGAGGGGCCTTTTAAACGTCACCCAGAAAATCCTCTGCTGGAAAAATTCCTTCACCGGCCTGTCGGGCCCGATTTGTATTCCATAGCACGCGACAGCTTGGCCCGACAGGCCGCCGTAAAGGCCTTTAGACAGGCAAAACAGTTTTTTCCTTCGTTTCCTTCGTTTGGAAGTACGCTCAACGCTGCCGCAAGGGCGCTGTTTGAACAGCGGCCTTGCGGCAAAGCCGGTGTAAAAGGTATCTTTGGTTTGAAAAGCAGCCCTGCGGTTTGGTGTGTTGCGTTGTGGATATGGCGGAGGCCAAGGCCCTAGAATCCCGTGGTGTGGTGGAGGCAATACGTTGCAAGGTTGTGTTTTTGATTATGTTTCTCTTGCATTACTTTGGTATACATCTTGAGTAAACTGGTTGAGCCTGGATTCCATCGTCCATAGTTGAAGGGCTGATCTCCGATTAAGCTGAAGCCCCTTCCACCGTCCCGTGTCAAGCTTAAATGTGGATTTGAGGGATGTGGGTATTTTGGCGAAAAACGTTTTTTTAAGGAGCATAAGCGAATCAAGCATTCTGGGCTGCCCTGCAAGTTCAGGAACAGCGGTTTTGGTCAAGGAGGTCGTTTTGAAGCATGGATCAAACAGCGGGCAGATCAGAACAGTGTGGGGAGAAAACAAACAAGTAAGCGATGTGGTATTCGTTGTAATTTCGGCAGCTTACATTTATGTCCACACAGTATGTTATGCTCACTGTTGATCAATAATTTTAAATGATATTAATAAGGGAAAAATGAATTTTACCAGCAGACTGGTCAAATTAGACTAAAACATTTGATTTTCCCTTCCGTCTTCTTTTAAATCCAATGCCTGTTTGTCCAGAATTAACCACAAAAGTTGCATACCTTCATCAGTGGATTTGTAGATGCCAAAGAAACAAAACTCTTCACCTTTCCACATTAATTTGTGTTTTAAGTACCAAACTATTTCTCCCATTTCATTTTATTCACTTACCTAAATATGCCTATGATCTATGTCAAGGGGACAAAGATATAACAAAAACACAGCCTAGTGCAACCTTTACTCATTCCTTTTACTCTAAACTTCCTTGGAAACATGATATTTATTTGACATTTACTATCTAATTGACTTAAGGTTATTTATCAGCCTCATGAACTTCAGATCCTAAACCACGTACCCTCATGGAAATGAGCACAGCAATGCATGAAAAACTTTGAAATAGCCAACAGCTTCAAAATTTGGGATTTTTCATGTAAACATGCATTTAAAAGTCATGGAAAGCTAATATTACATGTTTGTATTCAACTACAAGTAGCCATGATCCTTAAAAAACACTTTCGAATATCAAAAAGTACCCTCCAATCTTGTTTGTCTGGCCATCAGAGCAAAATCCATAGATAAATTTTGGGGTTCCTTCCAAATTACCCCTCCCACCTCCAAAAACTGAAATCATGAAAATCTGCAGAAGCTGGCATAAGTAACCGCTTGGTATGGGAACCAGGTCAGCTTTCTTCCATTGCAAACTATATTTTTAAGTATTCTGGGCTGGACTATGTAACATAATAACAAAATATCACTTATTCTCATTCTAGTGCAGCATTTTTTGTCAATGGTGGCTGCAGAGGACTGAAAAAGGGGGCTGCTTTTCATGTTATTGTATATTTCCACCTGTGACCTAAATCATCTGAATTCAAGACCGAGTCTTATTCAAGAACCAGTCGAGCTGACTGACACACACTATTTGTATGCTGTACGTCCACAAATCTCAAATTACATCCAATAATAAATTTCCTTTACCAATGGTGACTCCAGAAAATGAGAATTGGTGGTTCGGTATTCAATTTGTTATAGGTTTCTGCCGATAACCTTAATTTCCTGAGCGAGTCTGATAATTGAAAACCCGAAGAACAGTCTCAGTTCTAGAGTTTTGAAAATTAATAGACTTGTGTCATTCCACTTAGATTTGCCATAGGCGGCTTCAGAGCACGAAAAATAAGGATATCACACATATAAGGATCAGAGCACAAAAATAAGGATAATGATATCCATTGGTGCCAAACTAGAAGTTTTTTATGCTAATTTTAGTATTTTCTATTAAGAATGTGGAAAATGAGTAGGAACATTTACCAATTGAATTGGTTTTAGACAATTTTAATAGTCCTATCCTAAGCACCCGACAGATTTGGAGGTTTTTGAAAGTGCCCGACAGATTCGAGATATTTTGCAGCTCTGACCCGGTTTCCCTCGGGCCCGGCCCCACTCTCCACTCAGAAGAAACCTACTGCGACACCCCTGACCTCAGCGAACTCGGCCGCTGGCTTGCCTGTGCTGACTGTTCTGCCGTCTCGAATGCACCAAAGAGCAACCTCGGAAGGTGGATAACATAATCAAGCCAATAGAGAGCAAAAAAGGCTAGGAATTTTCGAAAAAGGCAATCCCAATACACATGGTTCATGGTTTAAATATCTATCATTTCTATGAGTAAATGTCTGCTGAATTTCTCACAACACAAGTGAACGCGCCTCCACCAATCAGCGAACGGCATCCGCCGGGTGCCGCTTGCCCGCGGGGCACAGAGGCTAGAGGTTAGAGGTCACGCCGGGCATGGCTGACGCCGAGCTCAAGTCTCCTGGGGAGGGGTCACGTGGCGGATTATAAAAGCTAGTTGCGTGGTGTTGATGGTGGGGGTTGCGCCTGCTGTCAGACTGAGCCGGAGGGCGACAGTTTGATGCATTCTGTGTACGTGGGTGAATATTTGGCTTGCAGCATGCGGTGCCGATAACCCTGTAAAAACGAATATGGGTTCATTAAAGGGAATGTGGCACCTTGGTCGGATCCTGGAATTTAGTGCAATTAGGCGTACTTTTAGCCGAAAATATTGAAACAATTTATGGTTTCTTGAAAAAATGTACAATAAGCTCAATATTTTGATTTTAAAATACTCCTCTAGAAAAAGAAATGTCAGCCTGTGGATGATGTCACGATGTGGCAACCACTACCATACTTGAAACGCTTCAAGGGCTTCGATTGGCTGATGCTCATCGTGACGTCAGCGTATGTCGTCACACCAGCAGCTCACATCAATGGCCGCCCGGCGACGGGCTGAGAGGGGGCTGGTGTCAGGTAAGTTTTAGCTCTTTTTCTAAGGAAATATCGAGTTCCAAGACAAATGACATTTGGAGTACTGGGTTTTCCGACTTGCTTTACAACTTGGCTATCTCAGTTAAAATCACGTTATGAAGGTGCCACATTCCCTTTAAATGAGTTCGGTACGTAAATATCTTTAGCGAGCAAAATTTCAGGCACCGATTTCGATCATTAGTATTTTGGCTTCAATATTCATGCTGCAGTTTTTCCAGCTTTCTTTTTATTCATATGCGCTTATCTGCAATGAAACAAACGCACGGTATATTTGATATACCTACACGCTTATCTCACGTTTCATGCGCATGCAACACTATATGCTTACGATGCTAAAATAATTATTTGAGGCGGAGGGATAAATAATTTTGACCGTGTAAACAAGGAGGGACTATGGTAAACGTCTGGATGCAAAAAAACAAAAAAAACACTGTAGGTATGCATATTTAAGTGGCATGAGTATTACCCTTTTTCTGTAGCATGTGCTATTATCTCATCACATCATGTGCCGCCGCCGCCCGGCCTCCAGGTAGCCAGAGGTCACTGTGCACGGTCATCTTACCGACATTCTCTGGCCTTTTTAGGCCTAAATATTGGTTTGTGTGCTACAATACTCTACAGAGGGCCTATACCAAATCCCGCAAGCAAGGCAGGGGGCCGGCTGTAGTCACAGAAGGCCGAGGTACACCACGGGGGGGATGAATGCTAGAAGTAGGGGACTGCCTTCGGCCACAATATGTCTGAGATTATCGTGAGGGGCCCGGCCAAGGACACAGAGGTACAAGTGGACCACAGGTGCCTCGGAAGTATTTCAGGGGGCCTGGATAGCCACAGGAGGTCTGAGTGAACCACAGGGGGCCCGGATTGGGCCACAAAGGGCCCGGGTGGATTACAGAGGAATTCTGTGCAATGGCTGAGAATAGGTTCGACTTCGGTTCGACTTGCCCGGCTTCGACAGCAGTGGGTCCGGGATAATTCTGAGGGGCCCGGTCGCATACTCAGAGGTTCCAAGTGGACTTCAAGGGGCCGGAAGCATGCTAGGGTGCCCGGATAGTCACAGGATGCCCGGTTGAACTGCAGGGGGCCCAAGTGGAATACAGAGAATACTCTGTAAATGCTGATAATTGGGCCCCACTTCGGCAGCAGTGGGCCCGGAATAATATTGAGGGGCCCCGGTCATGGACTCTGCAGCTTAAAGTGGACTACAAGAGGCCCGGAGGCATGTCAGGGCGCCAGGATAGCCACAAGAGGCCCGGATAAACCGCAGGGGGCCCGGCTGGGGTCACAGAGGGCCCGGGTGGAATACAGGGAAATACCCTGCAACTGCTGAGAATAGGGGCTCGGCTCGGCAGCAGGGGCCCGATATAATTCCGAGGGGCCTGGTCGCAGACCCAGAGGTTCCAAGTGGACTAAAACGGGCCTGGAAGCATATGAGGGGCCCCAGATAGCCACAAGGGGCTCGGCTGGACCGCAGGGGTCCTGGCCCCCGGGACGATTGCTAGGGGCCGGTCGCGGGACTCGTGGGACCTTCTAGGCAGGAGCTCGAAAACAACTCTGGGGGCCAATTTTTCCAAATTCTTGTGGACTCCAAGAACAACTCTTTGGGGGCTCCCGAGGCAAAATCTGGCAGTCGCTGGGTCCCCTGCGGGAACCCGGTGACTGCGGCGGGAGGCATTTCTTTCCAGTGCTTAACCATCGTCCCACCGGGGGCCATCGATGGTCCTCCTAAAGGGTTTTCTCGTGATAGCAGAAAAACGACGAGGCGCAGCACCGCGGTCGAGGGCTCTGTCTCTCACCACATCATTTTCCCATCATCTCTAATTTTTTACCCTGGTCACCCAAGGTCAGGTCACCAGGCGAGGTCAAACAAGGTCACCTCACTTCAACTTCTGCGCTCTATAAGAGCTTTTCTTAGTCGATCAATTTGAAACTTCTTACACGTAATGACCTCTCCAGGGTCTACACGATGGATCTTGACCTGAGGTCAGGTCGCGAGGTGACCTCTCCCATTGAAAAAAACATGGAGAAAAGTTGTCTTATGATCTAAAAATCACAAAAATGATTCCAAATGCTCAGCGTGCTCAGAAAAGCGTTCTTGGACACCCTTTCAATGATCCCATGGGCAATATTTTTCCCTTTGACCTCTCCGAGGTCATCCAAGGTCACCAGGGTTCAAAAACAGTATTTTTCCAGTAAATTTTGACCCAATTAAGCTAGAGCGCTGCATTAAACATCATCGTGTATGTCTCGTCACTGGCTTTCATTTGATATACAAGGTCAAGACATACAAGATATACAAGGTCACTTTCTGACCTTTAGTGCCCTTAAGTCATATTAGGTCATGGGGCGACCTCTGGAGGTCAAACCACTGGTGGGAGGTCATTACGTTCCACAAAGCTGAAAAAAGGTCTGGTATTTTCCTATCAAATATACTTAACGAGATCTCAATAGCTCTAATTGCATAAGAGTTATGCCCAGTTTTCGTAAGCATTGCATGTTTTCGTGAAAATAGCCTATCGTGACATAACTTGACATCTAGAGGCCAAATAATTGACCTGAGCGCTTAAACATGCGAAGTAATTTCTTACTGAATTCACGCGAGCTTTCTAATACACTTTGCAGATTTTTGCTAACCCCCATAATTTTGGGGTTAGAGGGGGAACATCGATGGCCCCCTGTGGGGCGGAGGTGGCGCGGGACCCCCGGTGGGGCGCGGGTTAAGGTCGGCTCAAGGGGAAATGATCGCTCTATCCCCCCTTGGATCCGCCCCTGGCTTAAAAACGGGGGTGGTACAATTACCATAAATGTGAACAAACATAAAAGTGAACAAAGAATAAAAGTGGTTCATTCGGTTTAAGATTGTTTCATGTTTTTCATGGAAATTGGAATTGAAATTTTTCGGCATGATGAGCATTTCAAAATCATTATTTTGAATTTTGGTATTCTATGGCCTAGCTATAGTAAAACTTGATGCCACGACCAGGGATGCGGAGCCGAGACAATTTTGGACGGCTCCGGCTCCGGCTCCAGTCCGGGGTTATGATTTCGGCTCCGGCTCCGGCTCCGGCTCCGGCTCCGGCTCCGGGTTCAAGTGTCCTAATGGCTCCGGCTCCGGCTCTGGGAAAAATAGTCGGCTCCGACCGGCTCCGGCTCCGGCTCCGGCAATGTACCTATATCCAAAATGTGATCGAAACGTTCTCAAGGGCGTGAAAGCCCATCAGATACAAAGGGACTATGTATTTGTACGAATGAAAAATGGCGACTGGATGAACGAACGCTCTTGACCAGATGCCAAAGGCCAATGAACCTCAAAACTGGACCAACCTACACTGCAGTGCAGTCGTATGGCAAACTGCACTGCCCTGTTATGGCAAACAGAAATATGGGTCAGACATGCCCACAAACCCACATAAAAATTAAAGATACAACGATCAAGTAAAACTTGGACAGCCCGCAAAGAAAAACCTCGATGAGCTAACAGCAGGGTCGTTCAAATTTTTTTCAGTCTCGAACCCACTTTTTCCCATTATTTATTCAATTCTAATTTCAATGAGCCACATTCCAAGCGTCTACGACAGCGGGAAAGATCGCCTCGACACGGTTAAAGATTTCATGTTTCGGGCGCAATTGGCCACCCGGCGTTGCAGTCTCCCCTTGTTAAATTGGGATGAAAGGGGTGCATAACCTACCAGTAAAGACAGCCTGGCATGTGCGTGCGTATAAGAGCGGTAGATGGGATTTAACATGCAGGCATCTACTTGTCAGATGTATTTGCAGCGCAATACAAATACATGTTATTCCACAAAAGACCTGAAATTAAATTATTCAGCACCCTAGTACTCTAAATCCCGACAGAACAGAAATGCCTTCCGGAGGCGAACCTTTCTCTAGTAACTAACGCTGGAGAACGTCGTGAAGCAGATGCTTCTCGCTATTCTCCTGCGAACTATTTAAGAGCTCTGGTACTGATAAAAGAAGATCCTGTTTCATATTTTTACCCTTTAGGTGGCTCACGAAATCTTCCGCCAGCTTCACACCACGTTCTGTGGGACCATTCATGACAGTAAGTTCTGGAATACCTTGAAACAGGGGAAGCTATACCAGTCACCAGCTTCTCAACGGAGCCATTTCATGTCAGAATCTTTCAGATTCAGGCGCTCGAATACCATCCAGCTTTCAGGAATGAGAAATTGGGAGAGGCTTGGTATCGAGCCGAGCTCTTCATAGCCTCTGTCGGAAACTTTAGCCTACCTAACTGAAAGGTGGATGGTTTTGCTGTTTAGGCCAGGTACTGTATCACTGCCCTTTTACCTTTAGCATTGTGATTCTTCTTTGCTAAGCAGATTATAGCTTTCTGGTCACAAATAACAGTTGCGTTTGCAGATTGACTTCAGCGTCAATATCGGAGTATTATCTCGAATTGCGCAAGCTGGTTTACGTGTGGCTGTCAGGGAGGGGTTGTCTCCAACAACTGTCTGTTTAGAAGACCCGGAGCTCACCAGCGAGCCATATTATGGAATATAGGACATTTATGGCATGAAGTGCGTGCTACTACTGTGTCAGATTCCGTTCATCATTCCAGAAGATAGTAAAAGACAGAATATTATAATTTTTGGAGTTTAAGGGTGCGTTACCCTCGACACATGCACCACACGACATGACCCGTCAGAACTAATACCCTGTTTCCCCAACAACAGATGTCAGGTCATTCGTTCATTCATTTCGATACACAGACCGCCCACGTGACACGTTGGTTGTAAACCGTAGTACGCCTCCGCATTCCACGCTTTACGACCCTTCAGGTAAACAAGAACCGCTGCGGGCAAGGTCAGACGGGTCGCAGTAACAGGTCCTTCGCAGGGGCGGGCCCAGTATTTGTCCGAGAGCAGACTGCTAAAACCTTTGTCTTGATTTCTCTAAATAAGAAAGCAGTTGCAGCTCGCACAACTGTCACCTGGGATGGACCAAAGCTAGCCAAATGACATTTCAAGCATGGCTGTGGATTGGCTACGCTCTTTGCGTCAGTTAGCAGCTAGTTAGTTGTAGGATCCTCGACTACTTCGTCCACTTTCGTGACCAAACCTTGTGGACCCACTTTCTTCCTCCCAAACTAAGCGAGTCCTTTTCCATCCTGGTAAATATATCAGAAATATTTCCGTAATATCCTTGTTTACTGTTTTCCGTGAGAACCTCAGGGAAATTTAACGACTTCTTCCATCCCGAAAAAAATATAAAAAAACGTCGTCCACCCATTCACATAACATACCCTCTTCATGCGGAGGGCCCTAACTTTGTAAACATATAGTGTCTTCTTTTGAAAGCTATCGTTTTTCAGCATTATTGCTCGGCCCGCCTTGCGTCGGTGGTGCGTCATTTTCCGTGCGTGTGTAAACACACACACACGCACATACACATGACACATGGGCCGGGTGCCTGCATTTGTGATCGCCTTGGGGTTTTCTTAGAGATTCCCCGCCCCGTGGCGGTCACGGAAAGGGGCGTGCGTTCGTACGGGACTCACTGACTTGCTTACCCACCGAACCCTGAGGCGCGCAGCTCCATGTGTTTACCAAAGTATTTATTATGGAACATTGTTCTGATGCTCGGAGATGGGGGGGGGCTTTGTATCCCTCGATCACGTGCGGAGTTTTCCTCACTGTGATCGAGAAGTGTTTCTGATCATAGGGTAGTTTGTGTTGTAATCGACAAAACACGTGTTCTGTCTCAATCCCGTCCAGACGCTTTCTGACCACATCAGTTCGATATAAACCAAAGCCTTTGTAATGTATTAGAAGCAGTTTCTTTAGGTATGGGCCCTGACCAGTATCGAAAGATGGTCTCCGAAACATATGAGACCGTCCATAAAGTGCAGAAGGAAAAACAAGGGGGAGCGGGAAGTCAGCAACCGTTTTTTTAGACGTTACAACAGGGCGTAAGCAAGTATTACCATGAGGGGGGGTTAAAATTATAAGAATACATTTGACGTAATTTATGGATAGGCCCTCAGCTCTGACTTAGAATTAAGACTGATGTGATTCAATGGAGTCCACACATCATCACCATTGGATTTTGGAATTGTTTGTGTGACCTTTTTATGAGGAGAGGAACCGTGAGAGATTCGTGTGAATACGTGTGCTGACGTCCAAATAACCCTCACATGCCTCCAGTCATGAGTCAGTAGTTCCCTGATGTTAGGAGCTAAAGGTACGTGTGTGCAAAACACGCGCAATAAATGTTCTATAGTCCGCATAGATTTTCAAGACCTGAACGACGATCCTGAAATATTCGGCAAGTATTAGTGGGTGATGCAACACCACCTCCCCTGCAAAATTTCAGTGGGGTGTCATTAGCCATTTCAAGGAGTATCGTAATCATTTCAGGGAAAGCCGTAGTTCAATTGGGCGAGAAAGTACCCTCTTTCTGGAAATTCACAGTTCCAAAAATGACTTTTATGGAGTCTAAAGGATAAAGAAAACACGTTACTGTGTCAGTGGACCAAAATATATGTATACATCACAGCAAAAAAGCAGAATAAACTGATATTTTGCTAACAAACTGCAAAGTGGCAACATCAGCAGCAAATAATTGCATCGGGCTTCACGCCCCGAGAGTAAAGAGGGTTTACCGGTCGAAAATTCGGAACATTGAATGCGATAAAGCTGATGGACTAAGGAACGAGACACCCAAGTCATCACATGGCTGCCCCAAAGTGGGAGGATCATACGCAGATCCAGGGGAGCAAAGAGGGGCACATGCCCCTCTATCGACCCTCGGAGCCCCCTGAAATGGCCATGGCGCCCCCTGAAAGGTTGATGGCACCCCCTGAAATGTGATGATGATGATTGTTCCGGCCGTCGAATAAAGATATCCACATGGGGGCGCTTCGTTAAAGTCGCCCCAATCGCCGAAGGAAGCTCTGGCGATTCCGGTTTGGATGACAGCCGATTTGTGGCGAGGACCCGCGCCGTTGCACCGTCCCCACCGTCCAGGTCCCACCTGGCTCCCTCTCGGGACCGGAGGTGGCTGTCTTCGGGACCGTTTTCGGGATGATTTCCCGGACTTGGATACCCGCATTGCAACCTCGATCAGCTTGGGTGATCCAAGGCATAGGCGTTGGCCGTCAGCCCAGTCTTTTCGGTAGTCGGTTTGGTCCACTGAGTGGAGATGCATTCGTGAGACTGTCGGTCCTGTTTTTATACAAGTAACTAGATATTTCGGGTACGAATTAGTGGCTATCATTATATTATTATATTGTAGTGTGACATTTTTCTACGTATTGTGCGATAAATAAATTATCTCCACCCGCTATGCACGAGATATGCACAAATACAAAAATAACAATATCTTTAGAAACCAGCTTCAGGGAGGTTCCATGACGGGAGTATCATAAAGAATATTCTTCCAATATTTTTTCGATCATAAAAAATTAATCGCAGAGACAAATCTAAAACAAGTGCGGCAAACTCGACAATTGAATCAAAACTGACCTCAGTCCTTCCATTTTCATTTCAAGAAAAACGTGACGTCTTTAACAAGCCTCCCCCTGAAATGTCGCTTTCCGTCCCCCCAGGATGCAAAAATCGGTGCCAACCGATAGGATTTTGCGCCCAACTGATGGGTTTTGCCGGTCAAAAGTGGCAGCCCCCTGGTCGAAATGGCGCCCCTCGGGAAGCTGCCCGCCCCCCGATCGGTACTCCTGGATCCGCCTACGGGGGAGGATACCCTAGTCACCAGCCTCGGTGATAACAGGTGCTGGCAGAATATGATACAGAAGTCTGACTCGCACAATTGCTTGCCTTTCCGTATGAGAAGTGTACTACGGGGACACACTAGTTGAGTTAATCGCTGCCCTGAAGTCGTCGTCGCTAGCACTCTGCTCACAGGACAATCGCTGCTTTCTTTTCCCCTGAAAGATCTTGTCACTCCAGCCCGTGGTGGCCAGAAATGGGTCTTACTGATATTGGTAGAGCCTGGTGTTCTGCCGTTTGTATTCCGCTGAACGGAAAGTGTCGTCCTTGATAATGGCGATGGAGGCACAATGATCTAAATCCTGGAATGCTTAGTACAGTGTGACACCCAGGCGCCCTGAATTTCTTTCACTTTTTCCCCTTCATTTTTTCTAACTCACTTTTCCAAACACTTTTCCTGGGGATTTTTTTTAGCATAATTCAATAATCCTAGTATATATAAAACCATCTAGTGTGGAAGGAAAGACAAATTTGATGAAAAATGCGCGAGTAAGGGCTAGTAAGGGCTGTAACCGAGTTTCAACTAACTCCCACAATATTATGGCGTTTGGACTTTCTACTCGCCTTCCATATTTGCAAGCGTGAATTTTACACTCACTATCCCAATGCAAAACCAGTTTTGAGACACTGCAGAATGGAGTGCTGCGAAATCCTAAAGATTATCAACATACTGAACGCGTCTTTTTTCTGAGTGTCACCTTCCCACTCTGCTCTTTGTCAGCAAAAGTATTCCATCAAGCAGTCGTCGGAAGTTCCACTTGTAGTGTATTCCGTGGACGCCATGGATCAAAATCTATTCACATTTAAACTTGCGCTGGTAACAGTGGCATCTCCATAAAAGTCCGGATCTTCCGGCTGCTGGTAAGGTTGTATTTTAGACTTTCTCGCTGTCGGAAGTTTTGCCCTGCTGAGGGAGGATGATGAGCAACAAATGAAGAAGGCTTCCATAGATCTTAGCTGACCCCGGAGGATAATTTTTGGGGTTTTCACTCGTTGGAACAGATCTCTCGCGGCGGCTTTTGCTTCTAGTGATCATAGACCAATCAATTTCTAGGTGTCCCCTAAAATCGATTATTTGGGTACCTAAAAGGTATGAAAAGGATTCGGGCGGGTCAATTCGGCATAAACCTCCCTCAGGATTGTTCCCTGTTACCCGTCTCTCCTTGATATTGCACACAGCTCACATCGGTAAAAACGCCGTCTTGGGTCAACTAGGCCATTTGACCCAAATCAGGTACAAAGTAGCTCAGCCTATTCTTCATTTGTACTTTAAATGTGTTAAGAATGGTCTATTCTGTCAATATTATTTCGAAAACACACCCCGTAGCTTTCTGGTACGATTTTTTTAGCTGCAACTATGCAAAATTTATTTCATGCTGATTTCTCGAACGCGGACAGTGACCTGATTAAGACCAAATTTTGATCGGATGTCCAAAATAAACCATATCATGGAAAATTTGCGGGGCGCCCATTTTTAAACAAACATAGGCAAAATATGAAGCCACATCGATTTTAAAAAACACCAATGCAGCAACATTTCATATGTTAGTAGACTCATGAAGGCTCATATTGTCCAGTTGCAGAACAATGTGCGCTATCCAGCTTCGGCCAGGCAGGCCGAAACTGGCCAGAAAGTGAGGGGACCATAGACCAGCATCCAACTCTGGCACTACATTTTCCACTGCAAAACTGAAAGCTAACCAGATTCTGGCCTATTTTTGCTGCCAGTTAATCACACTGAAAAATTTACTGTGCCCACAAATCCATTAAAAACGAAATAAACATTTTTGCTGGAAGTGAAATTGCCTGGTCTCACCTGAGGCTCATTTTGTGAAAACAGCCTGTTAGTTACCCTTACTGGTCCACAAGAGGAGGTAAGACTTGAAAGAAAGGACGTGCTTGAAATGCGGTCATGAGACGGAGTGAGCTAGCGAGTGATAGGAAGGAAGTGAACGCAGGACTGCATTTCCCAAATGACGACTTTGTGTTGAATCTTCTTTGTATGTCATGAAGATTTATCTCCACTCCGTCGGATCTATGGGACCAATTGGAGCAAGGATCACATCGGCAGATCCATAATTTCCGGTATTGTTGCATAGGCAAAAAAACTGCATCCATGATTGTGACAATGTAGGGTCTGCACATAATTGACTGTTTTTTGGTCCCAAACATGTGGTAGCCATCGGCTTAGTATGATGCTCAGTACCCCTGATCATGCTGTGTATGCTTTATTAGTTAATCATATATTTGGGATATTACAGCAATCGTAATATAAAAAATATAGGTAGAATTCGCAAAGCCCCATTAATGTTTTACTGAGACCTCTTAGCAGGGGCGTAGCCAAGGAGGGGGCAGCAGGGACAGCTGCCCCCCTTAGGGGCCCGAAGGGCCCTCTGAGGATACGGACCGCGCGAAGCGCGGCTCGCTTCCACTATGATCTGTGGCCAAATTTGAAATTTCATACCAGACAGCGCACTCTCAAGCCCTCTTCAGCACTCTATTCTGTAACAAGCAGGGCCCTTGTTACCCATCAGGGCTCTTGTGGCGCTGTCGCAGGGAATTCGAGCGAAATCCTGGCTACGGCCCTGCCTCTTAGTAAATACAAATGTGTGATAACTGAGAAGTGTTGCTCCAATTTTTTCCTCCTGCCTTATTTCAAATTGCTTTATTTTATTCATTTTGTGTTTTATAGCACAACAATAATACATGGTTGCTTGGATTTAAAACATCAGTCCCACTAAAATATTCGAATTTTGTTATGGGCTACACTTCGACTGCTTTCGATGAAAACATCACCCCCTGAGCGATGCTCCCCTGTAGAGATAAACGCTCCCGTCGGACCTTTTGTCCCCTCTCTGTCTCCTCGGTCGGTTAGTCATTCTAAAATTCCCGAGTATTTTTTCTGGGGGGACGTTTGCAAGCCCGAATTAGCTATTTTCGTCTAATTACCACGATATTATTTCACAAGACAAGTAGCTATTTCTCCTGTTAATGGAATACAGAAGTTACCGAAATATCATCAATCATGATTGGAAAATCGGTCGGATGAAGTCTGATGCTTTCGTCTCAGTTTGGAAATAGTAAGAGCACTGATCATGGTTTTTGAGAGACAACAAATTGTTAGGCGGACTTAAAATGATAAAACATCAGCAGCTAGATTTCACTTCTTGGTACGAGCAGGTGCGATGCACCGTTTTAGATTCTTGGAAGTTTTTCCAAGACAGAAGTGTAGATTTAATTATAAAACTTGAAAACTGTTTTATACAACTTAAAAAACTTTTTCGCCGAGCCTTTTTTAATTTTTATTTTGTATGGGAATGGTATGGAAGAGATAGCCACAAAACTTTGTTGTTTTTGTTTTCTCGATCTTTACCCTGGACACATCATTGTAGCTCACCTCTCGCTCGTCTAGACCATCGATCCAATAAGAAAACACCTTGCGGAGATGACTGAATGTTGGGGTGGTAAAAACTGAACCAGTTTTGATGACCGGGATGATGTAATATTAATTAGGGTGAATCCCATTGTTTTTTTACAATTCCTTAATATCCTCATTTCAAATATTTGATTCGACAACACGGTAGTCAAAGTTCATGCAAACTCTATGGCTGTGGCGGATCCAGAGGGGAGGGCAAAAAATATTTACCCCCCCAAACGGACAAGCTCGAGTAGAACTATGTTGTGCCTTCCCCTCCCCCCACAAAGTCATCGACCTCCTTTTTGCCTCGACTCCGCTTGAGTTCATAACCGAGATTTGTGTTCCCTTAACTCTAAACTTCAAACAGAACCAGTCAACTTCAGTGTAAGCATTGGGCCGTGGATAGCAAAAACAAGCATCTTGTGCGCATATTTTTCACCCCGTGATGGTTTTTTGCCTTTCGTTCTGGGCATTCCCAAAAGCTACGGTCAAATTATATTGCGGCAACATTTTTCACTGTGTGAGGTTTTTTTGTTTGTTGCGACTTTGCCTTGCCCCCCCTCCAACCGACCGGCTAGATCCGGCACTGCCCAATGGAGACGTCCTTATCCACTCAGCAGGGCCTCAGCAGCCGGATCCCGTCCTCAGTCGGCTGCCACGTGACTGGCGCGCGCCCGAAGCGCAGAGGAACCGGTCACGCCGGTAAACAGGTGTCCGTGTGCCAGTGGCGTAGCCAAGGGGTGATCAGGCTATAGGCTCTCCTTTTGTTCAATATTTCCTATCCAAATTTTTGAATATATTTACTTTGGCTTCTAACTGCAGTTTCTCTGCTATCAACCACCTTGAAGTATTTCTTGTAATGCCACTGCTCCTGTCCCATTCACCAAATCATGAATGAACAGACCTGGCTCAGCGGCGACTCATGCGAATCTGGTACTGCCAGCGCCATCTATTGGGAAAGTTTTATAAAACTTGAAATAACTTTTTCGCCGAGCCTTTTTGGTTTTGATTCTGCATGGAAATGGTATAGAGGAGATAGCCGCAAAACTCTGTTGTTTCCGTTTTTCCGATTTTTACCCTGAATTTTTGGAAAACGCTTTCAAATTTCAGCTTCTAATATCTTTCTTATAAAGCAAAAATTCAAAAAAGTACAACAACAGAGTTGTGGAGACAGGCTCCTAGAACATAGGCCCACTCACACTGTTTCAATGATTATATTATGTAAAAAGTTATTCAAACTATAAGTTTGAGAAATTTGAAAAAGAAAGTCAAATTGTACAAAAACCAGAAATGCGTCACGCTTGAAATATCAACTGCCGTAAAGATACACATATTGTCTACTTTTGGTGAAAAAATCACGACGATGGCCACCTTACTTTTACGAGATATTTCACGAAATATGCTCCCATAGGGTTAACATTGATAACGCACCCTTAACAACGCATCAACTGCTCAGGTCATATGTCATCAGGGGAGAGAGGGAAAGAATTAGCTCGGGCTAGAGCAGGGCGCCAGGTTCTGCCTCTGGGTGGGCTCGAACCCACGACACCCAGCACATAATGAATGTCATTGGCCAAGCCGAGCGCAAGCGCTAACCGACTGAGCCACTCAGACTCCGAAATAGTTCGCGGCTTTCCTTATAAGTGGTTCTAAACCATGCATTTGGGTTCCTCCGTCGCGGATAGTCGGCTTTAGAGCCTTCTATGAGCCTCAAAGCTATCCATAAAATGCAATGCAGTGCTTTCATTAAGTTAATATAGAAATCGCCCTGAATGTGCTGAAGTCAATTTGTCATCAGCTGTGGTATCTGTGCACAGAAAGTTATATTCTGTCGCGCTGGTGAGAACCACCATCGTGGAGGTAAGGAGCCAGTCGCACAACAATTGGCCAAAACAGCAAACGATTCACATTTGACTAGGGCAGGCTTAAGTTTCCGATAGAGGCTATGAAGAGCTCTGTAAATGGTCGGTATTAAGCCTCAGCCAGCTTGTTACTCCTGACAGCTGGCTGGTATTCGATTGCCTGAATCTGAAATATTCTGACCAGAAATGGCTCCGTTGAGAAGCTGGTATAGCTTCCCCTGTTTCAAGGTATTCCAGAACTTACTGTCGTGAACGGTCCCACAGAACGTGGAGTGAAGCTGGTGGAAGATTTCGTGAGCCACCTAAAGGATAAAAATATGAAACAGTATCTTCTTTTATCAGTACCAGAGCTCTTAAATAGTTCGCAGAAGAATATGGAGAAGCACCTGCCTCACGACGTTCTCCAGCGATAGTTACTAGAGAAAGGTTCGCCTCCGGAAGGCATTCATGTTCTGTTGGGATTTAGAGTACAAGGGTACTGAATCATTTAATTTTAGGTCTTTTGTGGAATAACATGTATTTGTATTGCGCTACATATACATCTGACAAGTAAATGCCTGCATGTTAAATCCCATCTACCGCTCTTATACGCACGCACATGCCACGCTGTCTTTACTGGTAGGTTATGCACCCCTTATATTAGGGGGTGACAGAAATGACTTTTCTTAAAAACTTGTGGTCTCCGCGTTTCAAAAGGTGCTCCGGACTGTGGCGAATCTAATGAGCATAAATTTATATGTATCCAAGGTCGGCTGACCCCCTGTACATGGGGTCTGAAGATAACCATGCCATTTTCCAATGTTTTGCCTACCGTGCATGGTGCGTTGTGGTACTGTGTTCATTGAACTTGGTTCCCCCTTGCGAATGAAATGTCTCATGCTCGTAACTATTAAAAAAATACATTGGTTTCTCTTGTATCCAACTATTTCGCAACCACTTCCAGGATACATATAAATGCGCGATATAGCCTAGACGCTGAAGCGCCCCAAAACCACGAACCACAACACAACAATACTCATAAATGAAAGCATTTTGCATCAGCATTTCGTGGTTGACTAAACAATGTAGTTTTTACTGCGAACTCAAACAAATCTTCCTAATAAAATGTTTGCTTCGAGGTCACATGTCTCGCTTCCGTTTCCTCCTCAATTTTGGATGTTTTAGAGTAATCAAGGTTTGTAGTTAAAGGTATTAATTTGGTGATACCTAATCCTCAACGGAGTTGTATCACTTGGGAGATCCAGTGTTGATTCTGTTCTTCTTTACATCTAATTGAGGG
Source organism: Lepas anatifera (assembly GCA_034440635.1). Lineage (NCBI taxonomy): Eukaryota > Metazoa > Arthropoda > Thecostraca > Lepadidae > Lepas > Lepas anatifera. Next base: position 162,750 of record JAOTON010001492.1, read on the forward strand.
TTCTGGCAAGAGTTATAGCCGGACAAATACACAAACAATTGATTATAGGGAATCAGGAGGGTGGGATTTGGCTGGATATATTCATCGGTTGAATGTTGCAAACTGTGTTGCATTTCAATTTAATAACACCCCATTATAGTGAGAGAAGGCAGGAATACAATTCAAACCTGGATTTGATCACATTGAAAGACAAATACGAGGTTTTACCTGGGTTTATTTCGGAAGTGCCTCCCATAATAGCTCCTATCAATATTCATTTTATCTCACTGATTATTCATTGTCACAGGTCAATGTCACACTCAATGCCACAGGTCACTGATGAAAAAAAAACACTTAGCGTCGGATCAACGTGACAACTTAGCCGCTGTAGGAACACTTTCAGGTTTCTTGTGCCTCCCATAATAGCTCCTATCAATATTCATTTTATCTCACTGATTATTCATTGTCACAGGTCAATGTCACACTCAATGCCACAGGTCACTGATGAAAAAAACATTTAGCGTCGGATCAACGTGACAACTTAGCCGCTGTAGGAACACTTTCAGGTTTCTTTCGTGCATCACATCCGATGCATTCTTCTTCTCTCCCATCTCAATCAGGAACAAATCGAACAAGTCAGGTCGAAGAGGCTATAGGAGGAATGTTTCAACTCAATGGTGTATAGCTGCGCCGTCGCTCTCTTCCTGGATCACGATGTCACCGATTTTCTTCTCAGGTTTCAGTCTATCACCTACCAGTTGGCTGGCGTTGTCAGGTGTTACGAGAAACTGGAGTATGTGCGCATTTTGGCAGCGGTGGGAGTGGCGATTGGTGTGCATCTCGTTGTGCCTTACGTATCTCTCACGTCCAGCAGCTCCACTGACTACTCACACATTCTGGAAGCCTTCCCACAACTGCGGAGGAGCTACTGGACTTCTCTAGGCCGGCTTTCTCATCCGTAAGCGAGGACAGGTTTCAACTAGTCCGTTGTCCCGAGGAGCTGCTGAAGCCCGCACAAGATGTACTGGAGATGCACAAGCCTGAGAGCTGCAAAATTTTGAGCATACTGCTGGGCAGACTTGCAGCTGGCTAGCTTAGACAGAGGCGACGCCTTACAGTTCGGGCCAGACCCAGACCCCATGCTCCACATCAGTTAATGAAGATCCGTTGGCGCAGTTTACTAAGCGCTCAAGATAAAAGGCAAAAAACCTAGGTGCAGTGAACCTGACACAAGTGAAAAAGGAATACAGCTGATTGAAGCAGAAGAAATGGACATAAGCCGCTACAAAGAACCTACCAAGAAGGAGGGAGAGGTTGCTCAGATTTTGAGTGAGTGGGACCAGAAACAGTAGAAACTAAGAAGAAAAGGGCGCAAAGAAAACAGCGGGCCAATCTCGCAGCAGAAAGACAAAGGAACACAGATTAGGCGGCTCTCAAAGAGTTCGGCGGTCCTTTTACGGACGTAGCTTAAGTTGAGATATTCATGGCAAGTGAACTCAATGAGACCGAGAAGAACAAAATGCTCTATCTGGAAATAATTTACGTGAGAAACTCATGTGTCATATATCCCAAGCAGGCAGACATATTCCGTCTGAAAAGGAACTTCAAAAATCTATCGAATGAGATGTAGGCAAGGAACCTGGAAGTGTTCCTACAGCGACTAAGTTGTCACCTCGATATGACCCTGAAGGATTTGTGTTATGCAATCAGTGAGATCAAATGAATATTGAGGGAAGCTATCATAGTAGGCACTTCCGAAATAACGACAGGTCAAACCTCGTTTTTTTCAGCACAATCAAATTCAGGTCTGAATTTTATTCCTGTTTCTCACTGTAATTGGGTGTTATTAAACTGAAATGCAACACAGTTTGGAATATTCAACCGATGGCTAGATCCAGCCAAATCCCACCCTCCTGAATTCCTATAATTAATTATTTGTGTATTTTTCAGACTATAACTCTTGTTAGGACCCTTAATTAGATTTAAGTTATGAAAAAACGACCGTGGTTTTCCCCAGGCAACTTTTGTGGAGTATAGTATAGCCGTAGTATTACCGTTAAATACATACCTTTAACATATAATATTAAATGTGAAAGGATTATTCCAAAACATTCAATATTGAAGCGGAAACGAAAGCGAGAAATGTGAATGCGAAGCAAATATTTTGTTAGGAAGATTTGTTTGTGTTCCTAGTAAAAACTACGGTCTAGAGCCAGCCACAAATTGTAATATAAAGTGCTTTCATTTATGAGTATTCTGGAAACAGAAAAGGAAGCGAAGTAGTCGGATGCAACATAAATTAACATTAAATCATATTCTCTGTTTTTTTTTGTAAAATAATTACGACTTGAGACAGGTCATTCGCAACTGGACACAAAATTCAAAGAACGCAGTACCACAACCCACCATGCGTGACCAAAATATTGGAAAATGGTATTGTTATCTTCAGACCCTATGTACAGGGGGTCAGCCGACCTTGGATACATATAAATTTATGCTCATTAGATTTCCCACATTCCGGAGCACCTTTTGAGATGCGGAGACCACAAGTTTTTAAGAAAAGTCATTTCTGTCACCCCCCCTACTTATATCCCAATTTAAAAAGGGGAGACTGCAACGCCGGGCGGCCAATAGCGCCCGAAACATGAAATCTTTAACCGTTTTGAGGCGATATTTCCCGCTGTCGTAGACGCTTGGAATGTAGCTCATTGAAATCAGAATTGAATATATAATGGCAAAAAGTGGGTTCGAGTCTGAAAAGAAAAAAGTTTGTTTGAACGACCCTAAGTTAACAGTGTTCAACATCGAAAAACACATCAGATAGGCTGATGGCATAATTACTTTTCGAGAAAAATCGGAACCAACCACGCTACTGCCCAGGGCCCAGCGCTAATTCGCTCACTATGGGGAGGTGGGAACAAAGATTTTATTGCTCGACAGAACTAGTGTAAACACCTTTTTCAAACAATTTCTTCGGCCTTTGGGGGCCAAAAGATAGTCTGCCCCCTTCCAGGGCTTTGGGTGGGGGGGGCATGACCGGAATGGCATACCCCTGCGTCTGTCAACAGGGGCGGATGCAGGCCGACGGTATGGGGTAAATCGTGAAAAACATATGGTTTTTTTAAGAAAATCGCCAAAAATTGGGCAGTTTGGGGGGCAATGCCTTTTTGCTCCCCCTCATGGGTCCGCCAGTGTCCGTCAATGCTTTCATTTGTTGCCAATTTCTGCCCATGCTAAATGGCCGGGGCGCATTACCTGCCCGAGAGTGAGACCGTCTACGGAACACCCTAGTTGCAATATTTCATTAATCTCGATATACATAACGTATTGCGAAAATGTAATATTTCAGGTGAATAAAGGTGTTTCCATGCGACATCTCAGAGGTAAAATGTGACCATTTCACGTTTGATTTTTGGTAATTTCAGAGCTCTTTGGGAGCCGGAGCTGGACCCTTTCTGACGGCTCCGGCTCCGGCTCCGGCTCCGACTCCGGCTCCGGCTCCGGGCAAAATGGTCGGCTCCGACCGGCTCCGGCTCCGGCTCCGGCTCCGCATCCCTGGCCACGACTCACCCGTCTCCCATTTCTACGACTTTCAGCAACTCAGGGAGCATTTTTCTTCGCTCTTGTGGTAAGCCCCAGCGGAGCCGAGTTCGTTCGCTCTCTTTGCCCATTAGGCACCGTTCCTAAGTTTGCAAGGCATGTCTTGTGATTGTATCTCATAATATATCCCTTCTCACTTAACACTCTTTTACGCCCCCAAGTGTAACGTTTGATAACGCTATCTGATAGCCCTCAACCCTCCTCCCCTTTGCATTTCGTATTCTATGGGCAGCCCTTAATGCCATATCTTCAAGCAGAGAAGAATTTCAAAAAATCACGAAACCGATTGTTTGCTGCAATCTTACTACATATTTTCACCAAATATTTGGAAGTCTTCAGGCTCAGGTCTTATGAAGGTGCCGGTACTTGGTTTCTGAGCGACACCTATAATGGAGACCAGTCCTACTCAGCTGCTTATCAAGCAGTTCTTTATAGATGGCGCTAGTGAAGCATAGCCAGTTACGCCGAAGTCTTACATTCAGGGCATAAATCATAATACGCCTTTAACGGTTTGATTTGGCAGATATACCGTTATTTTTACACAGTGTGTTGCAATTTGACAAAATACATGATAGTCTGATAAAAGAAGAACTGTAATCGGTAATGTTCTGCGTTTCGGCACGATGAGCGCATATGGGTTTTGCGTATGCAATTTTTGATTTGGGGCATAATATTTCGTCAAGACCATAGAATATCGGCAAGGGCCATTCAATTCAGGCAGAATCCGGTCTCTTTTCAAATGCACTAGAGTTTGACAACCGACCATAATTCGAATACATGCGTGGTGTGGAAGAAAATGTATGTTGTTTTTTTAGAATGCACGATTGAAAGAGGCTAGAAACTGAATTCTGACGGCGTAAAATGTTCCGATTTTGCATCACTGACATTGATACCCGCACTTCCTTCCTTGTGACCTGTTCGGCCCCTGAACTGGCCAGGAGCTGTTAGGTCCGTGGAGGCTTCTTGAGCTAAATTTTCCTGTGATTTGGTCCCTGGAAATGTAACGAAATATGTACACGTTGGCTTTTTAAGGGAATGTGGCACCTTCATAACGTAATTTTTAAGTGAGATAGCCAAGTTGTAAAGCAGGTCGGAAAATCCGTTACTCAATATATCATTTGTCTTGGAACTCGAGATTTCCGTAGAAAAAAGTTAAACCTACCTGCAATGTACCCCTCATGTACCCTTAGCAACAGGCCACAGTTGTCATGGCTGTTGGTGTGACGCAGTGGCGGATCCAGGGGGGCAAAAAAGGCAATTGCCCCCCCCAAACGGAAAAGCTCGGGGCAAAACTATGTTTTTGCCCCCCCAAAGCGATCGACCTCCTTTTTCCCCCGACTCCTTTTTTAGCTTGTAAGCAAAATTTTGGTGCTTCAACTCTCAACTTCAAACAGAATTAGAGAAGTTCAGTGTAAATATTGGGGCTTGGATTGGAAAAAATGTATGTTGAGCCGATATTTTTCACCCCGTGACGTTTTTTTTTGCTTTTCGTCTCCAGTTCCCAAAATCCTACCGAAAAGGCATATTGTATCGCAATTTTTCACTGTGCGACGTTTTTTTTTTTTTTTGCTTTTCGACTTTGGTTTGCCCCTCCCAAACCAACCGGCTAGATCCGCCACTGGTGTGACGACATATGCTGACGTCACGATGAGTATCAGCCAATCGAAGCCCTTGAAGCGTTTCGAGTATGGTAGTGGTTGCCAGATCATGACATCATCCACATGCAGATATTTTTTTCCTTTCCCAGAGTATTTTAAAATCAAAATATTGAACTTATTGCACATGTTTCAGAGAAATCATGAGTTGTTTCATTATTTTCGGCTAAAATTACGCCTAATTACACTAAACTCCAGGATTCGACCAAGGTGCCACATTCCCTTTAGCCTGCATTGCGATAGTGAACAGTCTTGACCAAACTCGTTCAAGTTGCAAATGCTTCCTTCCTCAGAAGAGAAAATGCTACAGCACAGCTTCGCTACCGGCATGAAGTGGGGGAGGTATAGGCGGACCCAGAATTTCGGGGGGAGGGGGGCGTCACGTGGTCGGACAGGGGCGCCAGCCGGACAAGGAGGCGCCAAATCCTATCAGGGGGCGCCGATGCTCGCATCCTGGAGGGGAGGGGTTGGAAGCGCCCTGGACACGCTTATGGAGGGAGGTGTGGGGGTAGGATGCCGCCTCACTTTGAAAAAGCTCAGATTTTTTTTTTTGTTCAAGCTTTTTCGTATTGGCTTATTTCTACTACATTGATACCCATATTGCCCCATAGTTTGTTGATAAATGAGGTTGGTGAGCCTTGTTGAAATATTTGATGTTTGTTTGTTTTATTTATTTGACTTTGGCTCTAAGTGGGTTTTACCTGTTGCTCATTTACATAAATAAATGCAAATCCAAAAATTAAATATTTAACCCTGTTTAAACATTTGGTGCACCAGAACGCTGATGCCTTCTGGTGCGCCAGTGGGGTTATTTCAAAGCCAACATTGCAGTTCCCCAGTGCGATAAACGCCGTATTCTGCTAGTATGAACGCCTTCAGATGCTTTAAACTAATGGACTTGGAGGACCAGCGGTTCTAAATCTATTGTTTGAGATTCCTATAGTGTTTGAAAGTCAGAGCGACAGTTTGCTAACGACAGCAGAAAGGGTTGTATAATTCACTCAAACCCTCTTTATGACAGGACCAGTCGTATCCTATATTGAGTTGGTTGAGATCAGCCCAGTAGTTGCCAAAATCTGAGCGAATTAGCTTTGATGACGTCATCAGGGTGAGATTAAAGGGAATGTGGCACCTTGGTCGAATCCTGGAATTTAGTGAAATTAGGCGCACTTTTAGCCAAAAATAATGAAACCACTCATGGTTTCTCTGAAAAATGTTCAATAAGCTCAATATTTTGTTTTTGAAAATACTCCTCTAGGAAAATAAATAAATATCTGCCTGTGGATGATGTCATGATCTGGCAACCGCTACCATACTTGAAACGCTTCAAGGGTTTTGATTGGCTGATGCTCACCGTAACGTCCGCATATGTCGTCATAGCTGAAATAATAGAAAAGTCTGTCACACAAATATTGGTCTAGTCTTGTATTGTCGGCTTTACTCTTAGGTTAGAGGTACCAAGATCGTTGTTGTCACGACACCTGATTATTTTTTCTTTCATTCTAAAAGGCATCTGTGTGAAGCTCAATTCGAGGTCTGGCTACACTATGGCCGAGAATTTTGGATATTTTCTACACGATTCTGATGAAAGGCTGTACCCGAATATATATTCTTCAGTGTTTTTTTACATTTCGGGATTCGAGGGGACAGGCCACCTTATCAACTTATCATCACGTTATCAACTTGGCTATCTCAGTTAAAATCACGTTATGAAGGTGCCACATTCTCTTTAATGAGGCCGTCATCAAATATCTGTCCACACAGCATTAACCGTCACGAGCATCAGGGACGGCCCCAGGGGGAAGCAAGGCTGAGAAGAGCTCCTTAGGCCTGCAGAGTGCCGCCCCCCCTTATGTAGGAGCCCTGTACGGGCTGAAGGCACCCGACAGGAACCTTTGTAACGCCGAAACCATGCGGTACAAGCCTCTCTTGGTGTAGAGTTGACTTTCGAATTTGATCCATGCAAAAGAGTCCAGTTTTTCTTGCACGGTATAGAAAGGGGACGAATATTTACTGGCGTAAGCCACCAAGCCGCCCATCCTCTGTCAGTCTCAACATGCCTGATGGAATATTTTGCAGATCTTCCCAGGACAGTCACCTAGGTCAATGAACCTTGGTTATTATGTAGATCATCATCGTCCCTACTCACCTCCAAACGGACGTTCTTCTAACCCCCCTTGCTTTCTGAGATCTCAGTGGTGCTCTTACCCTCATTCCACTGCGCGTTGGCGCCAGACCAGACTCCTCTCCACTACCCGTGTAAGTATCGTCGGCATGTAGTGAGGCTCGAATTTCTCGAATCAACGAAACAACGAAACTAGAATTTCTCCAAACAACAAAGAGGAAAATATTGGGAGGAGCACCAAATATTCGATCAGAAGATTAAGACTGACTGAGGAGAACCGGCTTACATTGAAGGGAGCTGGTTACGACAGTGAATACACGTACGAACATTAACTGGTTATGCCGGAAAGCGGGGCACCCTTGCCTGCATCTCGCTCTGAAGTCAACTCTAAGACACGACCTGTACCGCAATGTTGATGCGTTACACAAGGCTATGTCGGGTATCCTCGGCACCGGACTCTGACAGAAGCATTGGCGGATCCAGGAGCATCTTTTGGAGAGTGTCAAACCAACGTTTTGAGGGCTAAATCGAGCAAACAATCGCGAAAAATAGTATCTGTAAAGAAGAAAATGGTTCACGTTTGTTCCAAGAGGGGGGGCAAAAGGCAGTATTTTAGGCTTTGGTGGGGCCCATGGCCCCCTTGTCTCCCCTTGGATCTGCCAGTGGACAGAAGGGAGAGAGGCAGTGACGTCTATGTGGGTCTTTCAGTCTTTTCTCCCCCTTAAGTCCGTCCCTGACAAACGATATTTTATACCTCAACCGATAAATAGGGCCTCAAAGCATAGCATTACGTTTCAATTCATGTCATAAGAACAGTAAGAATTGCAGACAATGGGCTTACAACTGCTAGTTATCTAAGCCCATCGTTGTTTAGTATTTGAAAACGCTCACATCTGCAAAATACAGCTTTGATATCACGAGGACAGCAGTACCGTTATAGAAACAACAGCATCGGTAACGGTGGTCCAAAAAATACTAACTTCTTCAAAATTGAGTTTGCAAACTAAACTCTTATAATTGTATGCATTTTTAGATTCCATTTAAAACATTATCGATTTTGAAGAATATCTCACCCACACGCGTGTAAAGAAGTTTGCGCGTCAGGCGCGCGGCCGGCTTATGTATTGCTAACAGGCTTCAGCAGCGTCAGAATCGACTGCTGAGTGCTGATGTTTCCCCGGCCAGATTGATCGGTTTCGCTAGTATCAGAGCTTGTATTATTCTGCAAACATCAGAACATATAATACATTTTATTTACACTGTGTTCGTGCAGCGAGTGGGTGAGATATTATCATTTTCACAACTTTTTACTCAATTTTAAGGTTGGGTCATCTCAGGTCAGGTAACCAGTGCAGGTCAAGTGGCCTCACCTCAAAAACAAGTTTGAGATAGCATAAATCAGAGCATTGAAAATCAAATCAGATATGACCCCGTCGAATTCTACAAAAAATCCGGTATTTTTATATTGATGACCTAAGGTCAGGTACGAGCCACGACCTCTCAATTGGAAGTGCATGGGAAAATGTTTTAATTAAAGTGAATAACTTAGCAATGGATGGTGGTAAAGCATTTGTGTTAAAGGCATTAGGGCTGCCTTATCCTGACGGTTCTAATGATATGCATTTGACTTCGACTCTATCCAGGACCCCGACGGAAAATTTGCGATGGGAGCTTGGGTGGTCCTCACTAAAATGTAGACGCGAGTTACACAAATTAAAGTTCTTTAACCGGCTAAACCGAGAAGCAACACCGAATTACATTAAGATAATTTTACCAGTAACCAGGGACAACACCATTAACCGTACTTTACGAAATGCTAGGAACAGGACTCAAATACCATTTAGAACTTCTAACTACAAGTTCTCATTTCTGCCTAGCACAATAAAATTATTAAATAAGTTGCCAGGACATGTCTTAGAAATTCAATTCCAGACTACATTCAACCATCACCTAGAGTGGTATTACAGCCAAAACAACCCTCCAAAGTACTTTACTTTCGGCTCAAAAATAGATAACTCTCTCTTAACCCGCCTGAGGGTGGGTATGTCCAAATTAAACGGCCATTTGTTCAAAATTCAAGCCTTAGAATCTCCGTTCTTTGACTGCGGTCACTCTTGCGAGGAAACCGCACATTTTCTTCTCGATTGCCCGAAATTCACCCCACAAGGGAGACTATGATGAATACCATCACAGCACTACTGAATATCCCACTCCGAACTATCCACAGAAAGTTAAAAATAGACACTCTCATCTACGGGCACTCTCTCCTACCTGGCGTTGACCAAGCTGTGGCCCAAAAGGTTTGCAGATATATCAAAACTAGCGGAAGGTTCCGTGGTGAGACCGAGCGCCGCTGAGCTGGTGGGCCGCTGCGTGGATGACCTGGCTGCCGGTGCCCGGCCGGGCGTGGGACCGTGTGTGGTGGCGTGGGCGGGGACGTCTGACTGGCGGCGGTATCGTTGTGTACAGTGCTACCCGAGCGGCGTCGTGATTTAACCCTCGCCCCACCGGGGGGCCATCGATGGCCCCCCTCTAAGGTTTTTCCGGGATAGCAGAAAAACGACGAGGCGCAGCACCGCGGTTGAGGGCTCTACCTCTCACTGCGTCATTTTCCCATCATCCCTGAAATTTTTTACCACGGGTCACCCAAGGTCAGGTCACCAGACGAGGTCAACCAAGGTCACCTCACTTCACCTTTAGAGCTCTGTAAGAGCTACATTTCCAAGTCGATCGATTTGAAACTTCCTACACTTCATGACCCCTTCAGGGTCTACAAGGTGTATATCCGGGATTTTTCGATTTCGTGCCCTGAGGTCAGGTCACGAGGCGACCTCTCCCATTGGAAAAGCATGGGGAAAAGCTATTTCATGATATAAAAGCCACAAAAATGATTGCAAATACTCAGACTGCTCAGAACAACGTTTTTGGACACCCTTTCACGGATCCCAGGGGTCATATTTGCCCTTTGACTTTTCAAAGGTCATCCAAGGTCACCAGAGGTCAAAAACAGTATTTTGACAATAACTTTTGACCTAATTGAGCTAGAGCGGTGAAACAAACACCATCGTATTTGTCTTGTCACTGGCTTTCATTTGATATACGGCAAGGTCACTTTTTGACCTTTCGTGACCTCAGGTCATATTAGGTCACGAGGTGACCTCTGGCGGTCAAACCACTGGCGGGAGGTCTTTATGTTCCACATAGCGGAAAAAGTACTGGCAATTTGCTATCAAATGTACTTTACCAGGCCTCAATAGCTCTAATGACATAAGAGTTATGCCCAGTTTGCTTAATCATTGCATATTTGAGTGAAAATAGCCGATCTTGACCTAATTTGATCTCTGGAGGTCAAACCATTGACCTGAGCACTAAAACATGCGAAGTAATTTCTTACTGAATTCACGCGAGCTTTCTATTGCACTTTGCAGATTTGCGCTAACGCCCATATTTTCGGAGTTAGAGGGGGGCCATCGATGGCCCCCCGGTGGGGCGAAGGTGGCGCCGGACCCCCCGGTGGGGCGCGGGTTAAGTTCCTTGGCGCTTTTACGCCAATTGGAGATTCCTCTTGACTTACTTGTTTGTGCAATGTTGGAAAATGTATGTATTGTACGGACCGGGTACACTACATGTATGTATGTATGTATGTATTTTGACCTGATTTGACCCAGCAAGGCATATTATACAACATTTGATTTGTCTTGTCGCGAAAATTCTATTGTTCTGGATTGTTTTGCTCTATCTTTACTAGTTCAAACCTACTGACTGAAATCTTCGTCTACATGTTATTCCTCTGTTGGCATGTCTTGACCTCTGGTGACCTCAAATGTGACGTAACAAATAGTACGAATATTTTCTTTCGAGAGCTGGATGGGCTATCCAACGTCTTTTACCGTTTTTTGCTAGCTAGCGTGGTTCTCGAGATGAGAACGCTGGTGGATAGCTCATACAAATTCATGAAGAAATTACATCAGTCACTTTTTGTCTCAGGTCAATATTGAGATCATGACAGGTCAAAGGTGACGTTTTGAGTATATTTTTTGGATTTTAGCATCTGACAGATTTGTGTTAGAATCATGTTTAGGCACCATTTGCCTTCTCTCGTCACGGCAAATCGAATGATGTATAATATGACCATACTAGGTCAAAACACAAAAATGACCTGACCTCAGGTCAGATCAAGGTCACTTTTTAACCTAGCCTAGTCAATAGGCTTATCAATGGACTCGTAATATAAAACCAAACGCAATGGTATCAAAATAAAAGCTGTATCATCATTTCATGGAGTTATTGACCTAAGTCTGAAAACTGCTTAAGTAGCCCCAGATGACCTCTCAGAGGTCACAGGTAAAAATTGCAACATGAACCTGGAAAGGGGCCCAGGATACTACGATTTGGAAAATATGAAGGTATTCTCAGTCTTTTTTTACTCAAATACAACCCAATTTCTGTTTTCCCATGTGTTTCCAACGGAGAGGTCATGATCCGTACTTGACCTTAGGTCATCGATATGAAAAAAATCTTGGAATATTTGTAGCACTTAGTGAGCCCATTATGTGGTATAAGTTTTAATCTGATAGATTCTCCCATTTCTTACTTATGTTACCTATTTTTTTGAGGTGAGGTCACTTGACCTGCACTGTTAACTTGACCTGAGATGACCCAATCATAAAATTTTGCGACAGTTATCAAGGATAAGGTGTGCCAAGTACGGCGGCGCTTCGCGCCGCTATTTTTTGTGTCCCCAAGGGTTAATCTAACAACAAATGAAACAAAAACAAATGACATTAAAAAACGATAATTATCTAGGAACGCTGATTATCCGGGAGATAAGCAGCGGAGTATTGTAGCATACAACCTAATTTTTGCCTCAAAATAGAAAGTCGAAAAATCATGGTTAGACGGCAGTGCAAAGTGACTTCTGGCTGCCTAAAGGCCGGGTAGCGGCGGCATCGAAATAATGTGATAGGGGAGTGGCCCATGCTAAAGCAATACAGTGATGTTAATGTAATTAAAATATAAATACCTACTCCGTCAATTACCTCGTGCATCCTGTGATTTGCATTGGACCCTACTTATTTGAATGGTCAGTGCTACTCATCTCTTCGCGTCAAATAACCATTTAATCAGCTTAAACTTCTAGTGTTGCACACACATGAAAAGTCAGCTAGTCGTGTATATCACATGTACCGTGTGTGCTGTATTGCCATTAAGTGTTTGCCAACAATACAAATGAATAGCTGCATATGTACTCTGATGCCGAAAAATAGTGAGGATTCGGAATTGGTACATGCAGTTTTACCCGCCAAGCACATTCACATAACGAACTCAATGAACTCATGCGCATGTTTTGAACTGATATCGACACCGCACACTGCACACACACACCTAACTCATACATCCACCCATGTGCACACAATGTCTCAACACCACACGTGTACGTTTTATGATCTGCCACGCGATCCCTCCCCACCGAGGCTTGAACTCGGCGTCAGCGCCGCCCAGCGTACGTGACCTTTCTAACCTCTGTGCCCCGCGGGCAATCGGCATCCAGCGGATGGCGGCAGCTGATTGGTGGAGAGCGTCCACTTGTATTGCGAGAAATTCAGCGGAAATTTCTCGGTGAAAGTGATTGGGCTTAAACCATAAACCAGGAGATGTATTAACATGATCTTTTTCAAGCATTACTCGCCATATTTTGCCCTACATTAGCTTGATTATCTGCGCCACCATCCGATACTCTTCGGTACAGGCGAGACAGCGGCAGTCAGCACTGGCTAGCCGGCGGCCGAGTTCGCTGAAGTCAGGAGTGTCGCGAGATTTCTGCTCAGTGAAAAGGGAGTGAGGCCCGGCCCGAAGGTAACCGAGAGAAGGAGAGGAGAGAGACGTAGGTATGTATACTGCTCTGTTGTAAGCCTATGGACCATTCTTTGACCTATGCTGACCTCAATATTGACCTGACATAAAAATTATGCGTTTAAGTTCTCTTTGTCTTGTCAAGAGCTTTCGAACGCCGCCCGTAATTTTCCTTTAGCTTTCGTGGGGAACGAGATACGGAGGGGGCGAAAAACGCCCCCCCCGAAAGCAGCGGGGCGCGTCATGCAAGGGCCCCCAGCGGGGTGCGTGTTAAGGCTTACATTGGCAGGTTCAGGGGGTAAGTGAGGGCAGTGGCTCTCTCCTTGATTGACGCTCCGGCATCCCCTGAAATGGCCACGGCGCGCATTGAAAGGCCGCTGGCGCTCCCCTGAAATGTCGCGTTCCCACCCCTCCCCCCAAGATGCGAGATCGACGCCCAACTACGAGTTTTGGCGCCCCCTCGATCCGCATGGCTTTCTCCTTCTGAAAACGGGTCTCCGGTCGGAAATCCTGGATTAGCCTATTGGAGACTTTTGAAAAAAGAGGAACATTCCATGGAGTTTTGCGAACCAGGTTCCATTTTTTAAAGGCTGTGATTTCACCTAAGACCAACGTCTGTTTCCTTATTCATATGTGATATGTCTATGTACCTATTTTTGAATTCGTCATCATTTTACAATAAACACATCCGTAGAAGACCGCTCACTTCCACGTAACTCTTCATAACCGGTGCTAAACACAAAAGGTGTCCTTCTAGACTTGCTGCATTGTGGTTGAACTGAATTGGCAAGCGCCTTGACACTGAGCTCTGATAGGTAGGGACCTGGCCTGGTAAAATGGGCGAACTGGAAATACAGATAAACAATAGAATTTTATTCAATTTAGGTTCGTCCTAGTTGCCGTCCACGGCAGTGTGCTAACATTGATTGAACGAAAATGCGTGAAAAGGGCAAAGAATGGCCGAAAGCCCCATTTATTTGGCATACACGTTTCTTGAAAGTAGCTTACAAAGTAGAACTAGTTTTCCCCTACACTTGATACAAAACAATAAGATTTGAAGGACGTAGAACTGTCGTGATAGACAAAATTATACATCGTAAGAAGTGAAGCGGTTTTAGGATTACAGACAGGCGTGTATAATTGCAGTCTTCCGGGGGTTCGCGAGCATCCCTAAACGATGGATGCGCCCATGACATTTTATGCCATGTTTGAGTCTGGCTTATCAGTATGGATCACAGTGAAGGCCGATGCACGTACCAAGGGCGCCCAAAAAGGGAAAAGTACAGGAGGACCCGCTTATGCACCTACTGGCCATCCATCCAGGGGCAAAGCCAAGGGGGGGCGGCAGGGACAGTCGCCCCTCCCTGAGGGACCGAAGATCCCCAGAGGACACGAGCCGCGCGAAGCGCGGCTCGCCCGCCTATGCTCTGTGGCCAAATTTGGCATTTTATACCAGACAGGGCCCTCTTAAGCCCTCTTTAGCGCTCTATTCTGTAACAGGTAGGGCCCTTTTGCCCATCAGGGCCCTTTGGCGCTTTCGCAGGGGCCCTTTCGGGGTGCCGCCCTCCTGAGCGAAATCCTGGCTACGCCTCTGCATCCATCAGGGGCGTAGCCAAGGGGGGCGGCAGGGACAGCCGCCCTCCCTGAGGGCCCGAAGGGCCCCCTGAGGACACGAGCCGCGCGAAGCGCGGCTCACCCGCACTATGCTCTGTGGCCAAATTTGGCATTTTATACCTGACAGGGCCCTCTTAAGCCCTCTTCAGCACTCTATTCTGTAACAAGCAGGACCCTTTTTATCCATCAGGGCCCTTTTGGCGCTGTCGCAGGGGCCCTTTTCGAGGCGCCGCCCCTCCCTGAGCGAAATCCTGGCTACGCCCCTGCCGTCCATGCCAGTGGGAATGCCACCTCTCAAAAATTGCGGTACTTCACCGACGACATCCCACTTTTCTTATACTTATTGCCGTTATTTATGCCAATTTTTCCCAAAATTAAATCAGATCAACTGTTCAACTGACTGACTAAAATAAGTTTAACTTAGATCAACTGCAGCACTGTTTCAACTGACCTGGACGTATTCATTGAAGGTGTTATCTTTATATGAATGCATTTTTCTGAAAATTGGTTTTGGGTCTCGCCATATATTGGTATTTCTAGAAAAGGAATTGCGTGAAGTTCGGATGTCGTATATGTTCGTTCGGACTCACTCCACAAAGAGTTTTTGGGGTCGGAGCTTTCGAACTGTGTTGTGTTTCAGTGGACAGTTGTTTGTTGCATGTCGCAGACAACCCCACCCTCCCTCCACCAGTTACCATTAGACCGAGCCCCACTCGTCCCTACTCAGCGACTCGTCTCGAATGTGCTGCTTCAGCGAACGCGGCTCCCTTCCTGTTCACGCCGAAGAACGGTCCTGGACTGTAAGCAGACAATCAAGCTGATAAAGAAAAAATTATGGCTACGAATTTGTGAAAATTACATTTGAAATAAACAGCAACATTCATACTTTATGACGCCATAATTTGTATCGAACATTTTGGGCTGAGTTTCTCTCAAAGCACCTGAACGCGCCTCCACCAATCAGCGCCCGGCATCCGCCAGCAGCCGTTTGCCCGCGAGGCACAGAGGTGACAGAGGTCACGGTCCGGACACGACTGGCCCGGCAAGCCTCGGTGGGGAGGGGTAGCGTGGCCGATTGAAAGAGCATTGGTGTGAGGATGTTGGTGATTTATAAGCGTCAGAGTGACGAGGACGGGTGCAGGCATAGGACATTCTGACTAGAGGCAAGTACGGGTAAGGTGTTTGTGCAGTGTGCCGTGTTGATATCGCTGAGCTCATAAAATGATTCTGGTATTCAAATCTACTTAACCGGTTAAGTTGTGGACGTGTTTTCGAATCTGAGGTGGTTCCGACACTAGGGTTAATACTGGAGATTTTCAAAACTGTCATTTTCAGCTAAGAATTGGTTTGTGGGCTGCTGTTTTTTTCCTAGCTGCTGAGTGGAGAGAAACACACGCCTCTGTTAAGGGTCAACACTCGCCCTGCTGCCTCACACGCATTTGAGTGGCAAATGACAGCTGCTCAGTAATAACTACACCGCCGGGATTCCAAGTTATCTGGACCTAACGTTCAAAACATGACTCTACTGTAAAACTGTAAAACAGGCCCAATAGTTGGTATAGCGCTAGTTGAAGTGTACGCTCTAGAAGATAAATCGTATTACAACGTCATAGGTCAAGGACTTTGAGTGACCTTGATCTCAAATTTTCAGGAAATATTGTTTTAGATGACCTTGGTCGATTTCAGACCCTCCTTCAATGACCCTGTTCGATTTTTTTAGTGTATTCCCGACTTGTTCCCGCAATATCACGGCATTTCGCATTCGATCACTAGCACGGCTAAGATTTGACCTGGATGATTTCGTTTGATCTTGAATATACTTATCTAGGTCGATACAAATTGATAAAAATGTAGATCTAACCTGATTTGAGTAAATTAAAGGCACCAAAGAAGGTAGGTGAACCCAGGCCGTAACTCTAGACTTAAAGGGAGATACGCGAAAAAAATTTATTGTGGTTTCTTGCTATTTGAAAAATCCTGATACGAAACTGTCAATTATTTTTGTATCTTCGGCAAAACTTTGGGAGGCCACTCACTTATTATCGAAATAGGTTAACAGTTCCGATAAAATGCTGAAACCTTCACCCATCTCTTACTTTTCGAAAACTATTTAAAATTGAAAAGTAATGTTTTTTTGTAATAAAAATATCTGTTCTCCTGTATTTGTATTTGGATTTAATTTTACAAAGCCTTTAAAACTACAAAATGAATTAGTTTGCCCTAGAAACGGAAAAAAACATAATTTCTCAAGTCTTCAGCCGCTTCGTACCTCGGGTCTTGAGTCGTTTTCTGCTTCAGCCCCAGGATGACGAAACTTTTGCGTCAGAAAGGTCACGTGACCCCCCTATGAAGTGGCTGTACCTTCTGATTGGTCAATTGTGATTTCTTAAAAGTCCTATATTTCTGTTTTAATATTATTTTTGGCTGCAGCTTTTTTAAATAATTTTTCTTCAACAGTTCAAAACTTTCAAGTCTTTGCTTAGGAAAAATAGGACCGGTTTTTAGAGAAATTGATAGCCTTAGCCGGGGCTACGTCATTTAAATTGATAAGAGGTGTACCGGTAAAATCGTCTAGAAATGTTGACTTTGAGAGTGATTTTAAGGCATTTGCACGCCGAATTCGCAAAAATGAGAATAGGACTTCTGAAACAACTTTTAATGACCTTTTGATCTAGCCAATACAATCTTGTTCGCGTATCTCCCTTTAAACCAAACGTTAACATTCTCACATCCATGGGTTCCAAAAGCGGTTGGGGGAAGGAGTTTTTTTTAACTACATTGTAAACCCGGGAAACGTTTTCAAAAATTGTGAGACTCGAGACCAGTTTTTGCCCTTACTCATTACCAGCACGGACAAATGTAAATGTTTCCACTTTAAGTTTTGGTGAACTGCTTTGAAGTCATCAAGAGGCTATTTTCCAATTTAGGTTTCACCTCCGACCGCCGTCAAATCTAAGCTGCTCCCCGTGTAAACAAAAACGACGGTGTTCCTGGTAAGACTTATTAGACCAGTCGTGCCATGCAGGCATTCTCAGTTTTCGGGCATGTCTGAGCTAGTCCAAACTCGTTTCATCGCTCAGCGAAAACTTCATGAGTACAAAAACACTCCTAAACTTGTTCACGGCTGCCCACCAATGATTGCAGATTTGCGTTAAGACGGTGAGCTCAAAACTGAATAGCGCATCGGTAGAAAGTGAAATTAACGACACCTTTTGAAGCATCGGACAGGTGTAAGTGCTAGACTTGTTGAGTCGCGACTCAGAGTCGGAGTCGACTCAGAGTCGACTCAAATTTTGCTCGAGTCAGAGTTGAGTCGACTCAACTTCATGTTTGGGTTGAATCGGAGTCGACTCAACTGGACAACCAATTGAGTCGAGTCAGAATCGGAGTCAGCCTCCATGCTGTGAGTCAAGAGTTGAGTCGACTCAACACTATTTTCTTAACATAAGTGATCACATGACTGACATTTTAGAAATTTTCACATCTAATTTTGGAGAATTTCATATTGCTATTTGGTAATAACAGGTAATTCATTATTCTCATATCCACACTAGACCCATGCCTGGATCAGTTGTTAGCAACCCAAGTTATGTAAAATATAGCTTAAAAAAGCACACACATTTGATAGTTTTTCCCTTTAATCCTAGCAATGGCATGCAGAATCATACACAAAAATGTGTGATTAGGCACAAAATCAGACTTTTTCAACTTTGAAAATGCGCACCATCCGAAATCCTAAGCTCATTCTCATGCAAAAGGTAATTCACCCTTAGGAAACCATCTTTATTGTCTATTTTCTTCCTTCCTTTGGCTAAAACACTAAACAACATGTATCAGCATCAGAAAGAGGGTACCAAAAAATCTTATTTTGCACCTAAGCCTTGAAATGGGTCGAAACGGAAACTAAAAGCTTCAATTATCTGCTTATTTCAAAGCATTATCGTGATTTGTCGTGGTTTGAGAACACCCACTGGTAGATAATAAAAACTGCCTATTTACGGAAAATGGATATCAGTCCTACCTCTGGCGTAGCCTGAGTAATTTCAAACTGTGAAACTGATAAACTGAAAAAAATAAATCAATCCTCTCACTCACAAACAACCACCGCCCGCTCTTCAAATTATGATGATGCCCATTATTTTTATTATTTACCACTCTCACACACACACTGCTGCCCCCCGCGCGCCACATTAGTTACAAAATGGTCATGGTGCGCACCAAAATGCAAGTAGCTGTGTTATTCTGCCGAGCTGAACGCATACTAGTATGCCGCACGCATGCGCAGTGATACATCTTGTAGTCCATGTGTGACGGGGAGCGCCGCTGGGCGACCGTGGTGCCGGCGGTCGGGTGCGCGCGACGGTCGGCTGGCCGTCCGGCATCGGTCGGCGACGATTCACGCCGATGGTGCGCGCCGTTCGGGCGATACGCAGTGCCGCGTCCCGCTGATGGTGGTGTGCACACGTCTCCGCCGGTCGCCCATGTTGCGGGCGCAACACACAAAAATATTTATAGTGTGAGAGGCAACAAGAAGGTATTGCACCGCTTCCGTAAGCTCAGACACACAAGCAACAGCTGTCCAAACCCGCACTCGACAAGTCCAAGGGCTGGATTCGGTTTACAACGACCCACCCCTCCCGGCTGCTTGAGTCACCGTATAGGCTTTCGGGTTGACCTTGCCCTCCGGGTTAACCTGTCTCAAATCAGCGGGTGATTAGCTGCGCTTATTTGCGTTCCGAACCTACTTCAACTCGCAGGCTTTCCCGCATAGGAGCGGTACCGCGACCGTCTTAACTCTCACGACCCCCGTTGTTACTTCTTATTCAAGATGGCTCCTGTATCGGTTGCAAAATAATGGTGAAACAGTTACGAGGTAATGATGAAAATACCGTCGTTTACACCCTTGAGTTTTGCTCAATCGTCCCATCTCAAACGTTAACTGGATGAACATTTATATCATCTATTCTGCAACATGATCGCTTAGATTCGGCTCTTTCACCAGCCCTGTCGAGCCTTAAACCTATTTCATTCATGCATCCATTCATGCTCCCAATTGCTTCATTCACTGTTCGTGCCATTCTCCCCGTTTTCGAAACTGTGAAAGCCCCAATTTTTCCCCTCGACATCATCTAAGCGTTCAATGTAATTGTATCTTAGGCTATCGATGCAATCCACGTGCCAATGCTCTGTTCACCCTATCGGTTGACGACGCCTACCCGTCGGACTTACAACATCAACCAGACTTGAGTAATAATACTGATTTCCAAAGGTCCGGGAAACTTGGATAACAGACTTTCCCCACGCTCCCGTCGTCACTCTAGACCGGTCTGACAAAAATGTAGGTTTCTACGCTGCCTTACACTGCCGTACTCGTGAACGTGCTACCCGGGTCAACGTCTCCGATCCTCCCACCCTCAAATTGCTCCCGAGCTTAAACCTCGTATCCTCGCCTCTAGGCCCTCAAATCCTTAATACCCTTGTATCTCTTTGTATTTCCATTCGCACCTTCGAAATCCTCTAATGTTCCCATATTCCACTGCTAGGCCTCCAAATTCCCCTTATTCCAACCTCCTCCTGGTCCGGCCCTATACCACCTTAATATCCTTTATCTCGCTTCCTCATATCCTCGCCTCCGGGCCCCCAAATACCTTTGCATTTCCTCTCGCACCTTCAAATCATCCAATGTTCCCTTATTCCTCTTCTAGGCCTCCAAATCCCCCTTATTCTGGCCTCCTCATCACCTGGCCCTATGCCACCTTAATATCACTAATCTCATTTCCTCATATCCTCGCCTCTGGGCCCCCAAAGTCCATATGCTATCATATTCCCCTGTAATTCCTTTCTCAACTTCGAGATCCTCTTATATTCCTCTATTCCTCTTCTGGGCCTCCAAGTTCCTCTTAATCTCAGTTCCTCATGCCCGGCCCCTATGTCATCTCATTACTCATAATCTCACCTCTTCATTACTCTCCTTTTATAACTTCATAGGCCAAGGCGTTGAATAGCATCAGACTAGACTGACTGGTTAAATCAGAATTCTTTCAGCCGGGGAAAAGGACAGACACCTTCCAGTAGCTGGTTAAGCTACCATCCAATGCCCAGGTGGTTCACAGGTATCAATCAATGGTAATTCCATAGACCAAGGCGTTGAGTAGCATCGGATTAGACTGACTGGTTAAATCAGAATTCTTTCAGCCAGGGAAAAGGACAGACACCTTCCAGTAGCTGGTTAGGCTACCATCTAATGTCCAGGTGGTTCATAGGTATCAATCGATGATAATTTCTTAGACCAGGGCGTTGAGTAGCATCAGATTAGACTGACTGGTTAAATCAGAATTCTTTCAGCCGGGGAAAAGGACAGACACCTTCCAGTAGCTGGTTAAGCTACCATCCAATGCCCAGGTGGTTGACAGGTATCAATCAATGGTAATTTCATAGACCAGGGCGTTGAGTAGCATCAGATTAGACTGACTGGTTAAATCAGAATTCTTTCAGCCGGGGGAAAAGGACAGACACCTTCCAGTAGCTGGTTAAGCTACCATCCAATGTCCAGGTGGTTCACAGGTATCAATCGATGATAATTTCTTAGACCAGGGCGTTGAGTAGCATCAGATTAGTCTGACTGGTTAAATCAGAATTCTTTCAGCCGGGGGAAAAGGACAGACACCTTCCAGTAGCTGGTTAAGCTACCATCCAATGCCCAGGTGGTTGACAGGTATCAATCAATGGTAATTTCATAGACCCGGGCGTTGAGTAGCATCAGATTAGACTGACTGGTTAAATCAGAATTCTTTCAGCCAGGGAAAAGGACAGACACCTTCCAGTAGCTGGTTAAGCTACCATCCAATGTCCAGGTGGTTCATAGGTATCAATCGATGATAATTTCTTAGACCAGGGCGTTGAGTAGCATCAGATTAGACTGACTGGTTAAATCAGAATTCTTTCAGCCGGGGAAAAGGACAGACACCTTCCAGTAGCTGGTTAAGCTACCATCCAATGTCCAGGTGGTTCACAGGTATCAATAGATGATAATTTCTTAGACCAGGGCGTTGAGTAGCATCAGATTAGTCTGACTGGTTAAATCAGAATTCTTTCAGCCGGGGAAAGGGACAGACACCTTCCAGTAGCTGGTTAAGCTACCATCCAATGCCCAGGTGGTTCACAGGTATCAATCGATGATAATTTCTTAGACCAGGGCGTTTGGTAGTATCAGATTAGACTGACTGGTTGTATCAGAATTCTTTCAGCCGTGGAAATTACTGTGAATCGGGCTTTGATACAAAGATAAACGTATCCTTCTCCCCTTTTTCATTGTCACGGAAAAATCTAAATCGTGCACATGACTGAAACAAAACAATGCTATGGTCGGTCCCTCCACTATTCTCGGGAGCTGTGCCACTGGCACAGTAAACTTGAGTCAAGGCCAGGGTCGGCAATAAAAACATTCACTCACCCCTGCCCACATACTGTCGCGGACTCACAAATATTCCATCGCTGCCGGATACAAGTGTATTGGCAATAACGCTTTATAGGTTGGATGTTTTCAAGCCTACTTCCGCACCTTTTCTGCAAAATAAATCCAAGGAGTGCTCATTGTGATGAACATGCAGTTCTCCGACCGGCCATCGTCTCGGAATTTTTATGGCCGTCCGGGACGCGGCGGCGAGCGTCGCCGTGATGGTGTCAGCAATACAAAATGAAAAAAAGGCACGAATACGTTCCGTTGAATAGTGGAATATTTGTGCCGTTTTTTTCTCTCACCTCTATAAAAGCCAAATCCCATAGTCACGCTTTGAATTTATTTTCATCTACAAAGCTACGATAATACCCACACGCTGAAAGTGCGGCCTCCGGATTTCTCAGCCGGAAAACGACACGCCTAGCATTTACCCTCCTGATTATCTCCTCGTGATGTCAAAACCAAAATGTTACGCTTTCGATTGTTATTGATACACCCCCCCATTTATCAGTGAACAATAAAGGCTGAAATTTAATTTTACATACCATCTGTGAATTTCAACAATTGACAACAAAGAATATTAATACAGCACCAAAACAAATACATATTCCCAACCTACCTACAAAACTAACACCCCCGTGCCTCACATATCTTATAAACCGGTAGCGTCCCGCCGTCCATTACGAGCTTCATTCTAGGTCCATTTTGGAAATAACACATTTTTGGTTGGTGAAAGCAGCCGGGGGAGATTGAAGCCGAAACCCTTTCCAGATAACCAGGACCGACCTGAGCGAGAGGATGGATGCTATAGTTGAGGCCCGTGCTTGGCCGATGTTGATGGCGAAACATTGCAGTCGGCAGGATAGCTGACAGAAGAGAGGTGCGCCGAGAAAGCGAGCTGCGCCGGTGAAGAGTTGCGGCAAAGGGAGAGACGCTAGCGCCCGTTGGCACTGGGGAGAGCAGCGTTGACAAGTTCCGGACTGGAGGGAGGGCGAGTTGAGAGAGAGCGCTGAGACAGGGATCTTCTCTTATATATTTTTCTGCGGTGACCGCCTCAGGCTTGGTCTGACGCCTTCTCATGTGTGACGTCATCTCTCGGCAAAACCCAGGTGACGTCACCTCTTGAGGGCAGGACTTCGGATTTCTGCTGGAGGCCCTGGCCATTGTAACCAGTCCTCCTTCTCGAAGCTTCACGCCCCTCCCCTCCCCTCAAGGCTGGATTGTGTGACGGAGAGGAGGGGGGAAGCCAGACATGCCTATATGGCGCATTTGTCGCCGACGTGGCGCTAAAGACATTTGCCTTAGGCCAGGGTTGACCGTGAGCTTTCCATGTTGAACTGCCCTGGGGGCGGGGTTGGCCCTGTCCGTAGCCTTGAAGATTGCTGGTGCGGCATGCCTGGTCATTTTTGTTCATCCCCTCCATTGTTGGGCTGGGCGCACGCTGGCTCGTTCACCGGAAAGAGGTCCTGGCAGTCAATTGTTCTACCATTTCTTCTTACCCCTCCATCCCCTTTTATCGCCGCAGGGATGGGTGAGGCGTCGCGGCTTCCACGCGGCCCTGACGTCGGAGTGAATCTTGGGTCGTACCAGGCTGGTCGGGCCTGGCCTGCGGCGACTGCTGCTTAATCTTGGGGCCGGGATTTGTATCCGCGCCGCGCGGCTTGGGATGCTGGCGAAACAGAGGCGGTCGTCTCGTAACGCTGTTTCCGGTCTCCGCTTGTTGTACCATTTCTAACGTGTGATAATTTGAATTTTTTGGTCCAAGCTCTTCTTGGTTAGATTGTGAAATAGTTTCATGATATCGTTCAGACCATGAATAATTATTTCAGGAAGTTGTCGAAATGGTTTGATCTGTTGCTATCGTGAAAATGGAATGAAGTATGGAAGGATTCTCTGGGAGTAGAAACTGGCTGCCCCACCGATAAAAATGTGTTATCTCCCTACCGGCGCAAATGTAATCCTTACACATGATACCGTACTGCGCATGCGTGCGGCACACTATTTTGCGTTCTGCCGGCAGAATAACAATGACACGGCTGGTCATTTAGGCTTTAGTACCCCGAAGGCATGATTACCTTAACATGAACCTGCGGATTTTTCCTACGCCTTTTTGGTCACGTGATTTTTGAAGTGCTATCCATCGTCAGGTTTGCGCTTTCCGAGGCTAGGTTCGTAATGTCTTTAATGCGCCATCTGTAACGTTTACGTCTTTACTACAGCATTTCCGGGAGGACAAGGCGAGTGTTCATCATTGTTTTTGGTTTTGGTGAGGTGCTCTGGATAGGGGCAGTGCACAGTGTAGTATTTATTTCTAATTTAAGTTCGTCACGGGATTGTTCAGAATGTTCTGGGGCAGGGATTGCCTCTCAAAATATCATATGTTCAAATGTTGATTCCTGTTTTTTGCAGTTGAAACGTCGTTTATTGCTTCAATTATGACTGCTCATGAAGGACATGCCTTTAAAATGCAAAGCCATCAGGCCCTTCCTCATACTCACCTGTTCGCGATTAGCATATTTCTTCATTCCTATGCAGGAAGAATTTCTGTCATGAATTAATGAATTGAAATTGGCATATTATTAAAGGAAATGTGCAGTTAGATTAACGCCATGAATAAATATACTGGATTTTGCATACTATTGAAGTAAATGAGTATTTTTTCTGTGCATATTTTGCCACTATTCTGAGTCGGAATCGACTCCGACGCAATGCTTATTTGAGTCGGAATCGAGTCGGCTCACTGCTGAATTTGGCCTGAGTCGAGTCGGCTCACCATTTTTAACTCAGTGAGTCGAGTCAGAATCGGAGTCAGCCATTTAGCTGTGAGTGAGAGTTGAGTCGACTCAAGAAAATTTGAGTCATTAACAAGTCTGGTAAGTGCAGTGCGGCATACAAATTACCTTTGGAAGATATATGGTGTTTGACAGGGCTAGAATACTCTGGATTTGTCTTGTAGAAATATATTATCTTTGCCAGTTCAGATGAATTGCGACGAAAAAAGAAAAAAGAATCATTCTCGTAGGCGAGAAACGTACAGAACATTGGTGATATAAGATGCATTTTAAAGTAATTTCCTTCTAGTCAAAGTCATAAGATTAATGGTGGAGAATCATGACTATGGGCGTGGATGGGGGGCGGGGGCATTACCTCCCTGGCCCTCCCTGTTCCTACGCCTGTGCGTGCTTTAATGTGAAGATCGTAACCTGAATTGGAAGGCAGGCGTAAGACGATTGCTTCAATGCAAAACACATGGTTAAAACAATGCGTCCGAAAATCCATGGATCCATCGATTTTAGACGAGACAAATTCATAACGTCAATGTATCTTGAATAAACAGGATAAAAACTTGGCGATATGGCACGTTCAGTGGCGGATCCAAGGGGGGGCAAAAAGGCACTTGCCCCCCCCCCGAACGGAAAAGCTCGGGGCAAAACTATGTTTTTGCCCCCGCCAAAGTAATCGACCTCCTTTTTCCCCGACTCCTTTTTAGTTTATAGGCAAGATTTTGGTGCTTCAACTCTCGACTTCAAAACAGAACCAGTTAAGTTCAGTGTAAATATTCGGCCTTCGACTGGAAACAGTATCTCAAGCCCAAATTTGTCTTCCCGTGACGTTTTTTTTGCTTTTCGCCTCAAATAGCCAAAATTATACCGGAAAAGGATATTGTAGCGCAGCTTTTGCGGCGTGACTTTTTTTCGACTTTTGACTTTGGTTTGCCCCTCCCAAACCGACCGGCTAGATCCGCCACTGGGCACGTTACAATATGTTTTGAACGCGGAGGGATTTTGTCCCTCGAGGTAGCGCCACCTATCATAGACAGCGGCATGATTGATAACCGGGAAGGGGTTTCGCGTATAGATGGCGCGCAAATGGTCGATATGGGACCAGTACCAGGCTGGTGTGCGAATTCAGGACAACCCCAGGAGACTTTTTAGAACAGGCGGATCCGGGATTGCCAATGAGGGATAGCTTTCCGGGGGAGGGGGGGAGGAGGCACCACTTTTGGCCTACAAAACCCATAATGTGTGCGCCAAATACTTCCGGTGGCCGCCGACTTTCGCATCCTGGAGGGAGGAGGGGCAGTGGAAGCAGACCTTTCAGGGGGTTGCCATAGACCTTTCAGGGGGGCGCCGGGACCATTTCAGTGGGCACCGTGGCTCGATGGGGGGCACCTTCCTCCTTTGCCCCCTGGATCCGCCCGTGCTTCCTAACATTTGAATCGTCCCTTGAACAGTCGTGGTAGTATGTAAATTATATTCCAGTGCATGTAGGCTTCCATAGTCCAAAAAGAGCACACGACATCTTAAGCCGGTTCAATATACGGGAAATTAGTTTAGTTGTCCTAGATATTAGCTAACAATGGGCGCCTTTCTGTCAAGAGGGCATTATGTGGCTTAGAAAGCTTGAATATATAGATGGCAGTTGCGCTGACGCCGGGGTTGGAAGGGCACTGGTCTACATGCCGCGACTGTCCACATGTGGATACTCTAATTAAAGGAGTTTTATCTACATATAATTGTCTTTGATTCTATCGAATCAACTTCTCATTCAAAAATGATTGCATCGGCGCCAAGTGGTGCGAAGTTAGGGTCAAAGTTCCCATTTCTCCCATCCTCATGAATTTGGTAAATTTGTACGTGAGTCAATTTTCCCCGAATGCACCATCGCAGCCGGTTGTAAGAGCAGAGTCGTGCAGTATTGCCCGCCGGAATGTCGATGCTCGGCCTTCCTTCGCCGCGCGGACTGGCGTTGTCTGTAGGGTTATGGTGAAGGGGCCTTCACGCTCTCGGGTGGAGGAGCTCGCGGAATTTTCTTTGTACAGGAAATTGTCAAATCGCCCCAATATTTTTCATCATCCTCCGCCAGTTGATGGCAGTTCTATCAAACTCCAATTCACATCGCTTTTATCATACTAAAGCTGCACCTGACCCAATATTCATTGGGTAAGCTAGAAAAGCCCAACTTGATATAGAGACCGCGGATTTTGGGGACTGAACGAGAATGTGTGGTGTTCCAAAGTTTATTATGGAGTGTTTTGTAAACGATATCCGTGTGGAAAAACAATCATCACAGGCATTTCTGGGGCTATCGTTCGGGACATGTTTCTGAACTTTTCATTTATGCATTGCTGCTAGGACGAGGAATGTGGTGACGTTTTATTTCCTCTTGATTCCAGATGCAATTAGAGGCCCGTGGTGTGTCAATGATTTGATAGTAGGAGCTCTTCCTGCCCCCGCTCTCCTTGGGTGTTGTGTCGGATCACAGCGTTATATTCTAGGTACACGTGCAAACGGACGACTTACAGCGTATAGACTCTGACATATTAGTGGCTGCCATTTCATTTGTTCTCGCTCTACAGCCTGTCCGTGTGCTTATTGACCCGAAACACCCAAAAACGATGAGCTTGCTATGTTCTGCCGGTATGGTATACTCATTGTTCTTTCATCACCTATGCCGATAGGCACATTAATTGCAATTATGTACGTTAGCTTACAGTTTTATGACTGTGGCAAACAGCTGTCAACCAGAAAGTGGGCGCATACCAATGAGCTGTTTAAGGAAATTCAGTTCAGAGGGAGAGGGGCCGAGGGCATCCTCATGGGCGGGGCCTAAGTTAGCCTCTCGCTTTTGGGACCCCGTTACTTGTAGGTGGCCAACATCCACTTAAGCGCGCGATAGAAAATAAATTCTGCTGCGTTGTAAAATCTGTATCGTGCCAATGCTTACTAATGACTGTATATGTGAAGCAAGCATTACCGATTCTCAGAGGGAGGCGTCGCTACTGAAGCTGCTATCGCTACTCCTGCTGCCTTGCTTAGCTGAAACCGCTACCACTACTAGCTCTATTTTTGACACTGCTACCCGTTACTCCGCTATCGTCACTTTTATTTTAAAGGCTATTAACACCCGCACTGGAGAGGGGTCTGGCACTAACGCGTACTGGAGGGGGTGGCCTGGTAGGCCGACTAAGATCTCGGAAACTAAGACGAGTAGAATAACGCCATTTAGGAGGTGGGTGGGGGCTATGGTGATCTACTTGATGACGAATTTTCATTGACCTAGGTCAATATCTTCAAGGTCGAACGAGGTCGTAAAGGTCAAATCTTGGCCATGCTGGGGACCGATTGGTAAATGCTGTGATTATGCGAGAAAATGGCGGGAATAAACTAAAGGCGGACCAGTTTCATAGAGAAAAGAGGCTTCTCTACAGTTTTTGGGTCAGGGTCATTCAAGGTCATTGACCTTTAAGGTCACCATATGGTATACTACTTATAAGTTACACTTTGACTAACACTATAGCCACTGTTTGGCGGGAAATGAGGATGAACCTTTCCCAATGACCTTTGACCTTGACCTTTGTATTGGGGTACCCCATCGAAGACGTCATAGCATAATATATGCCAGACCGGGTGACGCCATGAGACCGGAAGCACTGTAGTCAGTGACCTTGAAAGTGCAGATATGACCTTGACCTGTGACATTTGACCTTGACCTTGACTTCCATGTGAGGTGACCTTGACATATAATCCCGGTTATATGGCGTTATGACGTCACCACTCGGTCTCCAATGCAAGCTAACTGGTCCGACCGCGCAATTATGGCGATCTCAAAATGCAGGTCTGATTTTGAAAGCCTATAAGTCCAAATATTTTAGACCGATTTTCAAAAAGTCTTCACCAATCGACGCGCTATTGAATTCTGCTAATTGTGGCCAAGTATCGTTTTTCGGCTACGAGCGGTTCTCCGGCCACCTTGGAAAAACAGGTGGGGGGCCCTCCGAGGCCCCCTCCAGTGCGCGTGTTAAGACGCGACCCGAATTTTTATTGTTGTCTTGAAATAAATTACAAGAATAAATGCTGCTTATTGATAAACTGCATCAGACATTAGCGGTTTTATTGTAAGTCATGCAAAGAAAGCCTCACAAAAATCACCCTAAAAGCATTCATTCATCTCCTGCTTTTGAGATGGGGAAAACATTTCTCAATCTCCATCTTTTGTGTGAGGTAGTGGTTCCCTGAAAGGCTGTCAGAATCGCTTTTGAATTCTAGCGAGTTCACTACCCGCTTCTTTCCTCTATTGGGCATTGGAACCGCAACCATAGGCGGATTCGGACCGGGAGGGGGGAGTGGGGCAAAGGAGAAGGTACCCCCATCTACCCTCGGTACTCCCTGAAATGGTCACGGCGCCCTCCTGAAAGGTCAATGGCGCCCCTCCGAAAGGCCGGCTTCCACCCCAACCCCCGCCCCCCATGCGAAAATCGGCGCCCACTGATAGGATTTCACGCCCACCTGATAGGTTTTGTCAATAGGTTTTGTCGGCCAAAGTGGTACCCTCACCCTGGTCCGGATGGTGCCCTTCCGGAAAAGTGTCCCTCCCCAATTGACAATCCTGGATCCGCCTGTGACCGCAACCGCTACTCCGCTACCGTTGTGAAAGTTTGCAAGTAGCGGGGTAGCGCACCAAAGTAGTGCAGCGGCCTGCTGCCTTGTTTCTAACGTGCCAGTGTTCTGCTTTGATAAAAGTAAATGTTTGCAGCCGAAATGTAATCGTTACCAATATTAAATTTTGCATTGCAGGCCACCCCAGGTTTATGGGAAGACGTGAAGGTTATTTTAGCCCCGTGTGGGCATTCAGGCTGCGCAAGAAATCATACGCGTAAATACTGCGTGTGTAGATGATGACGGAGACGTGCAGATGTTAGCTGTAGCCTGCAGCTAACGTCTGCACGTCTCCGTCATTATCTACGTACGCGGTGTTCACGCCTGCAGGCTGACAATTCCACGACAATTACTTGATACCGCTTAATAGCTTGGACACTGTTGATAACTATAAAAATAACTATATTTACATAACTACTGACTTAACAGTGTGAGGTTTTATGAGAAAATGTGCATCTATATATAATGGCGTTCCAGTGTTTGTCTTGCAGAACCCTGGGGCTGCTATGTGAACTCCATGAATACCTATTGGAACAAAACTTGTACGCCAATTGATCTCAAAAGACAAATTCAACCGCCTTGCTAACGAGAGTACAACTCTTCAACCCAGTTCTGCACAGCTAGCTACACACAGCTTGCGGAACCACGTGGCGCTGGGGTCACGTGGTGCCGTAAAGGTCACCCGACAGAATGCCCCCAGGCGTTCGGACCGCTCGTGGGAGAAGGATAGGGGAGGGAAAGCTGATTCTCACCAGAGTTGTGCGACTCGCGAGTCAAAGTCGGAGTTTAACTCAAATTCCGACCCATTCGACTCTGAGTTGAGTTGAGTCGAAAAAATTAGACAAGTGAGTTGAGTTGAGTTGAGTCGGTTCATAACACATCAATGAGTTGAGTTAAGTTGAGTTGTGAAGACAGCGAGTCAAATGAGTTGACGAAAAAAGTTGGCTCAACAGGTAAACATGTTATCAAGTAAAAGTGTCTGAATTTGCCTACCTTTTGCAAACCTCCTTTAACCTCCTTTATAACATTTTCCCACCAGTGTTTCAATTGTTTAAATCAAAGTTTCAATTTGTTTCAATAAACCAATAATTATATGGTTCAGTTGCTTATTTTAAAGGCCCATCCGGTCTGAAGGAATCCCTAGGCACGAATAATACAAACACTAAAAAATTAAACAGGTTCCTATCACTGTCTTTGAAGTGGTGGAACGCACTACAAAATACATTTCAAAACTCTCAAAAACTTCTCATCTTCAATATTTAATATTACTCCTTTACTTTAAACACTCCAACAAAACGCGTCGTCGTCGCTGATAATTGTCGTCAGTGGTGGTTTTCTGAGAATAGTGTGCGCCATTGCTGTCTCTGAAAAACAAATTCAGCCGGATATGGGTTCAAGCTTAACTAGCTTCAAGGCAAAAGTGTAAATATCACGTGGTAGTTCATGAAGTAATGCAAATATTTATATGCCTACATGCTAAATTTATTCTTTTGTCCTAAATGCGCCGTCTGCCGTCACACTTTTCATTTTACCTATCAATAGCAAATACTGCTATTAGCATTGTAAAATTGGACCTTTGATTCGACAAAAATGTTGAGATGTCTTTATTGCAAGAATCAGAGGCATTATTTCCTGCTACTGTTTTTGTCTGATCAGAGACCCTTACTTGGCATCTGTGTTTATTTGGATAGCAATAATACAGTAGCAATTTTCTATGAAATCGTTCTCCAATTTTGGCTTGAAGAGCGATAGGTATATATTTTATTAGAGGTTCTGACTGAAGCTGAAAATTTTATTGGGTTTAAAATATGAATATAGTTAAATCAAACGCATCAACGTTGATAGGATTTTCATTGCTATTGTCCTTTGTCATATATGGTATACTTTTCCAGGGGTTTGCTGTAATTCTTATAATTAGCAATTATAACTAGGTAGTTATTGCTTAAATTTTGATAAAACTCTTGGGATATTAATTTTAATTTATAAAAATTACCTAGCCTCATTCTTTAACAGAAAAAGCAATACCTATACCATCCCTACAAATCAAAATACTGTTTATATCATGTTCTTTTAGCTTGAATCTTTTTTGGCAGTATGGAGGCTCAATTTTTTCGCCTGTGTTGGTGTAACCTTAGCGCGTTTAGGGTCCTTTCCATTTAATTTATTTAGTTTTATATGCAATGCTCCTTTTAGAAGTAATTGCAGCATGTGGTAGCGTTTTGGGCAGTGACAGTCTGGAAGAATTAACCCTCGCCCCACGGGGGCATCGATGGCCCCCTAAGGTTTTTTCGGGATAGCAGAAAAACGACGAGGCGCAGCACCGCGTTTGAGGGCTCTACCTCTCACTGCATCATTTTCCATCATCCCTGAAATTTTTTACCCCGGGTCACCCAAGGTCAGGTCACCAGATGAGGTCAACCAAGGTCACCTCACTTCAACTTTAGAGCTCTGTAAGAGCTACATTTCAAAGTCGATCGATTTGAAACTTCCTACACGTCATGACCCCTCCAGGGTCTACAAGGTGTATATCCGGGATTTTTCGATTTCGTGCCCTGAGGTCAGGTCACGAGGCGACCTCTCCCATTGGAAAAGCATGGGGAAAACCTGTTTCATGATATAAAAGCCACAAAAATGATTGCAATTACTCAGACTGCTCAGAACAGCGTTTTTTTGACACCCTTTCACGGATCCCAGGGGTCATATTTACCCTTTGACTTTTCAAGGTCATCCAAGGTCACCAGAGGTCAAAAACAGTATTTTGACAATAACTTTTGACCTAATTAAGCTAGAGTGGTGAAACAAACACCATCGTGTTTGTCTTGTCATTGGCTTTCATTTGATATACGGCAAGGTCACTTTGTGACCTTTCGTGACCTCAGGTCATATTAGGTCACGAGGTGACCTCTGGAGGTCAAACCACTGGCGGGAGGTCTTTACGTTCCACATAGCGGAAAAGTACTGGCAATTTCCTATCAAATGAACTTTACCAGGCCTCAATAGCTCTAATGACATAAGAGTTATGACCAGTTTGCTTAATCATTGCATATTTGAGTGAAAATAGCCGATCTTGACCTAATTTGACCTCTGGAGGTCAAACCATTGACCTGAGCACTAAAACATGTGAAGTAATTTCTTACTGAATTCACGCGAGCTTTCTATTGCACTTTGCAGATTTGCGCTAACGCCCATATTTTCAGAGTTAGAGGGGGCCCATCGATGGCCCCCGGTGGGGCGAAGGTGGCGCCGGACCCCGGTGGGGCGCGGGTTAAAAAGTTGTTCATGGCTGCTGGGTAATTGTTAACCAATGTTTGAATGCCAATTAATTAATTTTGCTTCCATCAATCTTCTGTTTCATGTCAGACTTTCTGAACAGCTTGATTTTTGCTGGTTTATTGATTTATTTCTTATTTTTTATATTTATATATTTATCATGTATTTATTTCATTTTGCAAATGAGTCGAAGTTTGAGTTGAGTCGTGAGTTGAGTCAGAGGTGAGTCGGATGAATTTAGCCGTGAGTCGGAGTTGAGTCGACTCACTGAACTCTTGATCATGAGTTGAGTCGGAGTTGAGGTCAACTGCTCTCATCACTTGAGTGGAGTTGAGTCGACTCAAGAAAATTCTGAAACGCACAACTCTGATTCTCACCAAGTAGCTTAGAGCATGCGGGTCGCTCAGGGCTGAGCAAGTTTTACTTAAACCTCATTTGATACTTTTCGGGTTATTATTTCATTCAAATATTTCTCCGGGTTGTGATTCACTTTGCATTATACTGTATTGCATTGCGCACGTGGTCAGCCTCATTTATCACCGTCGAGACTGACAGCTTCTCGAATGTGAGCCGGCGGCGGCCGGGCAGCCGGGTTCTGGGGCGTATCGCCAGAATCCAGCCCCTGACGGTAAGGAAGCTGTCCTGTGGCGTTCCCCTACGGATGTTTCCACCTCCTGCGATCGAAAATTCTGTATCGACCTATGACAATAATATACACGCCTCAAAGAGAAAATTTCGTCCTGAAAATTGACATCTGTCCTATCGATGTCATTACCAACCAGTACGATCACCTTTTATACAGCTTTCTAGCTGTTTTTTTGTGTGGCTCATTGATTCAAAGTTCCTTCCCGTTTGCTGAGGCGAGTGTTCCAGGGTCAGTCCCGGCTAGTCCCTAAATAAAACTTAATCTGGTTTGCACACAATCACTGGCGGATCCAAGAGGGGCCAAAGGGGCCGTGGCCCCTTCCAAAGCTTAAAATAGTATCTTGTGGCCCTCAAAGGACCAAATTTTACGAATTTTCTTTAAAAGCACTATGTTTTTGTAATTTTTTCTCAGTTTAGCCCCTTCCAAATCTTGGTTTGGCCCCCTCCAAAAGCTGCCCGTGGATCCACCAAGGCACACAATCCTCGTCAACACGGGACAAAGGTGACGCCACGTAACTTTAGCAGTGGGTGTGCAGTGGCCCCACCAATAACAATGAGCAAGATGTCCGAGGCCTGACATTCCTCTGTAGGTTAGAGTCTAACAAGCTGGCACCGGTAGACAAATTTAGGTGGGATTTGTTCTAAAATCTGGTATAAACTTGGCTTTCTTCGTACGGGTATACAACCTTTTCCCGGAATGTTTTTCTGGAATAATTAGGCTAAAGGTGTGAGATACTTAAATGACCATTAACGTTAATTAAAAGAACATGAAACAGTAAAGTAGAATTAAGCTAAACTCATGGTATTTGGATCATTTAACTTCACTATGTTAAAAAACACTTAACTTCAAAACTAAGAGCGCAAGTTTAGCTACAGGAAACGAAATACGAAAAATAGCACTCAAAGCTGCGCTCCAGAGAATAAGGACATGTTTTAGCATATGCTTTGAAGCTGCGGTGACATTGTTTTGTTACAGGCGCTGCCAGAGGCATAGCCAGGATTCAGTCGAGGGAGGAAGGTCTGACTGCTGTCGGAAGCCCTACGCAAGGAGCCCCACCTACCAAATTAAGACCTTGGGAGCCATTCCCTAAATTTTCCAGTATCGTATTTTAGCCTCAAATTTTGGAAATCAAAATATGCTTTACCTTTTAAATAGTTTAGTTCTACTTTCTTTCGGGTTTCTAGACCCAAGCTCTGCAAAATTATGTCACCAACTTTTTTGATTGGTCCAAGTAATACATGCATGGGCTACTTACCATGGTACAGGTTTAATACTTGTGATGTTAAGGTGTGGTTTAAGCCGGCTGGCATTGACGCATTTTACCTTAACCCTGTGACATTGACCCAAAGAGAATATTTTGATACAACCAATGAGTTTTATATCACATTGATTCCTAATGGCTCATCCCCTTGATTCATTCCCTTGATCCCCTTGACTTCTCATCCCCTTAATTTAACTTGATCCCCATATGAACTTGATTAGCCTTGACAACTTTGATATTGCCGATGCCGGAATTAAAACAACGGCAGGGATACAGGTGGCGCAGTCGGCGCGCGCGTTCGATTGAGTCCGTAGCACACTGTAATTTGTACGGAGGGTCGCGTGTTCGAGCCCACCCAGGGTTGATTTGGCGCCCTGGCATAGCTCGCGCCTAGCTTACTCCTAGAGTGATATGTGTTGGATACCCGAGTGAATCCCTGAACTATTTTTCTGCGGATTGGATTGGTAGCCGTCTCAAAGGCGTGATATTTCCCTTCTGAATAAGTCGCTTATAACAGTATTGTGCTATTACATGCATCATTATGTTTGCTTGATGTAGAAATAAAGGCATTTAAACCCAATCAGTGGCTGTATTACCGAAATCAAATGAGAATTGTGAGAACAATGCTGAACATACCCAGCAGCCGGTAATCAGTCTGCTGAGTTCTCGGTAGGAATAGAGGAAGCACTGTCCAGCTCTTGGGAAGATCGTCCACGGCAGAAAATAGTTTGAAAGCTCTTGCGCGATAGAGAAATTCCGGGTTCTGGGCGTCTTAGCCAGCGAGCGCCTTCAACTCGGTTACGTGACCCTTTACAGTGAGCAAGGGGTCGTGGTATCGAGCCTGCCCAGAGACAGGATTTGGCGCCTGCCATAACCTCAGCCTGGCTCGTAACCCTCCCCTTCGGTGCCGTATAACCTTAACGTTGGTACATCAAAATATCCCAAGTAAAACAACAAGAACAGAACCAAACAAAGATAAAAAGATAGACGTTCCCCATAGAAGAGCACAAAGCGTGAGATCTACTGTAACTTGACAGCTTCATTAAAGCCTGTCACCAATCACAAACTGGTAGATATCCCGCACATTTCCGGATCATACAGCGTCAAACGAACCAAACATTCAGCCACCGAACAACACGCCCGCGCTCCCCAGCTGCCGAGACTGGCGGGTCTGCGTTCTGCACCATCTCCCCAGGTGCGGTGCGGGTTCCCCGCGTCGGCAGCGTCGTCTGTCGCGCTCGACGACGGCGGCGCGATGACAGAGCTGCCATGGACGATAAATCACACCCACACTCACCGTTCGGCGGGGCTCCGTTAATCCAGCATGTTCTACATCTATTGTTAGTCGCTGTAATGAGTCCATCTAATGACGCTCGCCGACGCCGGTTCGCACCGCTCCAGTGTCGACGCTTTATTAATGGACCGCGGCTGCATGCGCGCCGCCTTGTGAGAACGCCGCCGGCGCCGCCACGACCTGTGACGTCACCGGGGTCACCGATGGGCCGGGTCACGTGATGGATGGGCCAGCTGACACTGCTGTGTCGCCACGCCCGGGTTTTCGTGACCAGGCCACCTTTGTCGCTGCGTGCTCGCCTGTGAAGAGCGCGTCAGAGAAGGCGTGTGTACAGCTTTTGTGACGCGGACGTGACGATCTTGGCACAGGATTGTGATAGATATAAACGTATTACGGAGGATCGCCGCGGCACGTATGGCTGGTTTCTTATATGCATAACCAGGAGAGAGGCTTACGTATATTGTCCTTATTCATCTCAAAGCAAGCTTCACTGTGTAGGTGGAATGTTAATCCCTCTAAGTGTTCTTTAAAAGCAATGCCGCAATAGTGTGGAAGCGTGTGTAATACATGAATGAATGAATGGACCAATGGATGCTGATGATGGATGAATGAATGAATGAATGAATGAATGAATGAATGAATGAATGAATGAATTTTCTATGTGGCTGCCACACTGTGACATTTTGCCTTCACGGTTAAGTCGTTTAAGTTCAAACAGTTTGGTTAAGTCTGGGAACGAAGATCTCAGACTGGTGGTGAATTATCTTACACGGCTATGACGGGTGAGCGGATATAATGCCTACACACACCAATGGCGCGTACTTGATAATTTCGCCACGGCTTCGATGAATATACCTCAATGACTTTTCCGATGACGGCAACACCGATAACGACAACTATAATTAAATGGGTGTCTTTGATAAAGTGATGACGATGACGATAACCATTTTATTTGGCATAATTGAGAGCACAAAATATGGTCGATTATAATTTTTGGGGCTTATCGACGCACCAATTGTCAGGGTCATATAGCGTCATCGACTTTTTCTCTGTTGGAAGGGTTTCTCGGGAGCCAGCTTGCTCCTTGTTCAAGGAAGCCGCCGGGCCTTGAACCCGGGTCGGCTGAATGGAAACCAGCTACTCTGACGACCCCACTGCCGCGCCCCCCCTTATGATCGATATATGCTAGATTTAGCTATTAGATAATTTGTATCAAAATTTTCTACAAAATTTCGGTATTGCACAGTATTGCCGACAAAGGAAGTCCGAGTTTAGCAGTAACATTTTGTATTTTTGGTATCACAGCTCTAATACACGCGGAACAAACAGCAGCTATACGGGAACTAAGCCCGCATATCCACCCAGCGCAGGGTACAGACTCCTCCCCAGCCCCCCCCACATTTCATTAGATAACTACGAATCAATCTCTTGGTCACTGCTGTGGACGGTGTGGCGTGTGGGGATGGGATTAGCTGGAAAACGGCTGGCCAATTCACCCGAAAACTTTTTGTATATCCCCGCACTCGGCTCCTTCTGCGTATGGATCCTTTCTTCTTCCTCTACTATCTCCAGCTCTTTTTTAGGGGAGTCAACGACGCACAAATATTGAGGTCATATGACGTCATATGCTGAATCCTGCCTCTGGGTGGACTTGAACCCACGACACCCTGCATATACAGAATGTCATAGGCCGAGCCGAGCGCGCGCGCTAACCGACTACGCCACCTAGACCCTATCCCCAACTTGAACTGGTACGAGCTTTCCTTCAGCAATACAAATATCTCGAAGTTCATGGATGAAAGGGTGCCTCTCGTGAGCTTCAAAATGTCTCGGCACATTGGACACACAATCTCCGCCGTAGCCGAACTAGGTAGTAGTTTTGTAGCGCTTGAACAAGGTCCTGAACACTTCATTGTTGCGCCTGGGGAAGAGGCTCTTGTTGACGGGTCCCTGGGACATTCCGCCGGACAACCACGTATCGAATAAACGTTTTTGAGGTGTGCGACACATGACACCAAGTGAAATGTTTTAAAAAACATTGTTAAATATATTTTTATCGATTGACCAAAATGGTGACTTTGACGACGTGATTTTGATGATCGATAATCGATTATTGTAGATTGGAAACAACTAATCCTCCGTAACGGCTTCAGTAATTGTTATCGATGGAAGTTCTTGAAGTGTCCACCTCTGGTAAGGAGTGATGTTCTCAGGCAGCATCCTCCGTTCAAGTAAGTCACAATACCATTCTCCTACACCGTGCTCTGCCTCTAAGCTCATTTCTATTGCGCTTCTATACAGCTGTGCGCCGGAAAAATAGAGCATAACGAGTTTCATTCATTGCTTCGCCCAAAAAAATGGGCAGACTTCTAACCTCATAAAAGATCGCCTCATGAACCGCTAGGTATACCTCCAGCGTGACTCGACAAAAGCGATTGGTTCCACTGGCGCTCGGCTGCTGTTCCACACCGAGTACAGACCATTCCAGACACAGGTAGTGCTGTTTCTGAGGCCACATATCAATAGTATACTGGGTTGCATCCGCCGGTGCTGATAAATTCATCTCTGCCTGGCTGATCACGGCAGTAAGTTCACGGAATCGGTACTGGACGTAGGGTGCCAGGATACCACTCGATAAAATGGGTGACCTCAGTGCCTAAAAAGACGGAAAGCTAAAAATACAAGAAGAGGAGTGCAAAATAGGGGGTGGGTGTTTGCGTGGATAGCGTCTCTGTCTACGAAGTCACTGGTCCTGGGTTCAAGTCCCAGCGGAGGCTCGGAATAAGTATCTAATCCCCCAAATCTCTCTCAACAGGATGAGAGCTAGGGACGCCGTATAACCTTGGCAGTTGGTGCGTCGTCAAAACCCAGCTATTATTAGTGTGAAGAATAGCGGTACCCCAACAATTATCAGTGTAAAGAATAGCGGTACCCTACAATTATTAGTGTGAAGAATAACGATATGAGTGTATATGAGTGTGAGGAAGCCAGGTCAGCTGCCTTACCTTACATTCCAACCTGGAGACGGACCAAGGCCGAAGCATCGCTGCTTACTTTCCCCGACTGTATTATCTCTCCTTGTATAATACCTTTTGTATTGAATTGTATTTGTTTCTGGGGTGAAGGGGGGGCGTGGCGGGAGTGGGGGAATTACTGACGTTTAGGTTTGTTGTGGCACTGTGAAGATAGAGATACTGTGACTTCAGCTTTGGACGCTGGTTTGTAGCCGTGCAATTTCGCGGATCAGTTTGTTGTGCTTTTGCTGTTGTTCTTTGACTGTGTCTCCTGGGAGCAATATTTTTTTCTAATATTTAATTCAAATTATATTTTTAGTGCTAAAAACACGTGTTCTCAATGGGCTTTAGTACCTACGCGAGTTTAAAGTTTGTTTTCTAATTTCCAAGATTATTTTTTCTAGGTTTGTATAGAACACATTTTTTTGATCAGTTTTATTTTATACTCTTTCCCTTATGTCACAGTTTTTTGTCTTCTTTTTATCTTAAGAACCGTTGGGAACTCTTCTTATTGAGATCACGGAGGCGGGGGATTAGTGTGAAACCATGTCATTTGATTTTAAATGTACAGGTATGTTAGAAGGTGCTATCTCATGTAACTTGTAAAAAACGATCAAGCAATATCTTTAGGAATATAAAAAAATATCAAAGCATTAATCAATAAGTACCTACATACATCAATGCATACATAAATGCATCTATAGATAAAATGCAATCAATACATCTGATACTAAAAGGATTCGATCACTTGGTCAATATTGTAAAAGTGAGTATTTTTCGCCGAATATGTCTGAAAATAAAGAAAACCACATTTTGTTCACATCTTCAAACGCTAAAAACAATATCGCCTCTTTTCTTTTTACCCTGGGTCGCATTTAATTGCGAAACGTAGCCGAGCTGGTTGCTTGCGGTACGTAACCTTGAAAAAACCATGTCATTTGTCGACATTTATCACGTGACGTGCGTTGCCAGATGGAATTGGATTTCTTCATGGTTTTAATTGTGGATTCTGGGCCTTTATTTTGAGCTTTAACACGTGCATTGACGGGGACTGAGCCACCTTCGCTTTGACGGGGAGGGGGGGCGGATACCCACCACCCTAAGATCTCGAGAACCACAATAGGTAGCGAAAAACGGCAAACGGCGTTGGGCAGCCCATCCACTTCTCCATCGAAAATATCTGAATCATTTTTTGTCAGGTGACCTTAGGTCAAAACATGCCGTCATAGGGATAACATGTAAATTAAGTTTTTCGGCCATTACATCTGGACAAGTAAAGATAGAGCAAAACGACTTGAAATATATGAATCCTCGCAGCAAGCCGAATCGAATGATATATAATTTGACCTTGCTAGGTCAAGTCAAGGATTTGACCTGACCTGAGGTCAGTTCAGGGTCAAATTATATAAAATGCATATCATTAAAACCGCAAAGCCAAGACAAGGCTAATGCAGCTAAAATGAACGCTCATCACCATCCCTTACTGAGTTATTTAGTAAAAACCATTTTTCCCATGTATTTTCAATGGCGGGGTCATGCCTCGTACCTGACCTTAGGTCATCGATATCAAAAATACCGGAACATATTTTAGAGAACTCGGTGGGCCCATTATGTGATATGAGTTTCAACCGGATAAGTTCACCCTGCTCCGACTTATGTTATCTTAAACTTTTTTGAGGTCAGGTCACTTGACCTGTACTGGTGACCTGACCTGAGATGACCTAACCTTAAAATTTTCACAGAAGTTGTAAAAATGATGAGGGAAAAGGTATGCCAAGTACGGCGTCGCTGCGCGCCGCCGTTTCTCTGCTATCTCCGAAAAACCCGAGGGGGTGGGTACCCGTACCCCGTCAATGCGCGTGTAAGTGTGTGGAAATTCCATGTGAACAGCTATGATAAAATTAACCCTCGCCCCGGTGTTTGAACTCCCCTCGGGATTTCCGGCGGTACAAAAACGCGGCACAAAGCGCCGCCGTACTTTCCACACCTTATCCTTGATCAGCTCTGCAAATTTCCCAAAATGTTAAGGTTTTGTAACCTCAAATGAGGTTTCTAGTGCAGATTAAGTGACCTCACCTCCAGAAAAGTTCAAGACGACATAAGTAAGAACAGGGTTAATATATCCGATTGAAACTCATCACATAATGGGCTTACCGAGTACTACAAAAAAATCCAGGATTTGTCTTATCGATGACCTAGTGTCAGGTACCGATAATGACCTTCCATTGGAAATGCATCAGGAAAACGTGAATTGGGCAAAAATGGCTCTGTTTATGTAGATACAGCTTAGCCTATCTTCCTATTCTCCAAATCGTAGTATCCTAGGCTTATGTCCAAATTCATGTTGCAAGTTTGGACCTGTAACCCCTGAGAGGTCATCTAGGACTACTTAAGCAGGTTTTTAAACTTAGGTCAATAAATTTGCAGGAATGATGATACAGCTTTTATTATGATACCATTGTGCTTGGATTATTATTGCGAGCCGATTGATAAGCATATTGACTGCTATGTCAGATGTTTACCGTGACCTGACCTTAGGCCCAGATCATTTTTATGGTTTGACCTAGCTGAGTTATATCATACATCATTCAATTCACCATAACCAGAGGAAGTGAAAGGTGCCTGAACATTGATTCTAACCCAACTCTGTCAAACCCAGAAATTCCTCTACGCTGTCACATTCTTGACTTCAGCCAATAAGGGACCAATGCATTTTCTTCATTAATTTATGAGCTATCCACCAGCGTTTGCGTTTTTTGCTATCCCACATACAGGGTGTTTCATAAAGAATGATATTTTTTAATTGATCATAATGCGGTTATAAATAGGTTGTTGTGGTATAATTTACATGTCGTTCGAAAGAAAAATTTGGGACATTTACGATTATTCGTATTTTGATAGCTGTTTTGATATTTTTTATAGTTCACAGCAGTCTTAAAAGCGACTTCAAAAATGCTGTTATTTTTCCTTCATCAAAAATGTTCGTAGAAATCTCGCGCACATCACGTGACAAGTATCACGCCAATGACACTGCAAACATTACATCGTCACTATGGTACATCACAGTCCACATGCACATTGCCTCTAGAAATTAATTAAAAAACACACACTTCTCAGGCTTAGGAAAGCTTGGATCCAAGCAAGCAATCCTCAATTGGTCCATGTTCCTTGTTCTGCGGTGAACAGTGAGATATTTTGTGCTGAGTCCGCCGCATCCGGTCATTCATATGGAAGGTAAGCCAATGAGCCATATGGAGCTTGAGCCAAAAGCTTTCAACTTGCAATATTACTGAAACTTTCGCCTTTGATGTGCATGCTCACGTGCCATTTTTGTGTGCTAAGCTCTTTAGAGTACTGGCAGTTTCGTTTTCTCAAATGTAAGCGCACATATTGTGTGTTTCTTGCATCATTTTGCGAGTTCATTTAACACGCGCATTGACGGGGGTCTGAGCCACCTTCGCATTAACGGGGGCGGGTACCCGCCCCTAAGATCTCAAGAACCACGGTAGGTAGCGAAAAACGGTAAACGGCGTTGGGCTGCCCATCCACTTCTCCATCGAAAACATTTGAACCATTTTTTGTCGTCACATTTAAGTTCACGAGAGGTCAAAACATGCCCGTCATAGGGATAACATGTAAATTCAGTTTTTCGGCCATTACATCTGAACAAAAAGATAGAGCAAAACTACTTGAACTATATGAATCCTCTTAGCAAGCCGAATCGAATGATATATAATTTGATCTTTCTAGGTCAAATCAAGGATTTGACCTGACCTGAGGTCAGGTGGGGTCAAATTATATAAAATGCATATCATTAGAACTGCAAAGCCCAGGCGAGTCCAATGCAGCTAAAATAAATGCTCTATCACCATCCGTGACTGAGTTATTCCGTAAAAACCATTTTTCCCATGTATTTCCAATGGAGAGGTCATGCCTCGTACCTGACCTTAGGTCATCGATATCAAAAATACCGGAACATATTTTAGAGAACTCGGTGGGGCCATTATGTGATATGAGTTTCAATCGGATAAGTTCACCCTGCTCCGACTTATGCAATCTTAAACTTTTTTGAGGTCGGGTCACTTGACCTGTACTGGTGACCTGACCTGAGATGACCTAACCTTAAAGTTTTCACAGAAGTTGTAAAAAGATGAGGGAAAAGGTATAC
Source organism: Lepas anatifera (assembly GCA_034440635.1). Lineage (NCBI taxonomy): Eukaryota > Metazoa > Arthropoda > Thecostraca > Lepadidae > Lepas > Lepas anatifera. The sequence continues at coordinate 206,127 of JAOTON010001492.1, forward strand.
CAAGTACGGCGGCATTACGCGCCGCCGTTTTTCTACTATCCGAAAAACCCCAGGGGGCGGGTACCCGCCCCCGTCAATGCGCGTGTTAAGACGGGGGAAAATATTTAATGCAAATGAAACATATTTATCGAAAAAAGTCTTACAATTCAACACTAAAATGAACGTTTTAAGGACCGATTTAGAGGATTTGTAGTACTTTAATGAACATTCAAAAGATCATTCTTTCTGAAACACCCTGTAGGAGCCGGGATCGAGGGGGGTGTACGAACACCCCATCTGGGCGAAGGTGGCCCGGAGGCCCACCAGGGCGGGTGTTAAATATACTCGCGACGTGCTCTACAAAACTGCTACCCCAGTTCAGAACTGATTATAAAAATGAGACTCTCCCTCTAAGCAGTCTTTCAATAAACAGCTGTGAGTATGGGGTGAAATTACTGGAGAAGGGAATATAAACTGGAGGAAGTGGCTGAAAGCGTAGAAAAACATAATTTTTTTGTGAAGTGAGAAAGCCTTAGTCACCTAACGTATAACTGTGTACTCATACGTGCATATATGACAGGCAGATCTAGGGGAAAAGGGGGCACGTGCCCCCCCATCGACCCTAGGCACCACCTGAAAGGTCGATGGCGCCCCCTGAAATGCCTCTTTCCACCCCCCCCACCCAGGATGCGAAAATTGGAGCCCACTGATATGACTTTGCGCCCACCTGATAGGTTTTGCTGGTCAGAAGTGGCGTCCCCTGGTCCGGATGCCGTCCCCTCGGGAAGGTGCCCCCCCCGATCGGCAATCCTTCCTGGATCCGCCTATGATATATATATATATATATATATATATATATATATATATATATATATATATATATATATATATCCTATAAGGTGTCTATATGTTAGGATATGACTTTTGATAGTAGAAGTGTTAAAAAGTTTAGGATCTCCGGCCTAGAGCATTTGGCATATAATAGCTCTTCGTCCAAAGATCGGTTAACGATGTTATATCTTTGTTATGTTTTTATTAACACGCGCATTGACGGGGGCGGGTACCCGCCCCCTCGGGTTTTTCGGAGATAGCAGAAAAACGGCAGCGCGTAGCGCCGCCGTACTTGGTATACCTTTTCCTCATCATTTTTACAACTTCTGTGAAAATTTTAAGGTTAGGTCATCTCAAGTCAGGTCACCAGTACAGGTCAAGTGACCCGACCTCAAAAAAAGTTTAAGATAGCATAAGTCGGAGGAGGGTGAACTTATTCGATTGAAACTCATATCACATAATGGCCCCACCGAGTTCTCTAACATATGTTCCGGTATTTTTGATATCGATGACCTAAGGTCAGGTACGAGGCATGACCTCTCCATTGGAAATACATGGGAAAAATGGTTTTTACGGAATAACTCAGTAACGGATGGTGATAGAGCATTTATTTTAACTGCATTAGACTCGCCTAGGCTTTGCGGTTCTAATGATATGCATTTTATATAATTTGACCCTGACCTGACCTCAGGTCAGGTCAAATCCTCGATTTGACCTAGCAGGGTCAAATTATATATCATTCGATTCGGCTTGCTAAGAGGATTCATATAGTTCAAGTCGTTTTGCTCTATCTTTACTTGTTCAGATGTAATGGCCGAAAAACTGAATTTACATGTTATCCCTATGACGGGCATGTTTTGACCTCTCGTGACCTTAAATGTGACCTGACAAAAAAATGGTTCAAATGTTTTCGATGGAGAAGTGGATGGGCAGCCTAACACCGTTTACCGTTTTTCCTACCTACCGTGGTTCTCGAGATCTTAGGGGCGGGTACCCGCCCCCCGTCAATGCGAAGGTGGCTCAGACCCCCGTCAATGCGCGTGTTAAACCAACAGCAAACAGCACCTTGATAATTGCGTGGCCCAGAGTGCAGCAAAAGTTGACCTAAATAACATTTCTGGTACTTTAAAACAGTTCACAAGAAAACCGCCTCGTAGTTTGTATCTCTGACTCAATGCAAACCCCAACACAGATCACCCAGTCCCGCGATCTGAGATAAGTTGACCGGCCACATGATGACGGAAATTCTAAGACCAATGACTTTTATTTACGAGTCTGCTGCTGTCAGACTCGTGGTACTGCCCCACCTGTTCGGTGCCATTCATCCAAGCGCGGTAAGCCCCGATATGCATATTGCCGTTCCCTGAATGGTCCGTGCTGAAACCGAGATCCACAACGCCGAATAAGAAAGGCGCGCGAATATGCCAAGTCACCAACAGTTTTGTCTCTTTGCGGAAAATGGCGCGAGGGCGCTGGGAGGTCTGCCGTCCTCCTTAAAGTCGAAGTTCGTGACCTGAGCGAAGTCAAAGACCCTTTGAGATGGAAATATGCCAGTAATGATTTCCACTGGTCGGCTCCATAGTGTTACTTTAGCATCGGTGACATTGGTGTTTGCCGAATGACAATTTGTGAATGGCAATACTTCAGAAACGTTTGAAAAGTTAGGATTTTTACGTAGCTACTCTCATTTGGCGAGATTTGTAGCGAGCCGCCCCAAAATCGAATATATCGACCGAGGCGCCCCAAAATCAGTGGATAATCAAATATCGGAGATGGAAAACTAGCTTTTATGACGGAGCAGCAAGATAAAGCATGGATATATGATTATAAATAACGTAATGCTTGCTTTGGTAACTTATTCGGTAGTTTGAAACAACCTAGCTTAGCAGTTTCACGTTTTCTAAGCTAGTTTTTGAGATATTGATGAAACATTCTTTTATGTTGCAGCTCCTTCAGCTGCGGTTAGATAGCGTCATTTTTGGACCCGTGCAAGCTTGATGGAATCTGAGGTGGCAGTGTAAATCGCATTGTCGGGTCAGCACTTGTGAACGTTTCTACGCCACCCTATTTATCATTGTCGTAGATAATCTGCTGTGTGCTATAAATAGCACGATGCGATGGGAGATAAAACATTCTGATAGGATCATGTAGAACGTGCAGCTCTCCGCTCTCCAGACCGCTGCTCTCTTGTGGTGCTCAGAACATGAATGTCTGACTGCTGTCTTGGCACTCTTTCAGAGTTGACAGTTCATTGTTCGCAGCAATTCCGCCCATAAAGCAACGATGCTCATGGAGATATTTAAAAGCAGTCAGCCCCAGGCAGTCTCCCTTTCTAAGATTGGCTGATAGCTATTGACGGCTTTGCAGGTGGATATCCGTACGGCTTTCATATGAACGTGTTTTTCGTTCCGGCGGTCAGTGATAATTATGCGGTCCTATAGACTATTGGCGAAAGTGCAAATCCAGACTGACTGTCCTTCCTTGTCGGAGCTGTCCTATGAGGGCAAACAGTCTCGATAAGTAGGCCCTCACCGGCGTCGCTTTGGGGTGGTTTTGTTTGCGTGCCTCTTCATAACGGTTTCGCGTTACCATGCCAAAGGGAGCCGATTTAACCCCGTCTGCCCCATTTTCCACAATCTGGTGCGGACATCACATGCCAGACGGGGCGGCCGCATGTAAAGAGTTGCGTCGATCGCGGGACCTAACGGAAAATTATCCTTTGTGGAAAATGCTGAATCTCACACAACAATACACAAGAAAGGGGAAAGCGGTGTCCTGTTCGAAGCCTTTCAGTCGCAAGCGCGGTTTTCCGGGGTTCTCTGTAAACTGGACCACCCTTTCCAGAAAGGGTCCAGATTAGGACGGCGGGGAGTTCAGCGCAGACGTAGAACCGCCTCGCAGGAAGACGCCCGGTGCAATGCGTGCAATCGCACCAAGTTTGTGGTGAATACGCGTGAACGATTTTCTGTAGACATAGGCTTTTTACGGGCCGATAAGGAAATCACTTTTTTCACGGTGCTGTCACAGTCTCATGTAGAATTCTTTTGAGAGTCTGGCGTCTCCCAAAGGATTAGTTGAATATGGGTACGGCGACGGCGTCCGGCCAGGGCCGCGCCAGACAGAGGAGGCCGGCTCGTTCATCATATAACCGGCAACGCCGTCTGATCCACACATATTCAGCAGTAACCGCGCCGCTTTTTACACATTCGACCTGCCTGACTGGCCTCCGGAATTTGCCGGCAAAACGGGAGAATGCATCATCACCGAGCACGGGAGAAGAGCAGGTGCGAGGTTCCGCCCCGGAAGGCGCGCACGCACCCGTCTAATGGCTAAAAAATAATTCCATGGGAAGGAAACAACCGATAGCGGGAGCTGGGCCTTTACAGGAACCTTTTTTACGTGAAACCTGACTGGCGTGCGAGGACTAGCTTCTTTGAAACAGGCGAAAATGCTGCTGTAGCCGCTAAAAAGTATTGTGTAATGCGCGTGGGGTGGGAATATGCTGTTCGGTGTTCGATTCTAAAACTGATGAGCGACCGGTAAAAAACGGGCAGCTTTTCGAAAACGGTGAGAATCTGGTGCCCGGGAAGGCACGGGACAAAAGGTGACATTTCTGGTCTCTTCCTAAGGGAATGAATGCGCTCCGGTGCTCCCCACCGACTTGATGCTGCTCCCTCAGTAGCTCCACCGGTAAAAAGACTGATCTCTGGCGGCGTGTGTGTTAGGGGATGCGCATTTAATATAATCAAATCTGGGAAATAGCAACGTTTCCGTTAATATGAGAAACCGTACATGTGACGTAAACATGAACGGAAAACGTAAGCATGTGCGCTCCTATTGGAAAGTAGCATCGTTCGCGATGCCCGCTAGCTCCGATGGTAGGTATGCATTATTTAACTGCCATTGTTAGTCATTACGGTTAAGGGCGGCAGTCAGTGACTCAACGACGCATCTAACGTTTTTAATGCGTGGCTACGTTATCAGAGTAAATACATCACTGGCACTCCCCACCATCTTCTCATCTTCTTCCAGTGCTTACTGACGTTAGTGTGGTAACACCGGTCATATTGGTCAAGGTGCTGCCTGGCGGTTTGGTATTCATCTTGAAAACTGAAAGGGTGAGCTGTCCCATTAATTTGATTGACTGATAAATAGTGAGGGGAGGAAGATATATTTTCTTCCACATGCTACAAGCAGAACATGAAAAGCAGCGTTGAAACGGGCGTGAAAGCTGTTTCCAAACCGTACGGTTCTCATTTCACTGTATCTCCGCACGTTGCTCGGTCCAGCTGGCGAGCAGTCATTGAACTCGGCTCAGCTCGCGGGCCTGGCTCCACGCTTTAACACGAGCCGGTTAATTCCATGGCGTCGCGGCTCTTCGTCACAGCCAGACCCGCCGCCGCCGTGGTAAGCAAGGCATTAAATTGAAAACACATAACGAGAAATTCGCCGGCCACGACCGGCCCAAGGTGCCATAATGATGATGGATTTGTATATAATAACACGTCATTTCCGCACTTGCTGCACATATTTTCTGCCTGTTTCGCCGGCGGCGGGTGCTCTGTTCGCCGCGTGACCGCCGCGGCGTCGGCTTTGGCGAGCTGTTGACTTGTACTGAAGTCGAGCCGGCACGAATCGCACTTCCGTCGCCCGTCATACGCGCTGAATAGGATGCCATGATGAATTAAAAGTTATTGAAGAACAAATCGGATTTCGGTGATAAATGAATTGGTTTAATATGCCGCGTCCTCAGTGGGAAGCAAACAGGTAGCGGTGACGTGTATGAATATGCCGCCGGGCCGGGCCTCTGGGCTCCCGTATCCCGGAGTACTACCGTGGGGCATGACCCGGAAATGAACCCAGTTTGTGAACAGGACATAGCGTGAGTAGACTGCCTACTACAGAACAGTGGCGGACAGAGATACATGCATAGGGTGCTCTTTGCTTGTCTGCAAAATACCTAATTATCGATATTTGGACACTATTATTTGATAAGGAACATGAATGTGTCATGTAATGACAATACGTATATTGATTTAGGAAAACTATTTCAAGCAAGGGCTTGATATTGCTTTTGCTGGTCGGTGTAAGTTCCTAATTTGTTTGGTTGCCAAGACGGAAATAAAGGATTCAGCCAACTCATTACTGACCGGAAGGTACGGCACTTCTGCTGAGTAAAAATTACGACTGTCTATGACCAATGCCAGTATTTCTAAGAGCTTCCAAAGAGCAATGAGCGACGCTCTGACAAAGAGCGACTTTCTGACAAAATGAGCGACGTTCCAAAGACAAACGGTCATTTCTGACGCAAATGGAGTCTCTGACTAGGGTTAGTCTTCGGTGCCAACCAGCACCAAATCGCAGATCCTCGATCCCTGACCACGCTCCTGCCGCTGTCTACCCTCTCCACTACAAAAGCGGCAGCGCGGGGTCAGCATCATTACCCTATCGGGCGGACTGGGCGCCGCTTTCGCAACATTACCCCAATGCGATACCGGGCGTCGGCTCGTGTGTCATCAGTATCGCGCGACACCGGGCGCCTCTGACACCGGCCGACTCGTTATCGAGGGTCTGACGCTGTCCGCCGTCCCCTAACGGCCATCGCCGCACCGCAGATATGGACATATGCAGTGGCCGCCGCTTAATGTTCCTGATCTGGGCAGCAGAAAGGGATTCGCCGCGGTCAGGTGACCGCACCGCTCCCCCGCGCGCGGTCAGCAGCAGCCTTCCATTGACTGAGGTAGAGATGGGGTGGTGAGGGAACGGATCTGATTTGAACAGAGTGAGCGTGCATGTGTTACTGAGTAAGGGTATATGAGGCGACTTCAGCAGATTTTGTCGAATAATGTGGGAAGGGGCAAGAAGAGCTTCTCTCTGCTGGAAATTCTGGGAAGTATGTATAATATACCTACTGTAACTTGCGGTTGCCTCGATGTTTTCTCATTCAGCGCAGGCCAGTGGTGGGTCCAGACTTCATTTGGGGGAGGCTAGAGGGCTCGAGGCTCCCCAGCTATTGCCTCAAAACAGCCTCCGGCTATGCACTTTCTACAAACACTGACATTTCGGAGGGTGGAGGTGGAGGGACTGGGCTACCTAGTCTACCTCTTGCATCCGCCGCGGGCTCAGGCCGTTGTCATTTCGAAGCCCTATTGCGTACCTACTGATACCATGGGACTTTCCTTGGCAGGCAGGTTCTTGATCCGGGCCAGGATTTGGCGCCCTACCATAGTCAAACCTTGCTATCTCGGATCCCATTCCTCCTTGGATGCCGTAGAACCCTGTAGTTGGAGCGTCGTAGACCCCAAGCAAAAGGGAAAGAAAAGCTCATGCTGGGGCGGACTTAGAAGTTGCTCAGAGTCACAACCAAGAACCCCGCCTATCTACCTTTTTATTTCAACAAATGTTAAGACTATTGGGACACACTCATAGCCGGCAGAACTAGGGGACACCGTGCCACCCCCCCCTCAATGATGAATTTTAACATTAACCCTCGTTGACTGTAAATAAATGGGTTGAAAAGTTCGTGGTCCCCCTTAAATCCGGACTTAAACCCACCGCTCCTGATTACCCGCTGAGATTTTCAAGCAAAAGCAGCGTTTAAACATTGCGGGTTCGGCACTTGTTTTGCTCATTCCTCTGGCGCGTCACCTCGTCTTCCGGTCTTCCATATGCTCACACAATAGGCTGGCTGGATTCGTCTGGCTATGTCCGCATCGATTTGGTAAACACAACGCGCGGTGACCCCAGGCAGTGGAAATTATAGCGGCGGCGCGGTCATACACGATCGGGAGCTGCTGTATCATTACCACACATTCACTCTCATTACCAACACGCCGACATCCACGCAGGAAGCGGCTGGGTGATATATCACTTATCGAACTTGATAGCATGCCTACTTAGCTCATTATCGGAGGGTGTCGATTTGGAAACCAAGTTTGAAATAGCGTAGTTATACTACCGGTGGTTTTGTGAAGTAGTCACCAATAGTCTTTGTCTTATCGGGAATGAATAAGCAAACACAGCCGATTGTATATCCTTTATTATTTTGTCAGTGCCAATGCTGCGCGGTGGGTTTTCGACTCCGTGACCGACTACAGGTGCCTCCTGTGCTCCTGACACCTGTCTTTTAGGGGCTTATAAGGGATATATTTGCCTGCACGTAGTTTATCCCCAAAATAAAGAACTGGTATATATTCTGTCTGATAGAGATCACTAAACCATAGATCGACTTCGGACAATATTTGTGCTAGAAATCCCCATTAACTATAAATATTTTGTTGGATTCTATTTTGGCAACGTTAGATGGCTTTTTTGACTATCAAACTAAGTTTTGAGGTAGTTATTTTCGCTGGCTCCCGCGCCGGAGTCGATTTGGTGTTCTCCGTCAAAACTCAGCCCCGGTCAGCCTACTGCCAAACCCTCTCCCAGAACCAAAGAAATAATCGTGTCTCTTTCGAAAAAAGTTGAATGTTAGCGCCTGAAGTTCATTCGGAACAGCTAAAAATATCAAAGATGAAATTAGGAAAATTGGATGCATCTGGAAATTTCCACAGAAAACTAGAATTCACAACATCGCTTTCAAACCAACCGGAATATTAGTTTCAGAGTATGAACGAATGTATAAAAACATAGATTAATCCATTATGAAGGAATGTATACAAAGATAGATGAATCCATTAAAGGGAATGTGGCACCTTGGTCGAATCCTGGAATTTAGTGTCATTAGGGGAACTTTTAGCCGGAAATCAAGGAGGCGTCCATGATTTTTCTGAAAAAAATGTACAATAAGCTCGATATTTTTATTTTTAAAATGCTCCTGTAGGTAAAGAATTAAAGATCTGCCTGTGGATGATGTCATGATCTGGCAACCACTACCATATTCAACACGCTTCAAGGGCTTCGATTGGCTGATACTCACCGTGACGTCAGCATATGTCGTCACACCAACAGCCATGACAACTGTGGCCTGCTGCTAAGGGTACATTAGGGGTATATTGCACGTAGGTTTTAGCTTTTTCTACGGAAATCTCGAGTTCCAAGACAAACGGTATATTGAGTACCGGGTTTTCCGAACTGCTTTACGACTTGGCTATCTCAGTTAAAATCATGTTATGAAGGTGCCACATTCCCTTTAATAACTGAAACGTTCTGCTGAATGTTTCATTTATTAATGCTGATGAATGCTTGGGTTGGAACTTCGGCAATAAGGGTAGGTATGCATTACCTCCGTCGCCAGAAAGCACCAATGATACAAATAACTATTTTCCGTATATAAGGCGTTGTTAACGCTATTAGAGAGGACACAGAGTGATAGGGGTAAATTGTTCTGTAGAATATTTTCCCGGGCCGGAAACCTGTTACGGCAGTGCATTGCCTCTGACCAGTGATTGGTTTTCAGTCAATTGTAAAGATCTTTAGTAGCTCCGATCAGCTTCGCAATGACTGGAAACGAAAGCCTAAAATCAATTTCAAACTGTTACACTTTGCCTCAATGATAAGCGATGCAGTGCCTCGTAATCTGTTACCGTCGGAAACCCAAGCATGGATATTTTCTCGCAATGGATGAAAAGATTGAAGCGGATGTGGTCCATTCATGAGATTTCAACCGAGCTATCAGCCTCGAAGAGCATGCCGAGAAACTCCTGGTTTCATATGTTCTTTCTCTCAAAACTGACTTAGACGAAAAAGCAGCGTTTCATTAGCGCACTACTTTTGAGCGCATTAATGTCTTTTACCAAGCTCCACCTCCCCACGATTCTAACGGCTGGCGACGGATGCGTAGAACTCGGGGTGACTGACTTTCAGCTCAATAGGTTCGGTATCATTTTTAAATAAACGGTGTTTCTCCACAGTCGGTGAGCTCTGGGACAATTAAAATATCAACCTGGGCGTTTGTAGTATGATCTACCATATAGCCGTCTCGGTTCAAATCTCATTATAAAGGTGCCTGCCTCCTTCTGCTTGATCATCAAATAAGTATTGATGAACTCATTTGCTTTTTAATCTAGGCATACGATAATTTGACAATCTTTGAACATCGACGTTTGCAAATTTTTTTCATACTCGAAGTCCAACTTTCCTTGACCAGCCTGCACTCATCCTGCTTCAAATTATGGGGATTGAACAAGCTTAACCTTCGTCTTGGAGAAATTTTACATTAAGCTCGGTGCATTCCTGGTGTGAAAGTCCGTAATCTGTTCGTCTCAACCTTTCGTTGTCAGCCAAGTGTACAGGAATTGACCAAGCATCTGAAATCAGATCAAGTAGATGTCTCATCCATCAGATACCGATGGTTAGCTTTTTGATGCTTGAATCTGAAAATTGAACCATATTCATCATCCGGTCTTTTCATTTTCACCCCTATGTGGGTATGTCCGTTGGAAGCTTCGTAAACCAACCATGAAATTTTGACAGATTTAGGCAGTGAAATTGGTTCTTTGGATTCTCGCTAAATTTTTAATAAACTGGGTGGCTCAGTAAGAGGATCTTGGTGGTGGAAGAAGTCCGTCATGTTTTATTGTCACTGAACACGATACATCATGGCACGGCGCTTTAAGCGCCGACGCCATTATATTTAAATACCTGTCATTAGCCAATGGTGGTTCGCCGAAGAGTGATGTGGGAACCCGGCTTCATGGCGAGCGAGAGTGAGGGCCAAGTGGTCCCGGGCCTTTGTTGTGTGGAAGGATGTGAATTTATAAGAATAATGTATTTTTAACTTGCTTCATCACAGAGCATCATTAGTGACATTCGAAAAAGGCTGCCTCGGTGACAAATAATTAATCGACAGTTCTAAACGGTTTCTACTTGGAAAGTTGGCTGTACCTTCACAGCACAATCCAACGTGTGAACATGTCGGAATTGTTCGGTCATTGTTTGTAGTAGCCTAGTTTCAAAGCTTCTCTCGTGTCCATTAACATAAGGAGGAATCCAGCCATCTGGCAATATTTTCCAAGTCTGGCAACATACCGATAAATTCATTGATGGGAGTTTGCTCTCGGCCCTTACTCTTTCCTATGGATGGTAGGTGGGGTGGAACAGGCGGAGGGGGAGTGCAAGGGGCTGCCAAGCGCCTTCTCGTTACGTGATAAAGCCTACATTTTCTGTCCTTCTATTTTTTCATTAAGGGCAGTTTTCATAGGGAAATTATCATTATCATCATTGCCCAATGCATTTTGTCTTGTTATTGCCTTTCCTCTGTGACAGAAAAAATCTGGTGTTGTCAAGCAGCTGTTCATGAATGGAGGCACGTGAAGGTTCTCCCCCACTCTCTGAAGCGCAGAGTGGGATGGCACTCTGCCACTCTGTGCTTCAGACTTTTCGCTAAACATGAATGCTTTGCGTTTGTCGCGAAATGCCATGCTTGGAACTTGAACCTACTTTCTTCCTGTTCTCATTTTACAATGATTTTGTACCCAACCATCGCTGCTGAGTTCAGGGCTTAGAAGGAACAGTGCAATATCATGTTCGGTGATACCCTCCACCAAGCCAGTTATATACCTTATGATGCTATATTTCGGAATCCAACTGTAAAATCCCTAAAAAACTCTACGAATGCCAATATTTCTCTCTGACAACTACGTTCTCACAGGCGGAAGGGAAGCATCGTCGTTCTCGCCCCTTGCTTCCTCCTGTTCGACACTCTCCCTCTCTGGGCGGCGCGGACAATCACAGCTGGTGACAATCAGCCAGGGGCGCGGTTTTTGCACGTGCCGGGGGAGGCGCCACTGCCGCACTGTCACCGCGCCATAATTGGCCCGGCCAGTTTCATCAGACCGTGCTGTCTTTAATTCAATTTATGGCCGAGTTTATTAATCTGGCAACTCCTCTGGGGCGGGAGGCCAATTACGTCGCCCCAGGCGCCTGGTTATCGTTGAATCCATATTGTTGCGTTCAGTTTGACTACGCAATGCTATTTTCTTTTTGTAATTGTCTGCCAATGCAAAAACTGTTTCTCTTATTTTTTCTAGATATTGCTGGCAAGGTAGCAGCTGAGGAGTATCTTGTTTGGGTGCTTCCACATAAAGGTGGCTATCAATGGGACCAGAATTCCTGAAAATTGTCTTACCTAATGCGAGGTTTTTCTTCTCACATTCTTCCTTTCATTTTTGTATTGGTTTCAAATGTATGGCGGAAAGGCAGAAAGAAACTAAATGCTTCAGATGCTTTAAGAACGCCAAACGTGCGAAATGGTGTCTGAATTCCTGCTTACAAAGGTATATAAGGAACACCCAAAACACTGGCACAACTTGCGACGGATTTAAATATCTTTTTGGCGGTGGAATTTGGTACGGCGGAAGAGGAGAGCTTCGGGCCAGTAAGGCACAAAATTTAATATGGGATACTGTAATTGCTTCATCTGAAATAATGAACGAATATATATTTTTCAATATAGTCCTCTGATTCAGTTTGTTTTGTATCAGAAATTGCATCAGCCTTATGTTTAATTTCTCAAATTTGCGATGCGGGTCGGAAGAATAATATTGAGATTTATGTACCTTCTCACCCTTAATCGAATGCCCAATTCCTAATCAAATTCTAATTAAATGTCCATCATGAAGCCTGTGATGCACTTGATGCCAAAATTTTATGAACGTTGCGAAGGTGAAAAGTTTTTCTCTCACTCAAGCTCAGCTCACTTTTTTATGGTCTCAGCTCCAGCCTCGCTCCGAACTAAGTTGTCACTTTTGCTGTTTAGGAATTTCTTCGATGCTCCTTTTCTTCGCAGCCAGATAATGACGGAGCTCTCTCTAACTATCCCGACAAATTGTTCAAGCACATAAGCTTGTCGCCGTTTTGGAGTTGCTGAGAGGAAGTGAGGAATAAATTCTGCCACGCCAGCAGTGGGCGGACGGACCCTAATGAGGCGACGATTTCGCAGGAGTTTTTGCCTCGGGCGGGATCGTACGGTGCCAACAGGAAGGAAGCAACGTCAGACTGTCATTTGTTATCTGGCCGTTTAATAAGGTTAATCAGCTGGCGCGGTGGAGAGGTGGTGCTGACTTGAATTCTAACGTCCTATTCGCTCGCGATACTGCGTCGACAAACAATTTTATCGCACGCCTAATTATGATTCCTCAACATCCAGCTGAGCTGGCCAAAAACAGAGTTGTATGCGATGCTGAGGCCGGCGCGCTTGGCAGCAGCTGGCTCCTCATTCTGGCCAGGCTTCTCTGGCCGGCAGATTCATAAAACACTAATAAAGTCCTCTTGGAAGCATGCTGGCTGTGGATTTTAATTGTGTGCAGGCCGACCTGCAGTTTCTGCAGGCTCCGCCCACCGGCCCTCGACCAATGAGCAGCCGGGCCGAGCGTTAGTATGAGCGTCCAGGCTCAACGTAAACGAGTGGCCATTAGAGACGCGGCCAGCCCAAATGAAGTGGTTAGCCAGGCTTCCGTAATAAATGAAGAGATTAAAATTATGACGGGCTAGAAAATAGGATGGAACTGCCTTCTGCAGCGAGCGTGGATTGAATATACGGCCGGCATTCATTTTGGATGTCGGGCAGGGCCACCGGACGTTGTCGCGCGTCTAATTCCCAAATGCCATTAGCTACCGAAATTAGCGGAGCGATCCGGCGACCGGGTGGCGTTTCAATGAGGCAGAAATGAACAGGCTGGTCGCCAGATCACGGGCGGGCATCCCGTCGGTAGCGCGGCTCCAGCCGGCTCGTAACTGGCTAATGGCTCGTGAACGAGCCCCCGCCCCGCCCCTGCCCGTCTGTGGTCACCTTTGATAGACGGAGACACTTCAAGGGTGCATTCAGCACCACCAAGCCGGTGTGTCAAAGCATCTGAGAATGGAAAGGTCATGCTTGCAAACCATGTAGCTGTCATATCCAACAAACCTGTCAACGAGGTTTAACACAGTGCCTGCAGTTGCTGGAAATTCCACACTTATGAAGCATTTCACAGTGAGGATCAACTATCAATCAGGTGTTTATGCTTAAAAATCAGAAACCAAGGAAGGGGGCTAATTCCCTGAAAATTTGAACCAGGGAGGGAATGTCCCCCAAAATATTCTCGACCTGGATCTGGGTTTTGCCTCTTCTCCCTTTACCAGAGCGTTCTTGCTTAAATGTTCCCGTTTTTTTTCGGTAACTGGCTGGGTTGCTAACACTATACTTTTTAGGTTTGATCTCCGTCTCCCCCTCTTTCGTCCACCGATTGGCCGGAATCGCCTGGCCGCAGTCTGTGTCTCCCAGAGCTCCTCATGGCACGGGACACGGAGCGGTAACCAAAGGAACCGACCAACCGAGAACCAAGGGCTGGAATGGGACGGAATAGGACGAGAATTTGCCAGTTTTATTCTGGCAGGGATAGGAGAACAGCTCTTCTCCAATTGAAATAACAAACTGCTTCACCGTCAGAACTCTTTTGCTTTAGGGTAGAATTTGAGCAGTGCTAAACACATTGTTGAGTCACGTTGTATGTTCCGTAAGCTGGCTGAGGTTGATGCTAAAAGCTCTGTCCAGTAAACATACAAAACGAGCATCGGTGGGTGGCAATGCATGTATGGATATGCCGATTGAAAAATAAAGACCTCTCTCTCTCTCTCTCTCTCTCTCTCTCTCTCTCTCTCTCTCTCTCTCTCTCTCTCTCTCTCTCTCTCTCTCCCGTCCCGTCCCGTCCCGTCCCGTCCCGTCCCGTCCCGTCCCGTCCCGTCCCGTCCCGTCCCGTCCGTCCCGTCCCGTCCGTCCCGTCCCGTCTTTTGCTGAAACGCAATAAGCCTGGAAGGTTTGTTAACGTTCAATGGCTTGTTGCTTGAAGATACGCCACCGTGTTATAATACGTCATTTACCTGTGTCTGAGGTATCTGTGCTTTTAATTGGTGCCCTGTGAAACTACATCTCGGCCTGGTTTTGCAAAATGTAGAATGTCAAAATCACGATCTAAAATCCAAAGACTGGTACGGGCATACGTGACGTCGAGTCGCCCATGTCACTTTGAGGAGGTGGGGGGGAGGGGGGTGGAAGTAAGGACTCAGGGAGGGAGACCTTGGTAACTATCCAACACGGATCACTAATTGATCCCTGTCAATTATTGTTGCCGAATGAAGGTAATGCGTCTTGTTGTCTCTTTTCCATAAGAGCACCGGGTTGATTTCCTGAATTCCAGCATGACTCGCGATTTTTTTTTTCTAATTTAACGTCGAAATGTAACCGGGGACATAGCAAAGAGGTGGAAACAGGGTTCATTCCCTTCATCAGTCAGGTACCGAGGGCGGGGTCGAGACCCATTGGAAACATGATGAACCGTCTACGACTGTCTTTGGCCCGAGTTTCTTGGATGATTTGATCTGAAAATGAATCTGAGGCCCTAACTTGGAGGCAAGTATAGCTGGTTGCCGGTAGCATTGTTGCCAACCAGAGACCTCCCAGTGAGCTGATGCCCCCTGCCCAGGATCCCTGACCTGGAAGCAATGAAGCCCCCTGTGATCATCCGTTATCATTCAAGGGAGCCGAGTCCGCATCTGATGGCAGCGCGGTCACCAAGGGTTAACTGCAGCCCTTATACAAGAATTTTACGCCTGAAGGGAGTTGGAAACCGTGCATACAAGAATTTTACACCTGAAGGGAGTTGAAGAAACCAGTGCGAACGATATTCATATCCAAGGGATATCCAGCTTAAAATTAGCGTGCGGGTTTAAATGGTTTTTCACGCAATATGATTTTGCTGCATTATATCCAACTTGTTCATTGGCCACTCGAACGCTTTGCATTCATTTCACGTTACAGGCGGCATCTTGATAATCCCTAGGATTACTACGAGTTAGGCACCGAGTCACAACGAAGCTATTGCACACGAGCCCGATGCCACGACTCTGTCGATGTCAAGAACGCCGAGCTGGTCACGTCTGGGGGAGCTGTAAGACATCGGATCTCTCTTAACGGCATGAGACCGCCGTAAGCAGAACGTCACGTTTAGGTGGCAACAGAGTGCACCTAAACACGTTTTTACTTTCCTGCGCGGTAAAAACCGGTTCATAATTGAATCAATGATTTCCTGGAAATGCGACCTGCAACTAGGCTGTGAATTTTTTTGTACGTTTATGTATTCAATGACATATTGCGAAGCGGGCATGTCATCCTCGTTTGTACTTAATGATGTCTGTTCTTTGAAGATACATTTATGTATGAAATAGGCTATAACTCACGAATGTTCGAGCATGGCTCGTGATCGCTGTCGAATTCAGTCGAATTCTGTCGAATTCAGGTGTGTCAAGGGCAACTGCCCTCCAACGGCTGGTCATTAGCAGCTCTCTCTGAAGCAGCTCTCTCAAAGTGAAACATTGCGGAATGGGTGAAGACGATACTTTTATTTCCGACTTCTGCGTTTCACGAGTAACGACCCTCTCTCCGCTTACAAAAATGTTGACCCAGTTACCCACCAGAGATATAGTTGTGGACCCGCCAGAACCTATCACGGGGCCCTTTTCCAGTTGTGGTAGTGGTCCTTATCACGTGCATTGCCGGGGGAGGGGTGAGAGAAGGTACCCGCCCCCCCATCGGTGTTTTAAGACAAAAAAGCGGCGGTGCCTAGCGCTGCCTTACTTGGGATACCTTTTCTCTGCTCATTTTTACAACTTTAGATAAAACTTTAAGGTTGGGTCATCTCAGGTCTGGTCACTAGTGCAGGTCAAGTGGCCTCACCTGACATCTAAGATAGCATAATTCATAACAGGGTGCAAATATCCGATTGAAACTCATCTGACATAATGAGTGCACCGAGTTCTACGAAATGTATTCCGGTATTTTTTATGTCAATGACCTAAGGCCAGGTACGAGCTATTGGAATACATGGGATAATATATGGATCCATTGGAAATACATGGGAAAAATGGTTTAAACTGAATAACTTAGTAATGGATGGTCGTAGAGCTTTTATCAGGTCAAATCCTCTATTTGACCTGATTTGATCTAGCAAGGTCATATTATCTATCATTTGGCTTGGCTTGCTGCGAGGATTCCAATGTTCTTGGTTATTTTTCCCATCTTGACTAGTTTAGATATAATTACTGAAATCCTTCATCTACATGGTATCCCAATGGTGGCATGCCTTGACCTCTAGTGACCTTAAATGTTACCTGACAAGAAATTATTTAGATTTTGTCCATCGATAATTGAATGGGCTATCCGACGCCGTTGACCGTTTTTGGCTATCTAACGTGGTTCTCAAGATCTTAAGGGGGGGGTACCCGCCCCCGTCAAAGCGAAGTTGGCTGTCGGACCCCGTCAATGCCTATGCTATGGAACGAGCCCTTATGTGCCCCTTTGCCTGGAAAAATAATAGCGCCAAGTGCTAGATGAGATTTCGAATACGTCCACTGAAAGCTACTTTTCTTCGTTTCTGAATCTTATATTTAACCCTCGCCCCGGTGGGGGGGGTGTTTGAACACCCCTAGGCCTTTTCCAGAGGAACGAAAAAACGGCGGCATGAAGCGCCACCGTACTACAAAAACATTCCGGGATTTTTTCATATCAATGGCCTAGAGTTGTGGCCTAGAGTTGGGTACGGATCATGACCTCTCCATTGCAAATGCATTGGGAAAACGTAAAGTGGCCGAAAAATTGCTCTATTTCAGTAGATACCGCTTGGAATACCTTCGTATTCTCCATAGTATAGCATCTTAGGCTCCTTTACAGGTTTGTATTGCAAGTTTGTACCTGTGACCTCTGAGAGGTCATCTAAGGCTACTTAAGCAGGTTTTCAGACTTGGGTCAATGACTTTGCAGGAAATGATGGTAACGTTTTTATTTTGATACCAATACATTTGTATTATTATTGCAAGTCGATTGATATGCATATTGACTAAGCTCGATTAGATGATAACCTTGACCTGACCTTAGGTCAGGTAATTTTTATGTTTTGACCTAGTATTATCATATTGTACATCATTCGATTTGCCGTAGCGAGAGGAAGCGAATGGTGCCTCAAAATAATTCTAACTCATTTCTGTCAGACGCTACAGCCCGGAAACCCTTCTCTAACGTGCCACCTTCTTTGACCTCTCATGACCTCAATATTGATCTGAGCCAAAAATTGACTGATGTAGTATCTTCATTAATTCTTTGACCTATCAACCAGCTTTCGCTTTTTTCGCTATCCGGCATAGGATCCGAGTTCGAGGGGGTGTTTGAACCCCCCCACCAGGGTGAAGGTGGCTGGGAGGCCCAGTGAGGCGGGTGTTAACACTTTTCCTGTCAGAAGATGATTGGACCCTCCCTCTTAACCTTCGCCCGGGTGGGGGTCTTTTTAGACCCCCTCGGGTTTTTCCGAAGTGACCAAAAAACGGCGGCGCGCAGCGCCACCAAACTTGGTCTAGCTGTTTCTCCATCATTTTTACATCTTTACTGAAAATTTTGACTCAAGGTCATATCAGGTCAGGTCACCAGGCCAGGTGAAGTGACCTCACCTCAAAAATACTTAGGACCGCATAACTAAAAGAAGGGTTAATCGATCAAGTTGAAACTCATACCACATATTGTGCCCACCAGGAGCTACAACATTTGTTCCGGGATTTTTGATATTGGTGACCTAAGGTCATGTGCAGAGCATGACCTCCCCATTGTCAATACATTGTCAATCACGAAATGAGCTTTTCTCAGCAAGTATGGATGGAATCAACTTCAAACATCGGTTGCGACTTGCTCTTAGCCCATTTCTGAAGCTGATGCAAACATTTTTGACTTGTGACATTTAAAAGGTCACCTTAGGTCAAATAAGCATTTTTGGTGTTTTGCTCTACAAATTTTGAATAAAATAAGATAGAACTTTTATTTTGTCACCAAAGTGTTTGTATAGTCACTGGAAGTCAAATGATATACATCATGACTATACCAGGTCAAGTTGGGTCAGACCGTTGACCTGGGTCAGGTCAAATTCTTAAATTTGACCTGGCATAGCAATATCATATATCATTCGATTCGTATTGACGAGAGGATTGCAATGGTGCATGAACTATGGCTGTATCTTGTTTGGTTTGGAAGCCATTAGCGAAAAAGTAAACGCCGTTATGCATGGGTGGCTATGGACATTCCCAAGAATATGCCCAATATTTAGTGACCTGTAGCTCCCTAGGCTTTAACCTGACACGAAAATGAATGCCAATGTAATGAAAGCGCATCTCAAGAGCTTTCGAATGGTGTTAAAAAATGTTTCTAGCTATCATAGTTTCTGAGATATATGAGGTTTTCTTAGTACACCTCATATTAGCGATTTTGACCTATTTTGACCTCTGGTGACCTTGATATTGACCTGACAAGAAAAATGACCGAAGTATTTTCGATATCATTTTTCGAAGAGCTTTCGATTGCCGTTTTGCGCTTTTTTCTAGCTCCCTTAGTTTTTGAGATCGCGGGGGTCTTTTTAGCCCCCCACCAGGGCGAAGGTGGCTCGTATCCGCCACTGGGACAAGGGTTAAGATCTCCAAATCTATTTGTTTGATTGTAAAAAAATCAAATTGGGGTTGATTTTCCCTACGTATAGTCCCTTTAAGAACAGAATCCAAAATTGTCATATTTTGGAAAGGGGAGAATGTTTGAAATATACATTTGTTACTATTGTTTGGATTTTCCATTATTCTCGACCCTGTTTTTCGTTACCAAACTAGTACTTATTGACAGAAAAGTGATCCCCATATCCTTTAGTTATATAAAGTGCGACATTAGAAGTGCGATAAAAAAGTAAAAGGATAAGAGTGTCAGATATTGCGTGGCCTCCTTGACATCGAGATCGATGGTGTATTGGTAAAAAATCGTAAAGAGGTGGATGCAGGAAAACAAGCTGGTTCGGCAACATGCATATCGCCGATATCTATATGCCATGTGTGTACATGACTTCCTCGGCCATTAATTATTTTCTTATTGCTCAACCTTGATCTGCCCATGCCAAAACCCGGGGGATTTTGAGTGATCTTGTCTCCTTGATCTGCCTATGGATGGGTTTTATCATCTTTATGCTCAAATACGCTTGCGCATGCGTGAAGTCCTCCTAAATACAATACCTGACCACGCTTATGTCATCCTATAATCATATGATATAGGGTTGGGAGTGTAGTGTGGCTACATTTATTCCCCCGGGCTGTCCTGTGAGCAGTTTATTCACACTACAGGAGTACAATCAAATTACGTTAGACACCCCGATTTTGAGTAGCTGTAACCGCCTATAAAGAAATGAGATGAAATATAAATGAACATCACCTGTCATCTTATTAATCATGTCTCAACATTCCAACTGCTCTTAATATTGCTACAGTCGGCTTTGTTGTGCGCAGAACGTCCCATACACGCTAATATTCGGTTTACGAATAGATCCTCCC
Source organism: Lepas anatifera (assembly GCA_034440635.1). NCBI lineage: Eukaryota > Metazoa > Arthropoda > Thecostraca > Lepadidae > Lepas > Lepas anatifera. The sequence continues at coordinate 226,257 of JAOTON010001492.1, forward strand.
TAAATACCAAGACATAGGTCCGCTCCTGGAGAAAATAATATATACAAAATGGGATCCTGTTATCTTTGGTTTTAAGAAACCTCAGGAAGTTTTAAAAGTCTATTCGCGAACCGGTTTTTTTAGATATCCGGGGAAAACCTGAGGGGTGAGCAGAATTGCCTCCCCCTCACCCCTGACAGGAATAGGGTTAAAAGTAGAGTTCCATAATTGTTTTCGGGATTCTTATGGGATATGTACTCGAAATAGAATGTAACCGAAGATTTCAAATTTATATTGATGGTAGTTTATCAGTGCCCGGATAGATGGAAAATATATCTGATAGATTTTTCACTTATCCGACCGTTAATATAAAATCGTCAATATATATTTGAAATATTTGGTTATCTTCTATTTCCGGTCCATTGCACAGACTTATGCAGACTTATAATATAGAATGTTCCATTGTTGACCTCGGCACGGTCAGTGCTAAGCCCTGTAGATAGTAATCCACAGAGATGGCATCAACGCGTTAATTACTGAGCCTCGTACTTAACCTCAACACGTTCACAGTAATCACACGCCGAATAAGTATATTTCACCTCAATCTGTCACCATGCAAAGCTGCCGACGACAGTGCTGGGCTCGCGGTACCCGTCTTGTTTAGTAACAGTCGCAGCCGACCCGGGCCCCTCCCGATCAGTCCCCGTCATATGCACGCCGCCTGGTGCTACCGACTTGTTATGCATGCGAAGCTCGAACGTGCTAGGCTGACTCCACGCGTTGTAGTCACCATGTCACTGAGCCGGTCGCTCGCGGCTTGACGCCGCCTATCTATATGCACTTCCAGGATTTGTCATATACAGCGTCTGTTTTGTTCGAAATCCGTTCATTCGCCTCGCTCACCAAAATCAGGCTCGCTTTTAGCGTGAGGGTGCCTCTCAGCCAGTGCCGAAGTGACCACCACAGCACAGGTCTTTGTTTCCCGCACCAGTCGAATTATTGATTACCACAAACATGGAAAGCTCATATGAGCCCTCCTTCATAATTTACGTCTTTTCTGGTTAAGACCAATTAATGGCCGCCTCGGCTGCCGTTGGCGATAAGGGCGTTTCTGCTGGTCAGCCAGCGCAGACAATGAGCCTTATTAGTTGGTGATAATTGCAAGATGCGCGGTGGGAGCTGGAGGCGAGAAGGGAGACATTTGGAGAGACGTGAGATCCGAGGTGGTTTGTTTTGACTGCAGATGAAGCTAAGTCAATAACGTCTGCCGCGAGTTACCGCGGTGAGGGACGCGGAGGGGCCGGGCGCGGCGGCGTCTTTATTTCAATGACCCTGGCGAGGCTGGGGCTGTCCCGACGTGTCCGGGGATGGGTCACAACCGGCGGCGAAAATCAATACTCAATCGTCTCTCGCGCCGGACATGATTGGCCTGGAAGTGAGCATTTCAAATGAAGGACTGCTATTGTCAAGATGGTCAGAAAAAGATAGAATACTTGTGTGAGATTTAGCAACGTTAAAGTTACAGTAACGCAAATATATAATTCCTCTGAATATTGTTGCGGCTGCCTCCCAGAGCGAGCAAAATATTTAAATTATTGAAAGATGTACTTACCAATATATTTAGCCTTGTCTCTACCCTATATGACAAAATCTTGGTTTCCTAAAAAAGTGAGTCACACAGTAAAAAACGACCACAATAAAATTAAGATGAATTGCATATCATGCCTGACCGTTACGCTAACCTATGCCTTCACTGCTTTCTGTCTAGAATTAGAGAAGAATAGAGGAAGTCCGTGCAAGAGCACGCACTTAACTTTCTAAAGGCTTTCACGTCTCTCCTATATGTCTTACAGCTAAAATTTGTATATGGTTGCTTAGCCTGAAGAATTGTCTATTTATTGTCCATGTTTCAGCTCGATGTCTTTGAAAAGAACCCGCCACAAGCTCATCAAAAACAAAAAGTCACGTGCGTCGGTTAAAAAACGCAAAAGAGGAGGCTAGAGCAAGGCCTTTAAATGTAGAGGTAGAACGCTCCGCTCTCAAAAAATGGCAACCTCTGTTTCTAGAGACTTTTACGTTTGTGACGTCAGCAGCTGCTCTCGAGGTGGAGCCGCCCATTCATTCAATGTAAATAGGCTACGGATCGGCTGGAGTACAAATTGATACCCTGCTGTGCTTTAGCTGCATAAACTGTGTCTCGAAAGAAGTTTGACACCAAACTAGGTGATTGTACGATTTTATATCGTCACAAATATACAAGAAAAATTCTGCAAAGTTGAGTTTTCCAAGCATAAATTACAGACTGTCCCGAGTGAAAATGAATTTTCCTATCTCTTAAGCATGCGTACTCTTGTAAAATGGTCTACTGCGTAGCCTTGCCGGACATGCTCCCTTGGAAAGAAATTCTTCATAAACATGTAAGCAGGCGTTTTAACATGAGCTCCAGTCCTGCAGCACAGTCCTAGCTCAACTTTCTTACTGATGGCAAACCGTAATACAATACTATTGATAGCATAAGCATGGTCTAAAAGTTTACATGGTTAATAGATAGTACATCAAGGGTGGCAAAAAACTTATTTTGCTCTGTACTCCCGCGGAAAGAACCGGAGCACGTTGAATTTTTTGAGCAGCCACGGCACTGACCTTGCTTTTTATACCAGGGTATGCACCATCTCGGTGGTTGCTAAGTAACCAAAACAGGTGCTGTGTACCTACTCTTATCGCCTGCGTACTCTTACCCGCCCTTACTCTACGATAATGTGCGAGGAAAGATTGCATCTGTTTTGAAGTAGGTAATATACCATAAGCTCATAGCTTTGGAGAGTATTTTGTGTACCGTTAATTGAGGGCTGTATTTTTGTAACTTTAACTTTTGGCTTTTTTTGAATATCATATTTTCTAAGCAGCGGTGCTTGTACAGAATTAAAATTTACGAAGGGAAAACACATCTTGAGATAATAATTTCGGGTATTTGTGCTTACGTTGTTAGGTAATTGATTGGCAATCCATTCATTCTGGTAGCACAAATACACATACCAAATTTCAGCTTAATTAAGTCAGTAGCTTTTGAGATACTGAAAACGGGTACGCACGTGCGCTGATGCGTAAGACCCTAAATGTAATGTAACCTATGGTATCTTGTTTTCAAATCAACCTTAAATATCTGCTGTAAATTTCGGCATGATTGGGGTCATAGTTTCTGAATGACAGTGAGGGGTCTGTTCTCCCAGTGGCGGATACAGGGGGCTCAAGTTCCCCCTCCCGAAATGTCAGTGCCTATAGTAAATGCTTAGCCGGAGGCTGATTCGAGGCAATGACATGGAGGCTCGAGTCAACTAGCCCCCCCGAAATGAAGTCCTGGGTCCACCACTGTGTTCATCCCTTTCCCGTGCACCTGCGCGCGAGCTGTTTGAGCTGGGATTCGCCACCTAAATCGTTGTATTGGTGCTCACTGCGTACCAAGTTTTGGCTCTATTCAGATGATTCAGGCTATGGCATACAATGTGACAAGAAATGCCCTTGCCTTTGCACGTGCCACTACTTCACCGAAACCCCGCCCAGTGTTTACAGTAATTCAATGATGGAGTCGATCGGGCTAGAAGATGGCGAAGACCCCGTCAACGTATGACAGTTACAGAGTTATAATGTCGTCAAAAACGTTTGTGTACGGCCGGGCTAGACTGGGTCGTATGTAATTTTTTATATGTAAGCGGGAGATCACGTGGGCTCTTTGCTTCCACTGAGTCAATATTGCGGACAGCAAGGGAAGAAATGGTCGGAAATTTCTGCTCGGTGCTGTGAAAAGTCCCCTAATTACTCGTGAGTTCAACTTTGCGATAGGAGCATATTTTTCTTCAGGGTCTGGTAACTCCGTATTTATGGAGCAGTCAATAGAATGGTCATTGAACAGGGGTAGAACAAAGTCATATATCATGCTCAATAGTCCTAAAAATAACCGACTTACATTCATACTATATATTTGAAGAAAACGGGCCAATATAATAAACTATTTCAAACACGATTCTTTGTCATGTTTGTCAAAACTTGACAAAGAATCGTGTTCGAAATATTGATTATTATCTTGACCATTTTTCTTGAGTATATAGTATGAATGTAAGTCGGTTATTTTTAGGACTATTGACAATGATAACATTCAACCTTTTATCACCAATCTTAGAAAAATGTATCACACTGTACGGCAAGGCCATTGCCATGCAATGCATGTTACCAATATTATTTGAAAACTGAAATGATATGCGTTGCACACTGCAATGCGTTCTGGATTCCAACTTAGGTTTGGCTTATTGCGTATTTCATATCTAAATCAAAATGTTTATCTCCTCAAGTGCTTGATTTCCGATCGAAATATCACTGCTCTTTTCGACTTTGTCACTAGGCTAGATTGTTACTCGTCAAACGCTCATTCTGCAACTGATAGCCACAAATCGAATGCAAAAAGCGGCAGCCAGTGGCTCACAAAGACAATCCAACATTAGCGGGCACTATTTGGCTGATCAGCAGCGTGGAAACGTGATAACAGAGTGTTGGACGGCTGACCCCAGCGGTTTGGGACTGACCACTGCTCGCCGTACACCATTCACGCTCCATTAGCTTAAGCTGACAACCAAGAGCTATTAATAAAATTAATAGACGATACTGCGCCTTCAATGCTTTGGCTGATATCAGTTTTACCATTTGGTTCGAAATGTATCGAAATATAGCTCGAGATTGGCAAACATGTGAAAATGACCATATGTATGTTTGGATGTAGGAACTAGCTATTGTATTCGGAGATGTCATTGACTGCGCCTAAACCTGAGGTTGATAAGGTGATGATAAATTGATAAGGTGGCCTGTCCCCTCGAATCCGGAAATGTAAAAAACACTGAAGGTTATATATTCGGGCACAGCCCTTCATCAGAATCGTGTAGAAAATATACAAAAATTCTCGGTCATAGTGTAGCCAGACCTCGAATTCGAGGTCTGGCTACACTATGACTGATAATTTTTGATATTTTCTACACGATTCTGATGAAGGTCTGTGCCCGAATATATAATCTTCAGTGTTTCTTACATTTCCGGATTTGAGGGGACAGGCCACCTTATCAATTTATCATCACCTTATCAACTTATCATCATGCTCCTCGCTGCAGCACTTCAAAACTTATAAACCTGGGGTTGTGATATCTTTGTTCCCTGCTGAAATGAAAAGTAGGCAAAGCTCCCTGAAATTGAATCTGTTCACACTACGCTTGGTTATTTTCGGCCAATTTCGAGCCAACTTGCTCCCTCGGCCATGATAAGAAACACGAAATGAATGGTTTTACCCTAGCTTTAGATCGTTGACCCACAACTGGTTTCCAAACTCATATTTTGAAAATTATTTCGAAACAACTTTTTCTTTGGCTCCCTCGTGACAGTTGCGATTCTCGATCATTTGTGAATATAAGCCTGCTGAGTATTTGTGGGTACGCGACGAATATTTGGAGCAAAGCACAAAATCTGAGCGCTGAATCACGGCTGAGCAATAATTTGCTTGCAATTGAACATAAAATGCTGAGCCCGGGAAGTACATATTCAATTGCAAGGGGCTGTACCTAATGTAGCCTGCTTTCATAGAACTTTGAGATGTCAAACGTGGTCAGAATATACTGACCTATTGAGGAAGAACACTAGGAAGTCCCATGAAAATGAAAGCGAGAAATGCCGAAAACTTTCCCCATATGACTGTAAAATTGTGAATATACTGCGGAATATCGTATAAAAACTAGCCTCTCCAGTACTTACATCCAGAGTAGTTACATGCACAGGACTTATGGCTCTGCCCTTTGCGACGTTACATGAATATACAGAAACGCTAGGAGACTGCTGTACTTTTCACTCAACGTTTTCTAGCCCCGACTCTATGCCCAATGATCTGCCACTCAACAACTGATCAAAAATGTCGCTGGACATTGTATATATGTATAAGGTAATATAACTTTTCATTTTTTTATAATGTTTGTCCCACGTGGAAACACCACGGAGCGTATTCACACCGGGTGCTGGACCACAGACAGGTTTAATATCCGTAACATGATGACGTGTTTTGAGTCTTTTTTTAGATGATGATGAGGTGAGAGTGACTAAAGATGTGAGCATGATTTTTTGTGTGTCCCACGTGGGAACACCAGGGTGAGGACTGACACCGGGTGCGGAAACACTTTTTTATGATGATGAGGTGAGAGTGACTGAAGATGAGAGCATGATATTTTGTGTGTCAGGCGTGGAAACACCACAGAGCCACCTGACCTTGGGTGCTGAACCACAGACATGTTTAATCTACGTACCAATAACGTGAATTGAGCCTTTTTTAGATGATGAGGTGAGAGGTACTTGATATGAAAGCATGATTACCCATGTATGAGCTCCTTTCCATAACCCCCTCAGGCCAGTAGGCGAGGAAAAACCTGTTGCGCACCGACCTTCAAAGGCAAAGAAAGGAAGCTCATGATTTATCAAGATATATTTTCCGCATCTTCATTGTCCGGCCAGATGTCCTGTCAAGAAAAGAAAGAAAGAAAGAAGAAAAAATCACGTTATACTCACTTATGGTGATCTCTAGGAGAAATGGAGTTCTTTCAGATGATGATGAGATGAGAGTGACTTTAGATGTGAGCATGCTTTTTTTGGGAAAACCACAGTGCAGACTAGCACCGGTTCTGATTTTTTTATGATGATGAGGTGAGAGTGACTGAAGATGAGAGCATGATATTTGTCTGTCAAGCGTGGAAACATCGCAGAGCCACTTGACCCCGGGTGATCAATATCAGCCAGCATTACTCTCCATTTCAAAGTGAGCTACGGCTAAAAATATCATTGGACAATCGGGAAATACAAGAGAAAAACGAAGTTAAATATTTAGGAGTTATTTTTGATCAACAACTAAAATTTAATGCTCATATCAACTATGTTTGTACCAAAATTAGTCGATGCATTGGGATTATTCATAGGATTAGATACTTCATTAACGAAAAAGTAGCTCTGCTTCTTTACAACTCCTTGGTTCATTCTCATTTAAACTATTGCTGTCTAGCTTGGGGGTAAATTACTCATCACAGTTGAACCGTTTAATTGTGTTACAGAAAAGAGCGGTCAGACTTATTGCAAATGCTGCTGAACCACAGACAGGTTTAATATACGTTATTAATAACGTGTTTTTTAACCTGGTTTAGATGAAACAGCCTAGCTCTTACAATTTATTTTATTCGTTGTAACAAAATTATTAACACTACAAATCTAGAGAAGCGATTCGCCACGGAATGAAACACGCATACCTAGTTCGGCTACCACAGGGACAAGAGGAGATACAAAAGATCTGGTCTATTGGTTGACATACAAATCCAACAGTTTCTTTTTTATGATATTTTTTATTACTGTTTTGCTAGCTGGCACATCTTCAATATTGATATTGATACACATACTATCAAAGTTTGCGCTAGCTAGTTTACTGGAACTAACATTGACCATTATAGTTGAGGGTAAAATGGCTCGTTTTCCAGGGCAGATCCTACATCTAGATTCAAGTGGCTATGCACACATTGTGTGGCTATGCAACAATGCTGAAAATGAGGAGTCTGATCATACGCTTTTTGCCACAATTGGTTCGGTAGGGGCAAAGAAATCTCAATTATTATTCTTGACATACATACAAACAAATATAGGTTTATACGCATGTCGAAAAATAGAGCAGAATATGTGTCTAACAGAAAAACTGAATTTTCCGCCTGTGTAACTACGTTAATTTTCTGGCTATCGCTTGCAAGCTAACTTCTTCTCAGTTTTGGATGTTGACTGCAAACCATTCGTATATGCACCGGAATGTTATCCACTCATTCCTGGCCGTATGACCCTGGCAGTTGGTGCGTCGTTAAACCCCAATACTCATTCCTGATTATCTATTTCTTATTTGATTTATACTCATTGGTCCTGTTTCATTTTTTTCACGTATTCTTGTCCAGTTATTCTTATTGCACCGCCCCGCCGTCCGCCGTCTCCACCGTCTTTCCTTCTTCAATTTCAAACGACTTTGACAAAGCATTTGTTCCGAGCACTTATTGTGCCATTTCTATTTAATAGACTAATTACCCTAGAGTACCACTTGGCGCACCAGGTCGATACACTACAGCAAACAATGAGTGCAAGCCTTACAGTCGACACACTTTTGCTGAACAAAAGTTGGTTGTCAATATGCGCACAATGCTCGCAGCAAATGATCAATAAAGTAAACCGTCACGTGCTTCACAGGCAAAGATAACACAGAAGGAGAGTAAAAGGGTAAGAAAAAGAAAATGAGAATCTAAACGAACACGGAGAGGGCAACGGAAAGAGAGAAATGCAAAAGTGCAAACAAAAAGTAAGATGCTTACAAAAATAAAATAAGGGTTGATCCCCTTATCCTTCCAATACGCTCCTCAGCCTCCCCCTAGGAATCTTATCACGATACACTTGTGGTACTCCTGATAAGCTGCCGCTGAGGGTCCCCGCCACCTCCTGAGTCGTGTGGGCGCGTTTTTGTTGCAGCTCCGGCGGGTCGGAAGCTGCCGAGCCGCCGCGATGACTGCTCTGTCAGAGCTTGTGTCGGCCCCAAACAGATCGATAGCCATGCACCGCTGCTGGAGCCGAGTAGTGGCCTTTTTATGATCGGTGCAGAAACTGGTGCAAAGCGAAGTGAAGTCGTATATGGTGTAGCATAGCGAGTGCTATCCTGGGACGAGGCTGGCGTCCACACGCGGGAAGTCATGAAATGCAAAGTAAAGTGGTTTGTGGCAGACCGACAGGTAACATCAATTAGAATTGTGCAGCAGGTGGAAAGAAATCCTAGATTACTCCCCTTGAAACTGTTTAGTTTGTGAAATTTTGTTAATGTTTTTGTTCTTAATGAATTCTCAAGAAACTACCTGGATGCTGAAGCATTGAAATTTGGCCCATACACCATTATTATTATTTGTCTTGACTCTGCCGTCTGTTGGGTTTGCTAAATCTCATCCATAAACCACGGCAACAGTGAGTGGGGCAACAAAGGCGAGAGCTTTGATCCGATGCAATTTTTTCTCCGATCACTCTTACGTGATTTCACATCCTAAATATAACAACTTTTAGTGTGTCTCCCTAAAGGTAGCAAAGACGGCGATGGTACTACGGCACTAAAATAGAAAGCGCCTTGAATACTTCCTTGACGTCACATTGAAATGCCTTACCCTTTCGGGTTCAAATTACCTGTCATGATCCTTTCTTGAATCTCGTTGCTCCACTCGGTATGAAAGAAAATGACTATAATAGAGTTTCGGCATTTATTCGAAAACAAATAAATTACCGTAATATAGCTTCTCTATTGCCTTATAATCACTATGCGATTTCCTTAATAATCAGTTTTAACACTCACTTCCACCTGATTAGTGTTTGATTTATGGTTCTGCGCTGCAAAGCTACTCTTATAGGATATTTGTGGTAAATAGGGGGACGGAAAATGTATGCGACAAGATTTCATCAGCTCCAACCTGCGAAAAATCACCGCTTGTCTACACCAAAACGTCGAAGAGTGAATACAAATATCGGCACATAAGTGTCATTGAGTCAACGTGGCGTTCTTTTACCATGTTTAAGACCAGAAATGGGGCCAATATAGGTACAAATGAAGAATAACTGCAAGGAAGAGGCCGATCCAGATTTTCTTAAAGGAAAGGAAGAAAATTAGTGGCTCCTGGGGTGAGGGGCGCCCTTCTGACCTCGGGACCCCTTTTCGTTTTTTAATCGCTTTTATGTAAAAGGGGTCCGAATCCTGGGAAATTTTGGTTTTCATGGGCCTCTCCTACAACTTTAACAGTCTACTGCCCCGCTTTGGAAGCGGCATAGGTAAAGGCCACATAGAAAAGTGTCACAAAGTGCCGACCCATAAGCTCAGTTGTCAGAGCGTTGAAATCCGACGCCATACTCAAAGCACATGTGGGAAAGTTTATGGAAAAGGCTTGAGATCAGTTTGTTGGGGTTTAACGATACACCAACTGCATTGAGCTCAGTTACCCTGAAACGCTCCGGCGCTCAATATGTACCCGTTGTAAGTCAGTTGGCAATTGACTCTGGAGTCAATTGGACTGAGAGGGTAACCTGAGCGGCGTGATCATCTCTGTACTTAGCGGAACTTTAAGCGCTGGGATCTAATTTGATCAGTCATTACGAGAAGGTTGATATTGACATGTTCCTCGATTATTTTACTTGAATTTTGCGGGTAGTTTTCACAGTACAAACCTAAATTATTTTTCCTAATCAGAATAACATTCTAATTGTTTTCTCATAGTTAAAGTTCGATTCATGGGCTAAGGACCAGTATTCGGAAAGCTATTAGATAGCTGCTTGGAGCGCTTTTCAGCACTCTGAGGGTCGCACTGAGCCAAGTTTACGGGACCAGGAGCCGCTCATCTCGACTAGCGTGGAACTTTCAGTATCTGGAGAGCACCTTATAACTTCATCAGGTTCTCTTGCTTTCCCAGGTCATCTCACCGAATCGCTCCCTCAAACCGACTTTCGGGGGCCCCTAGACCAGTAATCGGGACCTCTTATGCAGTTTTCACAGGCCCGCCAGCTCACTACTTTAGGGTCCCGAGTTCAACATCCTGCTCAGCAGTTGGTGCTTCGTTAAAACCTTCAAATTATTTTTCTTCAACGCCTTAGAAGTCCGGTCCAAGAGGGCTTTTCGGCCTCTCACTTTGACCAGCGTCGAACCTCCAAACTTCTCGGGGCCTTCGGACACCGAACTCCAAATTCTACTTGACTTCGGAGGGCAGTGTATTCGTGGGCTTGGGAGACTGGCACTCATGGCTCCCCTAAAAGTATATTTGGGAACTCTTGCACTCTTTTTCGGGAGATCCATCATTTGGGGCTTGTTTGGCTATCACTTTAGAGGCCTTTCAGTTTGAAATCCGCTTGACCTCGAGCTCAGCATAATTTTCCTCGAGATCCTTGCATCGAGCTTTAAGCCTTACTCCGCCTGGTAATCGCATGCTAAGAGTGAATACACGAGACAGCATTGCATGATGTCTGGCCCATACTTTTAACGGCCTGTTGTAAACTGAGGAATTATGATTGTATCCGAGCATAGCCCTTAGAATATACAGATGTACATTCATTGCAAAAATGAAGATCTGATAGGGTGTTTGCCGTCAAAACAGTCTTAACCATTCATACCTGTCATTTTCCATACATAAAATTTGAACTTCACAGAACTGGTGCAGCAAACAAGCAGTATCATTAAGACACCTGCCAATTCAGCGGATTGAAACAATAATAAATTCATCATGCTGAGTTGCAAGACATGCAAGCAATCAATCGGTATGAAATATGAGTCATTTCGTGCATTCGATAATCATTGATAATTCCCAGGTCGGATAGTTCTTGGCGTTTTGAAATAATGAGCTCAGCACGCTCAAAACCAACTGATGCAATAGGGCTAGCAAACGTGTTCTGGGATGACAACGCAAAAAATAAAGATAAATTGGTGCATACTTTGCAGCTTCAAGGTTATGAAATTAGCTCTATTCAGTGATACATATATGTATCGTCTTTTTCTATGGAGATGTTTCTTCTCTCGTGGACACAATGCTGAATCATATATGTGGACGTCCTTGCACATTTTTTAAAATCTTATATTTCCACTATTTATCTTATTATCTTTGCATTTTCTGGACAAAACAACTTTGAAAGCTATAGCTAGCAAGTAAGCCACAGGCGAAAAAAATCAGGCTTTCTTTTAAACCTATACTAGTTTGTATTCCCAGAAAAATAATCGTGATGTCTTCGGATTTATCGACCAATTTTTGACAAAAAGATAAGCAAACTCGTTGTTTTCGGTACCTTTACATCCGACATCAGCCGTTTTATGGCTCCGGGTAAAGGTGCAGCTTCTGCCGGTAAGCATCTATCGCGATTACACCTTGCAGTAGGTGAAACATGTAAGTACCGGAAATTATTGTACACGATACAAAGCCACCTCACGGTCAAAACGATTGTGTGGTAACTGCGTGACACATTAATAATTGGACAACAGATTCAAATATAAATGAAATAGGACCACCTGCTCATCTATTTTATTATGTTTTTATCCGCCCAATATTTACCCGAGGTAGGTCGGCTGGCAACCGACTGGTGAGAGGTTGACCTGAGCGGGACGGCCGACTCTATATGCTTTGTAAGACGTTATAGTATGACTTCTAAATCAAGCCTTCATTGTGGGAGTTGCTCCTTCGGACGGTGGGGTCGGGTCTCCATGACAAGTCCCTTGATGGCTTTAGTGAGGCTGCGACCCCAAAAAACCGAGCTTGTATTTTATTGTATTGTAATGTAGGGGACAACGGGGCTGGTTGAATCATTTTTCACTTCTCTCTCCGTAGCTAATAATCCACAAGATCTATCGAAAATTGGATACCACCATTCAAAACATAGTTCTTTTCCCCCACCAAACGACGGTCAATATTTTCCCAAAAACAAATATATTTTACCCCAATAAACTTTTTAAAGAAGCTCTGCACTTCGTGTAAACTGACCCGATGCCGGGGTTAGTTGCATCAGTCCTCAGGGCAGCTTGCATCGTGAGGAATTAGTGCACAGAAACACAATACAACGTCAAATTCGCTTTATTGGTAGGCACGTTTCCCATTCAGCTCATCGGATACCTTTTCAAGCTTACCTACTCAGAGTCAGAGTCACAGTGGTGACAGATATAGAACCTGTTTGTTCCACTGCAGGCCCCACATTGCTCATGGCGTGGTCACATGGCAATGTCAAAGGTCATGGGTCAAGGCTTTTCTTTTTTAGATCGTAGGGGGCCACCGGTCCCCTCCAGTGCGTGTTCGTGCCAGACCCCTTCCAGTACGGGTTTTAACACGCGCATTGACGGGGGTCTGAGCCACCTTCGCTTTGACGAGGGGGGGCGGGTACCCGCCTCCCCCAAGATCTCAAGAACCACGGTAGGTAGCGAAAAACGGTAAACGGTGCTGGGTAGCCCGTCCACTTCTCCATCGAAAATACTTGAACCATTTTTTTATCAGGTCAAATTTAAGGTCACGAAAGGTCAAAACATGCCGTAATAGGGATAACATGTAAATTAAGTTTTTCGGCCATTACATCTGAACAAGTAAAGATAGAGAAAAACGACTTGAACTATATGAATCCTCCCAGCAAGCCAAATCGAACGATATATAATTTGACCTTGCTGGGTCAAATCAAGGATTTGACCTGACCTGAGGTCAGGTCAGGGTCAAATTATGTAAAATAGATATCATTAGAACCGCAAAGCCAAGGCGAGTCTAATGCAGCTAAAATAAATGCTCTATCACTATCTGCTACTGACTTATGCAGTAAAAACCATTTTTCCCATGTATTTCCAATGGAGAGGTCATGCCTCGTACCTGACCTTAGGTCATCGATATAAAAAATACCGGAACATATTTTAGAGAACTCGGCAGGCCCATTATGTGATATAAGTTTCAATCTGATAAGTTTGCCCTGCTCCGACTTATGCTATCTTAAACTTTTTTTGGGTCAGGTCACTTGACCTGTACTGGTGACCAGACCTGAGATGACCTAACCTTAAAATTTTCACAGAAGTTGTAAAAATGATGGGGGAAAAGGTATGCCAAGTACGGCGGCGCTACGCGCCGCCGTTTTTCTCCTACCTCCGAAAACCCGAGAGGGGGCGGGTACCCGCCCCCGTCAGTGCGCGTGTTGATACTGAACATTCAGGTCTCAGCCGCATTTCTTAATTATTCTTCCTTATTGTCCCTGCCAATAATCAGGGGCATCACCACGATATTTTTTGTAGAAGGTGACAGACCCTTATCTGGCGATGATGGGGGCGGGGGAGGGGAGGGGGCTAGGAGGCGATTTTAATATCGTGAAAAAGTGCAAAAATAGGTACCTATTTCAAGTTAAAATGGCGGACGCCCGTTCCCTTATTCCGCGAACTTGGGTGACGCGCTCCTCCACCACTTTTGACGCCCATGCAAATAATGATGGTAATAATACATCCTTATGGCTATTCAATTCGCCCATAAACAAAACTAAGCGCCAGGGTAGGTTGCATCAATGTTTCAACTTGCCCCGCGAAAAATGATTCGCCTTGCCCTGTCCCTGCCCTGAATCAATCATGGCGCTAAATATTGCACAAGCCAAGAGGTCCCACCAAAAGTCTTTGCCTCAATTGAAGACTGGAGAAACACGCTTTAATAGTTCTTTTGACCAGGGTTATGACCAACGTGCATGTTATCTTGTATTTCATTTAAAAGTTAATGTAACAGACTAAAAAAACTTTCACCCTAAAAAAATAAGTTTTTGCCTCCTCACATGGTATCGGCCGACCGCCTTCGCTGGTTTCTTGACCGGAAAGACATTGCGCGTGCGCGGTTCTAGTGGGTCCGCTTAAACTGTTATCTAGTGAATGTTTTTTTAGTTACAGCCCGTGATGCATTCAACCCGTGATGCAACCAGCCCCGGTCTCCCCTATTTTACCCCATGTTACTCATCCACAAACAGAATGGGTAGTATTGAGCCCGTGTCAAAAGCATCGAGGGCAGTTAACAAGGGGAAAAAACTAGAGGTGGGACTTTCCAGGCCCGGGGCCCGGGGCAAAAGCCCGGCCCAGGCCCGCGGGCTTGGACCGGGCCTGAAGGCCTGACTTAGGCCCATGCTGGGCTGATAACGGGCTTCACCCAGCTCCTTCCGGGCTTCAACTGAACTGGGACTTCGAAGTCAATTTTCTGTAAGTTAAATAAGCCTTTTTCAGTACAGACCTAGTTTTTTTCACTGTAACATAATCTTATTCATGCACCTGCAGCTTTTGAAAATGCATTTACAATTAATTTTGAGACATGGACTTTAAGAAATACATCAGGAATGTAAGAGCATGAAGCTCTAACTTTCTATCTGTTACTCATGTCAGGGTCAAAAGCAAGTTACTTAAACCTGCATCAATATTTATAATCAAATATTGAATAATGCCTACAGTTGCACACATCCATGCTGTACTGTCATCTTATGAATATCCTAATGACTTCAAAATCTTCAAGTCATATATGGGTGAATAAAATATAAATTGTGGTAGCCTATTTGTTACTTCCATATTGTCAGTATACCATTTCAAAGGAAGTCATTTAACACGTGACTGGAGGGGGCCCTCGGAGGCCCCCACCTGTTTTCAAGGTGGCCGGAGAACCGCGCGTAGCCGAGAAACGATACTTGGCCACATTTAGCAGAATTTAATAGCGCGTCGATTGGTGAAGACTTTTTAAAAATCGGTCGAAAATTTTTGACTTATAGGCTTTCAAAGTCAGATCTGCATTTTGAGATCGCCGTAAATGCGCGTTCGGACCAGTTAGCTTGCATTGGAGACCGAGTGGTGACGTCATAACTCCATATAACCGGGATTATATGTCAAGGTCACTTCACAAGAAAGTCAAGGTCGGTCAAGGTCACAGGTCAAGGTCATATCTGCACTTTCAAGGTCATTGACCACTGTGCGTCCGGCTGAATGACGTTACCTGGTCTGACATATATTATGCTATGACGTCATCGATAGGGTACCCCAATACAAAGTTCAAGGTCAAGGTCAAGGTCAAGGTCATTTGCAAAGGTCAATCCTCATTTCCCGCCAAACAGTGGCTATAGTGTTAGTCGAAGTGCACATTACAAGTAGTATACTATATTGTGACCTTAAAGGCCAATGACCTTGAATGACCTTGACCCAAAAGTTGTGGGAAGCCTCTTTGAGACCTCTTTCTATGAACCCTATCCGCCTTTAGCTCATTCCCGCCATTTTCCCGCAGAATCACAGCATTTACCAATGGATCCCCAGCATGGCCAATATTTGACCTTTAAGACCTCGTTTGACCTTGAAGATATTGACCTAGGTCAATGAAAATTGGCCATCATGTAGATTACCATAGCCCCCATCCACCTGCCAATGGCGTTTTTCTACACCTCTTAGTTTTTGAGATCTTAGGGGAGCCTACCAGGCCCCCTTCAGTGCGCGTTAGTGCCAGACCCCCTCCAGTGGGTGTTAACCCATTTGTTGCTGACATATTGATACTAACACCTAGCTCTAGCTAGAACATTCTTTCCAGAAGCTTTTTGCTTCACGTAAAAAGAAAATGCCATCTATGGAGCCATTCCCATATCCTCTGCCAAACATGGTGAAGTGAATGACAGGTACAAACTATCTATTGGGAGCCCATAATTGTCAAACTGGCCTGATAACTCTAGATGCAAGAACAAATGTTGATAAGTTTGACCCTTCCACAGCTTCATCTTGCTCTTTCATTGCCCAAAAGGTGCAGAATCCACTCGAAAAGGCTAGTATAAGCAAGGGAATAGGCACAAAGAAAACATGTTTTTGATCGAAGTACTTTAGAATATAAATTAGTCTGTTGTGGGGAGATACAGGGGAGAGCAGTCAGTCTTAGAAGGAACCTTTGAAATTGCACCAAAACATGAATATACTTGACATAATGTGTTGCATTTTCCTTGTGGAGATACTTCCCTGGCCTCTATGAAATACAACTTCTATTATAAGCTTTGAACATAACAGCACTTCCCTCCCAAGATACCTTTACTTTACACCTCCCTCCCAGCACACTAAAAATGTACTACGGAAACATAGAAACACAGAACACAAAAACAATATCCAAATTATCATGGTCTTCAGATACGCCAAATTCAGCGGGCTTCAGAACAGCTTGAAAAGATTTGCAAAGTCAGAAAAGCGTCATATATGAAACAACTGCGCAACAAGGGGCTATTCTCAGGAACTAAACAAATGCA
Source organism: Lepas anatifera (assembly GCA_034440635.1). Taxonomy (NCBI): domain Eukaryota; kingdom Metazoa; phylum Arthropoda; class Thecostraca; family Lepadidae; genus Lepas; species Lepas anatifera. Next base: position 243,084 of record JAOTON010001492.1, read on the forward strand.
CTACACAGTTTTTGCTGATTTTTAAATCCCTGAAATTCTTAGAATATATTTTTAAGAGTACTGAAATATTTAAACTAAAATAAACTTAGTATTTTGGTAAATTTTAGTGAAAAATATTTTCATAAATGATTGCTATAACGTAGACAAGCACGGCGCTTCAGATACCTTCTAAGCGCAAGCCCCTAAAATATAACAAAACAAACGGAAATAGTGTTCAAGCCCGCATGGTGATGGTAATGTGCCAGTCTGCAGAACGTGGCAGATTTCGACGAGATCTCGTTGGGGCAGCCTCAGGGCAGACCTACCGATTTGGGGCAACTTTTGGTCGATCTTGGGGCAGATGGGGGCTCTTGGGGCAGGAACTAGTACTTGGGGCAGCAGTCGTTACGGGTAATCACCGAGGGAAGAAGAAAAATGATGAAAAGAAACGACAATCATTAGTAACAGTTGCGCTGTAAAAGCCGAATTGTCTCAAAAGCGTCATATTTGTCATCTAGAGAAATAAGGTTAAAAAGATACCAAACAAAGGAAATTTTTAATAAACGTAAAGTCAAAGTTCCTGGAAGTGAATAAAAAATCAGGCAACAGGCGCCTTTCTAAAGCTAAATTTAAATTTATTTTCAAAATTTGTAATCAAAACCTAGTTTTAGTTACAAAAAACAATCTTAGAACTCGAAATAAAATTTCCCTGTATGTAGTTTTTGCATTTCCTCTGCTTGTTTTGATCGCCAAAGGCCGGCAAATCGGGTAAATGTCAAAAGGTCCACTGTTCAAAGGGTCCACCGTTCAAAAGAAAATCATGCCAGCCCTCTCCCCTAAGAACAAATGCTAGTCAGTGATGTGACGTCACAAGAGCGTACGGGAATCTTTCTTCGCTTGGGTCTTGTGAAAACCAGGGGTGAAAATATTCCAAATGTTGTCATGCTTTCATGCAAATGTGAGAAAATGGAAGGGGAAATGCTTTAGCTGTGGAAAAATTATTCTTGATCGAATTTAGTTATCAATTGAAATATTTTTTAAAGTATTGATTATACGGAGTGAAAGCAGTGGCAAATGATGTCTTTAAGGGAAAATACTTCGCTTGTAAATATACCTTTGAATAAAAGTATTCTTGAAGTCGTGCATCATGAATGCAAGATAGCTGCTGCTGTGCGTGGAGGGTCGTGAGTGCGTTGTTATCGTCGAGTGGGATGCACAGTTTTCTTTCATTTCTGGGTATTTCGTTTAAAATGGAGTAGATAAACATGTATCGGTAAACATACCCCCCCCGTGGGAGGAGTCTGTCCCAGCATCCAAATTTCTGCCCCATTTGGGGTAGGCTTTGGGCTGCCCCAAGCGCCTCGTCGAGTCGCCTGCCACGTTCTGCAGACTGGGTAATGTGGATGGACTCGAGTTGTTTTTTTGTGTCAGATTTACGTTTTGGTGGAGATTGGGTGCAACCTTTTTATACCATGTTTGGTGCGAACCTGTGGAAAACTAGTGGTTATTTATCAAAATAGGCTGATGCACCTTGTTGGCCTGTTGGCTTACCTACTTTGCAGATCGGGCTGACCCAAGTAGAACAATCTTTTGACTGTATTCCAAGCTGTTTACTGACTAAATTAAAAGGAAATGCTCATATGTATCAATTCAGGGACAGTGTGAAGGATTTTTGGTTCATTCACCGCCATTCTGCCATGATATTCTGAAAAGTTTTAGCTGAAAACTTGTCACTGCTCTCTCCTCTATTCATAAACATTATTGGAACTCAATTGTGAGGCTCGTGCCAGCATAAAATGATTTTTAGAAGTGCAACCATGGAGGAAATGTCTGATATGATTGGGCTTATTTCATCCCAATTCTTTTAGCTGCCATGTGCATAGCTCTATCTCGAATACCCATTGTTTTATAAGGTGATGCTGGTCATTATCTGAAGTAAGCTTGCATCATAAACAAGGCATGTTTCATACTGTGTTTTTCAGTATCATTTTCTGCTGAATTATTAAGATAGCTGAGGCTACTGATGCCGCATGCACCTTTTTAATATGGTTTTGGGTGCAACCAAAACTTTTCCAGGATAAATTGGTTTAAAATATGTATTTGAGACAGCTTTAAAGTAAATAAATGCTGTATACAATCGTTTATGGTTTTTCCATGATACCGGGCCTTCCCGGGCTTGATAAGCCATTTCTACCACAAACCGGGCTTGTGACGGGCTTCTAAAATCAGCAGCAGACCGGGCCCGGGCCCGGGCCTGCAGAATTGCCCGAAACTCCCACCTCTAGGAAAAACACAACATGCTGGCGTACATACACATCTCGCATACACGGATCTAAACGGTAATGTTTTTTTAGTAAGAGTTTGAATTTAATAAGCTTGCAACAAACTGGACAACATGTATAAAATGAGATGGTCTGGAGGGCGCAGGACTAGCTATTTGACGTCGAAACTGGCAAATTTTGCAGCATTTTCCAACAAGCGTTGTCTTATGAAAATGAATTAAACTAAAAATGATATTTTCACAATATCCAGATAGATTTTTCACTTTGCATCTGTAATGAAAATGTTTGTCCCTGTGTTGTGTCCATAGTCATGGTGAGGATCTCAAACCAAGCCACAAAATTTGTTTCACCGAAAAAATGAGGGTATCTGCTATCCATGAAAGCAAAGCGTATTTTCCAACTTTCCTAATTTTGTTTTCTTCATCGTGCCGCTTAATTCTTTCAACACATTAGTGATAAATCAATTTCCTAGTTACATATTATCGTTTTAGAGTCACCACCAAGACTAGGTATTTGTTGAACTTCCTTTATCTCGCTTGCCATCGTTTTTTCTTGGATACAAGTATTTGTTAGACCTTCAGCTCATTGTTGCTCTTTTCATTCTTTTCACTCTTTGCATTTAATTTTTACGCCCTCGGATTTGATCATGCGTGTTCAAGAACATTTTGACAAATGCATCTAACAAGCTTGACGGCGGACACGATATAAGCTAAAGTTTAAGGTTTGAAGTAGTCTAAGCATGCAAAATATTTTCCTGCTCACTCGGTCTGTTTATTCCAGGCATGCCCGAAAAAACAAGTGTTTTATAAAGCAGGCCATGCACCAGCTATTGAACTACCAGTGGTGCCAAATTCCGTTTTCAGGAAGCGCGCCTGGTGTTGTTGGTTCGCTGGGTTTTCTTCACGACGAGCACGATGTGTAGTGGTCTATGAGATGGTGTCGAGGACTGCGGACCTCGACGTGGGGTTAAAGGGAATGTGGCAACTTCATAATGTGATTTTAACTGAGATAGCCAAGTTGTAAAGCAAGTCGGAAAACCCGGTACTCAATATACCATTTGTCTTGGAACTCGAGATTTCCGTAGAAAAAAGCTAAAACCTACGTGCAATGTACCCCTAATGTACCCTTAGCAGCAGGCCACAGTTGTCATGGCTGTTGGTGTGACGACATATGCTGACGTCACGATGAGCATCAGCCAATCAAAGCCCCTGACGCGTTTCGAGTATGGTAGCGGTTGCCAGATCACATCATCCACAGGCAGGTATTTATTTCTTTTCCTAGAGGAGTATTTTAAAAATCAAAATATTGAGCTTATTGTACATTTTTAAGAGAAATTATGAATGGTTTCATTATTTTCGGCTAAAAGTACGCCTAATTACACTAAATTCCAGGATTCGACCAAAGTGCCACATTCCCTTTAAAAGCCTGTCGCGGAGCTCCAAACCGTCACCCCCACCGTCGTTGTCCTAGGGTACTCTCATACCTTCCTCATGAAGAGAAGATACGCCGCCTTGGCGCTTTGGTGAGAATAGCTGAAGCCGCCGTAACTTTGTCCATCTTCCCGTCGTCGCAGCGTAACCATTGATGTTGATACCGGATATGGACAGTATAGAAGCCTCTGTCCGCGGTTCAAGTGCTGCTTTTGATGTCCGTAATGTTCCAGGTGTTTATATTCAGCTGAACACTTGTTCTAGGGCGGTTGTGACTTTCTCAATTATTACCCCTGATTGGCACCGCAGCAGGTGAAGAACATGTCAAGCAGTTTGGTGGAGAGCGCGCTGCCGCTTGGGTTTGTGCGGACTCCATATTGTCTGCCTGATGAGCTTTGCTGCAAGCAGGTTTGTCATGCACGCTTCCAGCGATCTTGAGGAGATAACCGCTTGGATGATAAGAGGTTTGTTTGGCTCTCCGTTGTCGTTTTAGAGTTGTGTGCCCTGCAGATGATTTCTACAATCCTTCCTATGTCCCGTTCAGAGTGGTCGGGTGGTGGCCAGTCTGCAGCAGTCTGCAGCACTTGGCCTGAGCGGGGTATCCAGTGGTTCCGCGGCATATTGCTGCTGATCTGACAGGATAACTGGGCTGAGTCGCTGAAGAGTCCTGGCCAGCTCCGTTGGGCAAGTGGCGCTTGTCAAACAGGTTCTTACGTTTGACAAGGCTCCTGTTATTTCACTCGGTGCCGATCGTGTTAGGGACTCGTTCACCAACAGAGAGGCGGTGGTATAGCTGTTAGCACGCTCGCTTTCCACGCGGCCGACCCGGGTTCAAGGCCCGGCAGATTACCTGAACAAGGAGCAATCTGTCTACCAAGGAACCGTTCCAACAGGGAAAAAGTTGAGGACACCATATGACCCTGGCAATTGGTACGTCGATAACCCTCAAGAAGTAATATCACTAGCAGTCTAGGAAGCAGGTGTTTCCCAGGCTGGTAAGACCTCGAGAAGTCCACTCTGCACGTGTTTCCTGTGTCTGCGGTGACTTCGCCGACGCCTTGCTGCTACGTCTGCAGGTCCTTGCCCGCTTCCTGGGTTGCGATGGTGCTATAATAGGGCTCTGACTGTGTGCTGGTGGTGCGGCGGTAACACAAGTCTTTCAACCAACGGCCATCTGCTGAATTGTCTTGCTTCCTCGATAGCCAATGGTAAGTGGCTTGGAGACTGGTTCTTTCGCATTGTCCGCTGCCCTGAGGGCTTTGTTACGGGACACGGGGTTAGGTCCCCGTGTCCCGTGTGTATATAAAGAACTGTTGATTAGCTATTAGAGACTGTATCGGATGTCATTGCATACCTGATGCTGAGTCGCTGGCCTGTGTATTCATGATCGGCCTATGCCCTGCTGTTTTATTCATGGGAATTACGTGTGAGTGATCATGGATTAGACTATCCCGATGCTACGACTTTGCATTCAGCTGATCGGTCTTTGAAGGAATGAATCATTAGAATGGTATGAATCGCTTTGGACGCTAGAATTCAAATAAGTGCGTAGGAACAGGCTTTCTCACGCCTGAGGCTGTATATATTGGCCGTCTACCATCGTATGGCGGAAACTATATAGATTCTAAAGCGTTGGGAAATAAAGGAGCTCGGACCCCACTTTCTGTATGACATCTGTCGCGCATTCGTATCACAACAGGCTATTGCGGTTATGAAAAATTATTTTTGATATCCATTATCATTCCTCAGCTTAGGAATGCATATGGCATGAGCAAGCACTACTCCTTTGGGTGGAATGTTGTAGGGGTTCTATAAGTGACTCAAATTTGCACGTCTTTAACTATTCCCAGTTCCACTTACTTATGACGGCCGACCTGGGTTCAAGGCACGGCAGATTTCCTGAACAAGGAGCAATCTGGCTACCAAAAAACCGTTCCAACAGGGAAAGAGTTGGCGACGCCATATGCTAATGACAGTTGGTGCATAGATAAGCCCCAAAAGTTTATATTATTCAATGACTTATGGCAATGATTGATGGATGAATCATACTTATGAGAGCAGTATTTTATATTTGAAAAGCTGTTATGGTATGCTGTAATTTCCATTCCTTTCCTACCAACCGTTTAGTTTATACATGAGCGTCTTTCAACAGCCCTGGATTAACCCCACAGACCCCACGTACCTGTAAGCCATGCTTCACCAACCGCGGCGGCCACTTGGTCTTGGCCGCCCCAAGCAGAAGATAGAACTTCAGTGATGGCTGTCGCCACCGGTTGCCTGCATGTTGACTGCCGTGGCGGAAGAGGAACCGGTTGGAATTGCGAGCCTGGCCCGATGATTCATGTTTTAGCTTTGCCACATATATGCTTTTTGGACGTATGAGCGATGCTATATATGTATAATATTTAACTCCTTGCGATGCGTTAGGTGTGCCGTATTTTTAAGGAATGTAGATGAGTAACTTTTCTTTTCTTCCCATTCGCTTAATAAACTGACATGCCTTGATTTTTGTCAGCACCTTTTAACTTTCAGCTGAGCTCCTTCACAACCGTCACACAACTTTCTCTGGTGCGCCTTGTCTCTTTAGTCATTTGTCGAACAAACTGTTCACACGTTCACACGCACATGCGTGCATAGAATCAGGGACGACCGGCGGTCGACGGTGGGCACCGTGTTTACGCAGTCGGCCGACCGCCTCCGCTGATTAATGAAGCAGCGCTCGATTAATACCAACCGTGGTGCTAATCACATAAACAACAACATTTATTAGCGGCAGTAACAGGCCAGGTTCCGGCCACTGTCGCCGGCGCCGGACCGCAGCTGTCGAGTCTGCGGCGCGGCCTCCGCCGGATAACACTCGGTTACACACTGCTGATCGCCTGCTACTGGCTGTGTGCGACCAGATTTGTGGTGGGGACTGATGTAGGTGAGACGCATGTTGAGTTGGTTGTAAGCATGCATGCTCGATTTCTGCTTAAAACAGATGTCACAATAATCAACGGTTGGTGCAAAAACGCATAGGCATTTAAATCCAGGCACCTCAGGTTTTTTTTACAATCGAAATGAAAAAACCTTGTGGGATCGGATGCAAAGCCTCCACTGCAACCCGCTTTATATCGCTTACTTCAGACATCCCTGGCGTGCTTTACTGACGATTAGAGGAAAACACGCTCATTCCGACAGCGTTCTGAGTTCCCTGGGCTTCAAGTATGTCCTTTTGATCGGACAAATTATGGTCATGGAACATGGTTTCTTTTTATCTATGAAGGGTAGGTATCGAAATTACGTTCTGTTCTTGGTGTAATATCGTCAAGTAAGACCTCCCTTTGCACCATGTGTTTAACACGCGATTGACGGGGGTCTGGCCACCTTCGATTGACGGGGGTGCGGGTACCCCCCTAGATCTTACCACGGTGGTGAAAACGGTAATGGTGTTGGGGCCCATTGTTTCCATAAATATTTGAATTTTTGTGGTACATTTGGTACGGGTAAACATGTCGTGCAGCCGTCTGGGTAACATGTAATTAGTTTTTGCCATTAATCTGAAAGTAAGATGGAAACGACTTACTATATGAATCCTCGCGAGCCGAATCGAATGATATATGATTTGATCTGTGGTAATAAGATTTGACCTGGGTGTCGGGTAATTATATAATGCATATATGACAAGCCAGGGGTCTATGAAGCTAAATAAACGCTCTATACCATCTGTTACTGGTTATTCGTAAAACCTTTTCATGTATTACCAATGGGGGTCTGCTTCGTACCTGACCTGGGTCATCGATATAAAATACCGGAATATGTTGAATCGGGGCCATGTGTATAGTTTTATTGATAGTTCCCCGCATATGTATCTTAAACTTTTGAGGTCGGTCCTTGACCGACTGTGACCTGACCAATGACCTTCTTAAATTTGTTGAAAATAATGGAAGGTTGGGCGGCGGCGCGTTTCTGTCTCCAAAACCGGGGTGTTAAAACATGATGATAGCAAATGTTTGGTGTCTGCACTCCTATGTCCGCAATCACGAAACGGTGTGGAGTATCTTTGAACCTGCAGTACACGTGCCTGAGTTTCGAAAGTCCTATTTGCAGCTGGATTCCTTACATACTTCAGCCTTCCTTCCATATGAATAATATGGAGTTTTGTGCGCATTCCACCATTAACTTTTTTCACGATTGGTACAAGTTCAATTTTGGGTGGTGAGGGTTTATAAGAACAACATGCAGTCAGAAGGAATCCTTTCCAACAGACCACAGTTCTGACCGACTCTAAAATAGTTTTGATTGATAATAACTGGAACGTTGGCTACGAATATAAAAGGGAGTCTGCCGTCTCCTTGCCCCTCACGTAACAATGTAGGTATTGTTTAAAACATTGATAATCTTTTTAAAACATTCATTGCTACCATATCCTTCACCTACATTCACTGGAAAATTACTGAATAAATTCAGTCATAGTGGGTTGAAAGAAAATACATTCCAAGAAATGAAATGACTCAAAGTGGGCTTCATTCGGCATACAATTCCCTTTAAAGCTTCGTCGCGGCAGTACTTCATAACATTTTTGATGATGGACAAATTCAGTCAGATTCTTCCCACTGGGAACACGATATTATGTTCGAATAAGTCCTGCTCATAATGTAGCCAAACGGCAAAATGGTCGAAATGGAGCAACATCTCACGCTAATAATTGTTTCGATCACACAACACACCAACTGTCAGGGTTATATGGCGTTGCCAACTCTCACCCTGTTGGATGTATTTTGGAAGATCAGATCAACTTATTCAAAGGGTCTGCCGGGACATGAACCCCGGGACCTGTAGTTCAGAAGGCAGGTGTTATACCGCTTACCACTGAGTCATTCCGTATAGCCTCTCAGCTGCAGCCCTACCCCCCCACTGAGTCACGCATACCCAAATTAGTAAATGGATGAACAAATAAGGTTGTCCATGGAAGTATCCTTTAATTTACTTCATCGGTTTATGAATCTTGCATGCATTTCAGTTACTCTTACAAAGAATCCTATGATTGAAGGCTGCATAATGTCAGTCCACCACTGAGACGACGGTGATTTTTATTAAGCATGAATGAGACGAGTTCAGAATATCTGTTGCCATTTTGTTTACTTTCTTCATACTATGTTTGATAGCTTAGTGTGGAGATTTGTGCCCCGAACCACATACGAGAACGCGATGAAGTATTTTCTGATCGCCGGTCCAAACTTAGAACCATAGGTCGGGAGTTAAAGTGTGTCGTGGGCAAGAACATTTAGATCTTATCTAGTCTGGATCCAAAGTTTTCCCGATAAAGGTATGCCAATCCTTTTGCAGACAAAGAGTACTAATCAAAATCCATCCATATCCGAAAAAGGACAAGTCAGCAAAACGAAAATTCCAAATGCATATCCATATCAGAAACTAGGTACTCAAAATTTCTATCCAGTCATATCTGATCCACCAAGAAATCTGGGATTCATTAATATCCCCAGTCCCTAGTGCTCTATTTGGAGTTGGTTTGACTGCGTTTAAGGGCAATGGGAAGCGTTACGCTAAGAATAAGACATACCTTGCTTGCATGCTTGACTCAACTTTTCACCTTCCATGGGCGTCAAAAGCGTGGGATAGGACGCATGCCCCACTCCTCAGCTACGAACCAGGTGATGTCCACTCGAAATTGCAGCACTCGACTATTTATTTTCGCATATTTTCATGATTACCAAAGCGAGCCTTTGCAAACGTTGTACCCATACTCTGGATAATTTTTCCCTGGACAACGCTCTCCTCGACAAATGTTAAGTTTGGACTTCGCCTACTACTCCCCAGTCCTCTCCAAGCTGAAGTTCATCCCCGCAGCAAGACATTCTGATGGATTAGGTAGGGGCACTTCCATTCTCTTGCATGGCACAATCAATTAGCACCTACTAGGTGCCCAAAAAACAATATCGGCAACCAAAGTGAGGTCTTACCCACTGAAGCATGCAACACAGCGGGGTGAACCACAGACGCAGACTGAACAAGTCCAGTTTTGATCGCGACTGGGTGGCGTAAGTGAACGGGGACCACCCCCGTGTAATATATTCACGCGGTGGCCACCTCATTAAGCCTGGGCAAACCGCACCCGCCACTGGCAACCGAGAGGAAACTCATTTTCCTAAGCTTCTCGGTCATAATTAATCATGCGATCCGATTTAGATGGTGCGAATGATAGAGAATGTGCGAGGAGAAAAAGCGAAATCTCCAGACGAACGGTGAAGAGCGAAACTGTCCCCGTGGCCTAATCCAGAGGACGGACTTTTCGAGAGAACACCCCATCACCCTGTCCTGATGGTAGTCAGGCTCTAAACACAAGGGGACAAAGAAGACAGAGCAGCGTGTTCCCTTTTTGCTATGTCTGGTCAATGTCTTCTGACTGATAAAGCTTAAGTTTAGACAATATATAAGAATATGCTATTGGGAATGATTGTTCGGGGCGAGCGTCGGGCTTTGCAGTGCTTGGCTGGGGCCGGGTGGTTATGGTGGTGATAGATATATAGAGCTCATCTCGGGACTGTCACCAACATACCGTTACCGACCCCAGTCCTTTGCAGCTGGTGAAGCTGATGACCCTGACGCCCCCTCCCCTCTTCTGTTTCTGGTGCCTTCTCTAACGCCAGAAAAATGCTCGTGAAATCTGACTGAAGGATTGTCAGGGTTATGCTCGGAAAATCTGAAAATAATGCGTACAACGGAACCACTATGGGAAGAGGTTGGGGAAGGATGAACAATACTTCACTCCATAAATGAGGCCACTGGGATATCGGCCAGTGTTTGCTGCTAAATGCTACTAATGCACCTAATAATAGTGAAACATTTTTTCATCAATGTATATTCGTCTCTAATTTTCCTCTGTGGGGGCTGTAACAATAAAAGGTTGTTGGTGAGGTGCCAAAGTTTCACCCTGTAGCACTTGAATAGTCTTACTTTCCAGCGAACGCAGTCTGGTCAGAGGTGGGGTTTCACTTTTAGTTCTCTAGGCACGCTCAACGAAATTTCAAAGTAGTATTAAATTATCACTTACGTTTTCGTGTTTTCCTCATTGCAAGGCCTTAGATTTGTTTCTGTAACAGGACAAGGCCTATAAGAAGGCTGGTACACCACTACCGCTGCTAATTACCGCGCATTGGCCTTATTTGTAAGGGTACCCTCAATAATTTGTAACAGTACACGACTATGACTCAGGTTTATTTTTTAGCTTTAGCAAAGGGCATACTAGATCTTGTCCAACAAGCAGAAATTCGTAGAAGCTGAAGGATACTAGTCCGTAGTCGAGGAAGATTTAATAAGGTGGGAATCAATGCCACAATGGAATAGACTGATGGTCAAAATTGCGTGCAACACTGTGCAACCACTGTGCACCGAAATGCTCTGTTTGACTTGGATACCTTGCGGAGGCTTTTGTCATAGCTTGAGCTATGAAAGCTGGTACTTGTAATGATAACATTTTTGGAATTTCCATTAGAAAGTACCGCTGAAGGTGTCGTGTAAGTTCTGAAAGACTAGCTTATGCTTTACTGTTGATGTGAATGGATTATATATCATCCTGCACTTGCAGAAATGAGCCAAGAGAGCTTATCACACCCTCACGGCATAAATGTTCCTTTGGCACGTAAAACGAACAGGTCCCCGGCTTAATTCCCGAAGTTTAAATCAACCTCAATTTTAAAACCATTACCTCATTCGCCAATGCGAGAATTCCCCAAACGTGTATCACACCTTTTCGCATTGGGTCAGATGACACCGTTACTCAGCTCTCGAATTTCCTCCAGCATCTCACCCGGGGCGGGAGAAACCTGCCTGTTCTGTTCCTCTATCAGAGGTCTTTCTCATTATGCATCCATGAACTTCCACGGATTCCATTTAGTTCATGTTTGTGGCGCGGAAGGCGCTACCCGTGTTCATTTGACCACCACTCCCGCTGTATCCTAATTATCTTTCTGATTTGCAATTTAAGTGGAAATATTCAAATGGCGTCTGACATCGTCTATAACCATAACTGCCCGAGAGGTGATGCGAGGGAGGTGCCCGGTTTCCAGCTCCCCGATAGCCATCGAGGGTCGGTGTAAATTGTTTTAGCCGTAATTGCCTCCATCACTGGAAAGCGGAGCGCCAGGATGCGCCGGTGGTCGTACGGACTGTACAGATGCTTCTCTTCCTGACCTGGAGCAAACAAATAAGCCGTGGTGTAAATGAAATTGTGTTCACTAGCTATGGAAATGTCACAGACGAACGGTAGCTTGGTGCAAGGCAAATCAAGGGTTATCTTTCCAAAATACCCTGATGATTCAAAATGGGTCTGGGTGGAACAGTAGGCTGGTGGGTGCGTTTGGCTCGGTTACCTGACCTTTACGGTAGGGAAAAGGGCGCGGGATCGAGCCCGCCCAGGGGTATTTTTATTTGCTGTTGTCATTTAGGCTTTCAGGGACATTTGGCCAGGAACAGTTTTATACGCCTTGCCCAAGCCCCAGCCTAGTTAAGCCCCCACCCCCTTCGACGTCACATAATCCCGCAGTTGGTACTTCGCTAAACCCCAAGCAAAAAATAAAAGCGATTCAAAAGCTAAATTCTTGGGGGCTCATATGCCCTGTGACTGACTTCCACGCCCCTGACCCGGGCTCAAATCTTCGGCGGGTATCCTGCATAAGCATTCCTGATTTTCATCATGCCTTCTGATTCCCATAATGCCCTTTTAACAGGGTAAGAGTTGGTGACGCCATATGACCTTAGCAGTCGGCGCGTTGTAAAACCTGAAGACTACTGCTACCACCTGCGACTGGTTCTGGGATCACTGGAGATGGCTACGTGGCGGGAAGATTCTTTAGCCGTGGCTCTGATAATACATCGTGGCGAAACTAAGGCTATCCGGAAGATACTACGCCAATTTGTTCGGTGTAGGGTACTACGAGAAATAGCGTATCACAATCAAATTTTCGTAAGCTGCATTGTAATACAAAATCGCAATCGAACGGGCAACTTCCCAACTGTCGTGTATGACATAAGTCTAGTCTTCTTTATAATTTTTGGGGCTTAACGACGCTCCCACTGCTAGTCATGTGTCGCTGCCAACTCTTTCCCTGTTGGACGGGTTTCTCGGGAGCCAGATTGCTCCTTGTTCGGGGAATCCGTCGAGTCTTGAACTGGGGCCGGTTGCGTGGAAATCGGGGATGCCAACCAATACACCACCGCCCCTATAAATCTAGTCTTCATTAATATATTGCTGCATCTGCTCGATAAAAGGGCTCGAGCTGAGCACCCTGGACTTTGGTGTGTAATTGTATTTAACATTTGGTTATATCGACTGGCTTCGTCTCGATATATAATCCTTCTCCTGAAAATTTATAGCAGGGGTAAAACATGCACTTTGCCAAACATACACTTTTAAACTATTTTTATTTTTTACTTACCGTAATACCTGGTTCAGTTGTCTGATTTTCACAAAACTGGTACGTATTGACAGAGCATTAATGCAGAATTGTCATATCTTTCATTGATTTGAAAATTCAAAATTCAATGGCAGTTCCAGGCACTGGCGGCGGAACTGCGGGGGAGGGGGACCGGGGCACGGTGCCCCCTTAAATTAGAAATTGTGCCCCCTTAAATTAGAAAGTGGAGTGGTCAGCGCAGCTGGCTGCCACGCAGCCGACCCGGGTTCAAGGCCCGGTGCCGGTGGTTTCCCTGAACAAGGGGCAAACTGGCTCCCGAGAAACCCTTCCAAAGGGAAAAGAATTGGCGACGCCATATGACTCTGGCAGTTGGTGCGTCGATAAGCCCCCAAAAATTATTATTAGCTGCATAGATTAGGAAACGTTAGATTGTGCGTGACACCTTTGACATCAATGCAAATGGTATAATGTCAAAAATGGTCGGAGGCGGATTCAAGAAAGCAAAGTAGTGTGGCAAGATCCATATTGTTTAAATCTAAAAGGTGTGCACATGCATACCTATGTTCCTCGTCTATTGATATTTTTCATATTGTCAAACCTTTATCCGCTCTTGTCAATCCCGGGAGAGGGGATTCTGAGTGATCTAGTCCACTAGATCCACCTATGACTTATTTTTTTTCTTTTTAGTCTTGGAGAAAATGCATGCCCAAGGTGCTTGCCCCATTCATTCCACTTAGCATTCGAGGGCGCGGTAGAGAGTGGGCAGCGTAGCTAGCTTCCATTTAGCCGACCCGGGTTCAAGGCCCGGCGGCTTCCCTGAACAAGGAGTAAGCTGGCTCCCGAGAAACCCTTCCAACGGGGAAAGAGCTGGGGACGCCATATGGCTCTGGCAGTTGGTGCGTCGATAAGCCCCAAAAACTAAATTATTCACTTAGCATTCTAAAATACGTTTGCACAGTATGGAAACTGCCTTAATTACAATACCTGAACGCACCTATGGCATCTTATTATGAAATGATATACGGTTGAAAGAATGGAATGACTACTTTTGCTCTTTCCGGCTGTCCCTTAAGCAGTCTATTCACCCTGCAGGAGTTCAATCCAATGTTATTAGAAATCACCAATTTTGTGTTGCTGGAACCGCCTATGTCAAAAGAAAAACAACATGAATATGTCAATGAATTATCACCTGAGCTCTTCCTTAAAATATTCAAGCATTCTAATTGCTTTTCAATGCTGTTACGAACGGTTTTGTTGTACGAATAACGTACTCCAACACGGTCATACTTGATTTGCAAGTAGATCATACCTAAATACCGATTCATAGCTTCGCCTCTGGTAAAAATGTTATCTCAATACTATCCGAGAATCTGTCCAAATCAGTTTTATAAAATCTGGAAAGTTTCAAAAGCCTATCTTGATCCTTCGGAGATATCCAGGAAAAACGACCCTGATAGGCTAACTAAAAACGGTGAAAATGGAAAATAAAAGGACGGAAAAGCGTTCAAGCTAGGGTTTAACGTGGTTTTCTAACGGCAGTCTTTAATCTTTCGACGCTTTCAATCACTGTAGAAATATCAAGGGGTGTTCAACACTCCCCTTCCTCACGTTGAAGATCAAACCACACTGGTAGAGGGGCTTTGGGGATCGGATTACACTGCTTCCGAGAACCTTAAGAAACCCTCATTTCGGGGACTAAAATCCGGGACCTGCTGTCCAGGAGATCGGGATCCGGGATCCCAGATGCGGGATCTCAGGAGATCGGGATCGCTATCTGGTAGCCACTGATCCACCCACACTCCTTGCAAGGTCATGTGAGCATGCGAGACAATCTCCAGCAAAACCTCACGCTGTGTCGGCTTTTCTATTCTTCGGCGTCTCAGCATGAGCATGATCCGAATCCCAACCCCTTTGCGGCCGATCGCTTTAAAAGCGCGTCCGTCGAGGGAACTGCATACGATCTGTCTGGCGAGCCTCTCTTCTTGTCCGGAGGCGCGGGCCCGCCGGTCGGGCCGGCTACCGTCTGTATGACATCACCACCTGCCGAGCCAGCAATAGAGGTGGTCTGCGGGAGACTTCCCAGCCTCGACAATGGACCAGTAATTACCGCCACATTAGCGCCGCTGATAGAGGTGGCAATTTGTGCTTACGCATGCACGGTGTTAGAAATCATTGTAGCTGCTGATGTCTTGAACGAGCTAGGCAGTGAGTTGTTAAAAGAAGCTGCTTGATTTCGTCGCAAGCTGATGTCGATTATTTTTCACCTCTACGAGTCATGTGACTGGGTGGGATTAGAAATGGAGCCAGAGGTTGTTTTGGAGCTGAGAGACCATCGATTGACCAGCCGTTTCCGTGCGGTACCCTCAGATCGCTGCGGGTGTTCGAGGGCACTCGATAGCTTGGAGTGGCCACACGGCATGACCGGATGCCCACCTCGTGTTTCCTATTAACTATCATTAAATGTATGCTCTAAAAGTTTCCGTCCACTGAGTATTCGGCACCATGGAGATGCTGAACTCAAATGCTTTGAACGGCTAGTAATTTTCATTCTGTCCACCCTTGTAGACAACTGCCGGTATGACCGGGCGAGGGTCCGCACGGGCTACATTGAAGAGGAGTGCGTGGAATCTATGCCCTGGAGACTCCCGTTTAGACTGGCTACAGGAGCTCTCTACGACACCTGAAGTCGGCCAGGGGCGGGGGGGGGTAGTCGCCCCATTGTCGGCTCTCGGGTTCGCCCCTGAAGGTGGTATATGTAAATACTGTAACTGAACAGCAGAGGAAACGGTCTCAGCTTGAATGTCTCTGCTGTAAAACAATTCAGACAGCAAAAGTGAAACACGCAACGCCATCGTACTTGATATACCTGTTACCTGGTCTTTTTGTCACTTCTGTCAAAACGTCAGGTCCAGCTCATGGGTATCAGGTCAGGACCGCTCCAGATCGTGGGACCCAAACCTTCAAAATGTGGGGTGCAGCCAGCGGCGGATGCAACGGGGGAGCTAGGGAGGCTAGAGTTCCCCAGAAATGTTAGAGTGCCTGTAGTGAAATAGCCGGAGGCTGTTCCGAGGCAATGGCGCGGGGAGACTGGAGCCCTCTAGCCCTCCTCAATGTTGTTCTGGATCCGTCACTGGGTGAAGCGGTAAGTGCAAACTTGATCTATCGATTTGAGATTCCTATCACATATTTAAGTCACCGAGTGCAGCAACTTTTGGTAGCGTGATTTCTGGCATCAATGACCTGGCTTCAGGTCGGGACCGTGACCTCTCCATTGGAAATGCATGGGGCATTTCCATTCAGTTTCAGGTCGATAGCTAAGAATGGCGATGGAGTGTTCGTTTCACATTGTGTTTAGTGTGTCACTATAGTTTTAATTTTATGCGATATGACTTATGCCGACCTTGAATTAATCACATCAGGCCCTATCAGTCTCAGGATTTGACCTGACATGGTCATATATGTAATCACGGTAGAGATCAATATGCACTATGTAACGCCTCCCTCTGTTTTTCGCTCTCTAGCACGGTCGTTGAAATTTTAGGGAGCGGGGATACCCTCGCTCCCTTGTATCGGCGAAAATGGTGTAGACCCCTTACCGGCTCGTGTTAATGTACCATGTTTTTGCAAACAGCAAACAAACAAAATTACAATCGCTCAGAACTCTGGTGAGGTGTGCTGTTGTAAGTTCCTTAACCCTTGCCCCGGTGGCGGGTACGAGCCACCTTCGCCCTGGTGGGGGGGGCTAAAAAGACCCCCCACGATCTCAAAAACTAAGGGAGCTAGAAAAAAGCGCAAAACGGCAATCGAAAGCTCTTCGAAAATGATATCGAAAATATTTCAGTCATTTTTCTTGTCAGGTCAATATCAAGGTCACCAGAGGTCAAAATAGGTCAAAATCGCTAATATGAGGTGTACTAAGAAAACCTCCTATATCTCAGAAACTATGACAGCTAGAAACATTTTTCTAACACCATTCGAAAGCTCTTGAGTTGCTCTTTCATTGCAGTGACATTCATGTTCGTGTCAGGTCAAAGCCATGGGAGCTACAGGTCACTGAATATTGGGCATATTCTTGGGAATGTCCAGAGCCACCCATGCATAAGGGCGTTTCCTTTTTCGCTAATAACTTCCAAACCAAACAAGATACAGCCATAGTTTATGCACCATTGCAATCCTCTCGTCAATACGAATCGAATGATATATGATATTGCTATGCAAGGTCAAATTTAAGAATTTGACCTGACCCAGGTCAACGGTCTGACCCAACTTGACCTGGTATAGTCATGATGTATATAATTTGACTTCCAGTGACTATACAAACACTTTGGTGACAAAATAAAAGCTCTGTCTTAGTTTATTCAAAATTTATAGAGAAAAACACCAAAAAAATGCTTATTTGACCTGAGGTGACCTTTTAAAGGTCACAAGTCAAAAATTTTGGTATCAGCTTCAGAAATGGGCTAAGAGCAAGTCGCAACCGATGTTTGAAGTTGATTCCATCCATACTTACTGAGAAAAGCTCATTTCGTGATTTTCCCCATGCATTGTCAATGGGGAGGTCATGCTCTGCACATGACCTTAGGTCACCAATATCAAAAATCCCGGAACAAATGTTGTAGCTCCTGGTGGGCCCAAGATGTGGTATGAGTTTCAACTTGATCGATTAACCCTTCTTTTAGTTATGCCGTCCTAAGTATTTTTTGAGGTAAGGTCACTTCACCTGACCTGGTGACCTGACCTGATATGACCTTGAGCCAAAATTTTCAGGAAAGATGTAAAAATGATGAAGGAACAGCTAAACCAGGTTTGGCAGCTGCGCGCCGCCGTTTTTTTTGTCACTTTGGAAAAACCCGAGGGGGTCTAAAAAGACCCCCCACCCGGGCGAAGGTTAACTAGAAAGGTTAGAAAATCGCCTCAGCTCGAATCCGTTAGTTGCCGCAACAGCAGGTGTCGGGGAGAGCGCCACCTGATGGCCGCTGCCTACCCAAACCATCGTTTGATCATCGCGCCCCACGAGAACACCTTCATCTGTGCGTTGCACTATTTGTGCTTCGCGCGTTCCTACTCCGGCTAATGGCAAGCGCCAAGAAACACGATCCTCACTTTTCGAAGTTATTTGTGCTCCATGTACCCTTTCCAGAGGATTTACTAGGAGCCTCTGAATAGTGCTATTATGCAAGCGAACAGAGCCCAAAGCTTTGTTGACTGTGCAGCGGAAATGTCAAAGACATATTGCAAATAATGCATTTCTACTGTTTTCATAGCATTGAATAAAAAACTGTGTGGTACCTTTAGATACCACACAGTTTACTGTGTGTTACAGTGCCAAACAGGTCATTTTGATGCTAGTCGCGATTCCTGTTGCTTGGAGTCACCTCTTCTCCCAGCCCTAAAAAAAACTTAAAACCGGAGTCTGGGGTTGAATTGACACCTAATTCAGGGATAGTGACTGCTTGGCGGAGTTGACCCATCTCTCCTCTAGTGGGAACTTTTTGACGGTGCTGCTAAGTGGCGAAAAGGTGTCGTTATCAGTGTACCAGTGGCAGATTTAACATGCGCATTGACGGGGGTCTGAGCCACCTTCGCTTTGACGAGGGAGGGCGGGTACCCGCTCCCCTAAGATCTCGAGAACCACGTTAGGTAGCGAAAAACGGTAAACGGCGTTGGGTCGCCCATCCACTTCTCCATCGAAAATATTTGAACCATTTTTTGTCAGGTCACATTTAAGGTCATGAGAGTTAAAAACATGCCGCAATAGGGATAAAATGTAAATTAAGTTTTTCGGCCATTACATCTGAACAAATAAAGGTAGAGGAAAACGACTTCAACTGTATGAATCCCCGCAGCAAGCCAAATCGAATGATATATAATTTAACCTTGGTAGGTCAAATCAAGGATTTGACCTGACCTGAGGTCAGGTCAGGGCCAAATTATATAAAATGCATATCATTAGAACTGCAAAGCCAAGGCGAGTCAAATGCAGCTAAAATAAACGCCCTATCGCCATCCGTTACTGAGTTATACAGTAGAAACCATTTTCCCATGTATTTCCAATGGAGATGTCATGCCTCGTACCTGACCTTAGGTCACCGATATCAAAAATACTGGAACATATTTTAGAGAACTCGGTGGGCCCATTATGTGATATGAGTTTTAATTGGATAAGTTCACCCTGCTCCGACTTATGCTATCTTAAACTTTTTTTTAGGTCAGGTCACTTGACCTGTACTGGTGACCTGACCTGAGATGACCTAACCTAAAACTTTTTCACAGAAGTTGTAAAAAGGATGAGGGAAAATGTATGCCAAGCACGGCGGCGCTACGCGTCGCCGTTTTTATGCTATCTCCGAAAAACTCGAGGGGGGGCTGGTACCCGCCCCCGTCAATGCGCGTGTTAAAGGGAATGTGGCACCTTGGTCGAATCCTGGAATTTAGTAAAATTAGGTGTACCTTTAGCCAAAAATAATGAAACCACTCATGATTTCTCTGAAAAATGTTCAACAAACTCAATATTTTGTTTAAAAAAATACTCCTCTAGGAAAATAAATAAATATCTGCCTGTGGATGATGTCATGATCTGGCAACCACTACCATACTTGAAACGCTTCAAGGGCTTCGATTGGCTGATGCTCATCGGGACGTCAGCATATGTCGTCACACCAGTAGCTCACGACAATGGCCGCCCGGCGAGTGGCTGATGAGGGGGCTAGTGTCAGGTAGGCAGGGGCGTCGCCACGGGGGGGGCAGGGGGCCAGGGCCCGGCCCCCCACTTTTCGGCCAAAAATTTACTGATCTCAGTCAAAATGGGAGAAAACCGGACATTCTTATAACCAGCCGCTGCAGAGGGCAACGAGGAGCCCAAATTCGAACAGTATTTGGTCCTAACGTGAAGTTTTTTGTCAGCGTCCGTTTGAAGTTTGGCTTCCCCCACTTTTTTGCCAGTGGCGACGCTTATGCAGGTAGGCTTTAGCTTTTTTCTACGGAAATATCGAGTTCCAAGACAAATGATATATGGAGTACCGAATTTTCCGACTTGCTTTACAACTTGGCTATCTCAGTTAAAATCACGTTATGAAGTTGCCACATTCCCTTTAAACAAACTCGCGAATCGAGTTTGAGAATCGACCAGCTTAGGTGGACAGATACCCATTTTGCCTTGATGCATGTTCATCACTGTAAGTGGCATCAACCTCTGATACTTCTTTACATTCTTTGACCCTATTGAATTATGTGTGGTGCGGGCGATTGCTGAAGGTCTTCAGCCACCTGAAATTGCCCCGGAAGAACTTCCTATCTCATGATGCGTGTATTCGGGCTACCGCAGCGGTCACAAGCTGCTGTCATTTGGCTATAGATTCAGGAACGGCAGGTTTTCGAATATTCATCCCGGCTGTCTCAAAGGGCCATGACTCGCACCTTTCCACAACGCAGCCACTTACAAACCCCGACATAAGGTACGGCGCTACACTATTCGTCACATTTAGGTTGGAGAAGGGAGCCTCGGGTAGCTCCTGGCCCGTGGGCTGACATCCTCTTTTAAAGAGTCATTGCTCTGGTAGAAACTAACGCTATAGTCACGCAAGTCAGGAATGAAACCATTATTGCTTCGGACTGACAAATTATATCGAGTAGGTGCGGATTAATGGCTGGTCGGATTTTATAACACCTGCAGTTACACGCAATGACTGGTAAAACAAGGGAGAGAGCTGCATTCGCTATGGATGCGTTGAATAAAACTGCCCGAAACACTGAAAACCCAATAATGTCAACTAAGACAATCAGAAGGAGCGCTTGCAGTTAGGTGTAACCAGATGGCAAGTATTTTTACCCGCCGGAAGGATATTTCATGACTCCACTCTTACCAATCGTTCAGAAATTACAGCTGGGAGCGCAAGACTGTGGCATCCTTGTAAGTTTACAGTTAAAATGCCGAACTCTGACTTAGCTTTCGGAAAATGGACACTCGTAAAAACAAAACTTATTGAGACCAGCACCGGTGAAAAGTTTTAAAGTCGAAAATCTGACTAACTGCAAACAAGTATGCACAAATATCTGAAATATATGAGAAAAAGGGACACTAAGGATGTAATTCTAATTCAAAACGGAATTGTTTCACACGTGATAGTTAGCTGTGTACGTGTGACCAAGGTGCGATGAACTTCAAAATACAATGTTTGTATCGAAACATAGTTGGTCGAAAGTAATAAAAGAAACTCAAGAAACAGGTGAAACGACAAGTTTAAAACACAATTTCTAGTTTCAAACCTATAACGCAGACGCCAAAAACCCTTCTCGTAGCGAGCGGCTCATGTTTCACCCGTCTGTTATTGCAGGCGAGCAGCTCTGAGCTGTGTGCGATCAGCAGCCACGATACCGGCTCATGGAGTTGGGCAACACCTCGCCCCCAGCCGCTATCCCTTCCCATCTGAGTGGCGCGCATCGCCACCCCCGGCTCGCGTCTCGGCCAACGTCAGCACATAACGTCACCGATAGCCGTGCGCTGCCAAAGCGCGGCGCAAACCTGGCGCGTGAATCTGCATTAATGCTAGGTGTGAAAGCCCGTCAGACCACCCAATCCGCTTTCAGCTAGGCGGTACATTAGCATCTCAGCAGCCGACGTCGTACAGAATATGACTGGCTGGACCGGACGAAGTCGAACCCACAGCCGAGTCAGCACTGTCGCGGTCGCGGTTTGAAGGCACACGGCCCAACACCTGGGGGAGCTCATTTCATATCAGTAGAGTTGCTTCCCATTCAACGTTTCGTGAAACAAATGAATTCAGTTCAGATTGCTGGCGAATGCAAGTGAACACGGACATTGTTCGGCCGCCAACAAAGATGACTTGAAAAAGCAGGATATGTAAAAGTGTGTCAGTAAGAGCGGGTTCGTCTTTTACTTTTTCGAGCAGCCTTTGGACTACAAATACGCATTTTGAGAGGCAAAAGTAGAAAATGGTTGTACAGTGAACAATGCAGGTAAAAGTCGTCACGCTTGGCAAGACCTCGGCACTAAGCTTGGAGGGTCTCAGACATTGGCTGACGCAGGGGGGGGCATTCTGGCCATGCCCTCCCCAAAGGCGCTGGAAGGGGGCCAAACTATCTTGCTCCCTCCAAAAGCCGGAGTCATTTTTTAAAGGTCTTTTCACTAGGTCTGTCGAGCAATGAAAGCTTTGCTTCCCCCCTCCCAGGAGAGCGATCATGTACTTGGAGAAGTAGCTTATATCAGGTCTGTCAGAGCACCCAAATCGCACGTCCCCCCAGGAGGAGAGGCAGACATGGGTTTGCCCCCCAAAACTCGGGTCTGCGTCCGCCCCTGGTCTCTGATATAAGCGTCGGAAAAGGGGGCCAGGGGTGCCTGGCCTCTTTGTGGCCAAAAATTTTCTGATCTCAGTGAAAACAGAAGAATACCGGACATTCTTATAACCAGACGATGCGCAAGACACCGAGGAGCCAACATTCGAAGCTTTTGGTCCTAATTTGGAAATTTTCTGGTCAGCATCAGGTTGAAGTTTGGCTGGCCCCTTCACTTTTTTACAGGGAGCGACGCCTATGGCCTCTGACATAGAATATAATTCAAAACAAAGTCCATTTCGCCTTGTTCGTATTTCTGGCTCCATTTCTTATGCTTTAGAAGTGCGATCGAGCGTGAAAAATATATTTGTCCGCTTAATCACTGCGTGAGCGCTACTTGCCCCTCAAACGTTCAGTGCTCTGGCTTCAGAACAGAAATGTTTACCTCTACACCACGCACAAGGTGAGATACATGGCTGCTCGTTGGGTATGTCCATTCTGGAAGTGCTTCACTCTTCAAAACGTTTTTCTGATTTTTGTCTTTTTATGCTTGTTTCCAATTTTTGTAGTTGGGAAAACGTATAACCGTCCTTTTGACCACTAAAGAGGATCAATCCCGCCTTGATTTTAGTCCTACGCTTCCCGTTGCTCTTTGTAGCGCTCAAGCACAACATCACAAAAAAATCAGCACAATTAAAGAGTGAAAGCCAGGCCTAATCGTCTTGCAGTCTTACTCTAAAACTGTGCGAATTGGCTGAGCACACTTTACATGTTGACCGCGTCTCCTGTGTGAAACCGGCACCGGATTTCGCCGTTGAGACCAACCGTCTGTTTACCGGCTGCCCCGCTGGGTCTAGTGACAGTGCCGGTTTCGGCTTTAGGGTGACACAGCTAATTACTGCACATTCAGCTGGCCGTAGTTGAGCGATGAATATTATGGCGGTGGCGGTATCGCGTCTCTATCGCGCCTCGGTCGTGCCTTTTCAGACCAGCTGGTCACCAACGCCTGATGTCGCTGAGGAGAGTTGATGTAGATCGAACGTTGACTGAGTCGAGAAGCCCGGGATTCCTTGAATTCGATGTGTTAGAAAGATATGTGTATCTGGTTTTGCTTAAGTTCCGAACTGACGTATTTACTGAATCGAAAGATTAGGTTTGATTGGTTTGGTTGGATATAGCGGCGTAGGAACTAGGCCAAGGACCATGAGCGGGGTCAACATATATGTATATCATGAATAAAAACAACAGCCTGGTACTGCCAGTGGGCAGATCCTGAGCTGCTTTTCTAAATGTTTTTTTATGAAGCTAGACAAGTGTTGTTTCTTCTGCAAGAAAGGAACTATACAGGGAAGCTCAAGCACCAGTATATATTTCTTTTCCGGGGGTGTGATATTTCTTCGTCTTGAATTCTCTGCCTCCTCTTTTTCTCGGAAAGTATGCTTCTGGAATCAGTAGACCTTTCTTACACTTTTTAAGCTTTATCTGAAATGCCTGTAGTATGTTTGCACCATAGATGGATTCAACACTTCGAGTGGAAGTGAGGAATTTGGCGAAGGAGGCATAATTGCGGCCAGAGGGCGATATCTTACAAGGCATCACCTGTCAGGGGTCGCCAAATCGCATCGTGGAGTCGCCGATAGTTCAAGCGAGATTTCAGAGAACTCCATGGTGGTTTCAGGGGCTTTAGGGACACCGAGTGCTCGACCAGAGCTTTTCCCCTGGATCCGCCCATGATTGGCACAGACCACACATTTCCTCTTCCGTTCAGTCCAGAGAGGGCGCTCTCTTAGCGGTAGCCCTCAGAAACCTGGCTGTGCATCACGACGCTGAAGAAGGCATTTCTCAGCCGGGTTTCTAGCGTTGTCCTCCTCCTCCTCCCATTTCTCGGTCTGTCACTATTGGGAGGGGCCGCCGCTGCCGCCGTCTCTCTGTGGCGGCGTCTGTCTTCTCTGGACCGCTGCGGCCCGCCCGCTCCATTACCAATATGTGCCTAATCATGTATCATAATTCGGCCGGGCCCCAGTTATGAGGTAATGATACCGGCCCGGTGGCGGCCGCATGCCACGGCCGAGTGTCGCGCGCTGTATGCAGTTGGCTCCACTTGAGAGCGTGGCCTGCGTAGTGGAGGCACTGAGCGGCGTCGCGTCAGGCAGATGCCAGAGTCGACCCAACTAATGGCTGCAGGGCCGCGCCGCGCGCCGCTTCGACAGAAGCGACGCGGAGGCTTGCCGCCGCCGTCTGTGATTTATGAAGTGTGCGAGTTTCCGCGCCGCCACCGCCGCTTGTGCGCCGCGCCGCTAGTGCTGAGGTGGCGCAACTGGAGGCGATTGCGGCGCATTGTCTTTACCGGTCTAGGATGATCCGAATGCAACTAAATGAGTCTCCAGATTGGGCGGGCAGGGGTTGAGATGGTCATAGGCTGATCCAGAGGGGTACATATACATGGGGCAGGTTCCCGCCCACAATTGAGCGCTCGGCTCCCCAGCATTGCACCCGGTGCCTTCACAGTGTGATGCGACGGCTCTTCCATTTTCATTTATTGAGTTACATGAGTTACAGGCTCTGGGCCCCCAGTTACAGCCCAAGTCAACACGGTACATGCAACATATAAAACACTTGTCATATATAAACATATAAAAATACTTGACAGAGTGCAGCTTAAAAATGGCGCCCCTGACCTCAATGATGCATCCCTGACTGAAGTCCTCCTTCCTCACAAGCCTGGGATCCGCGTACAATATGTCTCAGCTGAATTGGCTGCCTTTTAATTGGCCTGCTTGAGGAATACATGCATTATTTATACTACTCTGGATTACCTGGTTAGCCGATTTTAATGGTCTATTTATGCAAGTAGCTCTTATCTTTTTACAAGGTCAAGTTTAATTGTCAGCTTATTATAGATACAATTTGCAGAATAATGCGTTTGTGTGCTCAGAAATGCTGCAAAATATCACAGCATGTCATCTCAGTTTTCAAGACAGGTCTACGACTTAGCAAAGCGAGAGCAGATCTAAATTGTGCTTGCCTAAACAGCATTCACATGCATATTAATAGGTATTTCACGCTGTAGCCACTGTGCACTTGCAGCCTGCCAGTCCGGTCTGCATAGGCGGATCCAGGATTGCCGATCGAGGGGAGAACTGATGGTAGGGGGCGCCATCCGGACCCGGGGGTACCTCTTTTGGACGAGGAAGCCTATCAGGTGGGCGCCATTCTATCGTGGGTGCGCTGAGAGCCGATCTTGGGACCTCTTGCCCACTGGATCCATTTATGCCGGTCTGTATACATAGATATAATAATTTTTGGGCTTATCGACGCACCAGTTACCAGGGTCATATGGCAGTGACAAATCTCCCCTATTAGAAGCTTTGTCCGGAGCCAGATTGATCCTTGCTCAGGGAATCCGCTGGGCCTTCAATCCGGGTTGGTCGCGTGGAAAGCAAGCTTGCTAACGACTACACCACTGGGCCCCCGATATACATAGATAAGCCTGTCTATACGTTACACAGAGGTTTGAAATACCGCCCTGATAGAACGATATCATTCTCGATATGTTTGCTGGAGCTTAGCATGGGTTTTTCGTCTTTCCGAATAATTTACTTCAAGTGGCTCGTTAGCAACACGCTTTTGCATCACTTGGTCAGCAGAGAATGATAAGGATAATTGTTCATGACAATGTAACGGTTCTTTTGGTTTCTTTTGGCGGTGATGGAATTGTGCCAGGACATGCTTCTACTTAAATTGATAATCGGTGGCACATTTCACCATGGAGTCTTAGCTACCTGGCCATTACCTGGAAGTTACAAACTGTCCTCCCGGGCTCCTAGTTTTCCCCTTTATCTCGCTGTTCTTGAACATGATGTTTAACCCTCGCTCAGTTTGAGTTATTTTGCACTTGCCCCACGGTGGTCAAATCGACCCCAAGCCATTTGAAAATTAAAGGTGGAATTCGGTGGAAAGTTGGAGCATGCTGCAAGCGACCCGAACTCTCCAAGGGTATGTGTTTTTTTTTACTTTTGGTTAGCTAGTGACCTTTGGAGATCATATGTATGACCCAAACATACCCAAATTGCTTAAAACAGTCATAACGCTCTGTTGCGGCATGACTACTAGTAATGGTATATCACAGAAGCGTGTCTTGACATAGAGATCTACTATAACAGTTAGGATATCTCTGCAGTGTTCTGCACGTGAATTGACCTGTATAATATCTCCACAAGCTAGGAAATGGTCTTTCTAGCCCAATAAATAATCCTGAGCTACTCGAAAAAGTCTTTACATTTCTAAAGGACTCTGGGCTAGAGAAGTTTCTATAAATCACCCCTCCCAGTATATATGATGGAGGGTGCATGGTGCACCCCCAAAGTAGGACTTGCCTATTTTCCAATCAAAGATGATCCACTGCGAAATTTAAGCAATAGTTTTGTAACCTTTAAATGGTTCATTGTAGGCTAAGGATAGGTTATGTTAGGCTAACTTTGAAATCAGGTTAGGTTAGATAGGTTAGATTTCTTCACCGCAGTGATACCTTTCACTGCGGGTCTATACTAACCACACCTATACTCTTACTAACAATCTAACTATCCTCTCACACTTCTTTTCTCTGCGCGGCGGCTGCCCAGCCGGAGAGGGGAGCTGCAACTTCACCTCCGGGTTGCAGGGTAAATTCGCGGCACCCTGGCCAGGTGTTTAGCGCACTTTCTAAAATACGAAATTATTGAGTTAACGGAGGTTTTCGAGTAACGTATACAAGCGGACATCAGTAGCTGACACAAAATTCTAAATTCCAAATTCTAAATTTAAGGTCTTCAACCACAGAAATAACCTTCGCACTCTGCGGGTCTAAACTTATTAAAAGACCTCCCTTGGCATGGCTATGCCATTGCCACGACCGTCCATTTGCAAGCTAAAACATCTTGCAACCCATTACTTGAAATAACTCCCATTGCTTTAACAGACTAACGTAGCTTGCCCTCACACAAAATTCTAAAATTCTCCCACACACTCCTTTAGAGGCGGGCAAAGGTGCTATGCACAGAACGCCTAATAATAAGCCATAAAGTAAAGTAAGTAGCCCAATAAATGCTGACAACTTTCGGCTACCCGGATTTCGCGATGATAATTATATTCATTCATCACCACAAGGAACACAAAAAGCGCACTTTCTCAGTAAAGGGCTGACAAAAAATTCAACACTCGACTACAACACATTATACAACACATAGGCTCCTCGCCTCAACATATTCTTCACTTCCTCATGTACGAACACAGTCAATTACTCATATGCAACCAGATGCATTGCAAATGGGAAATCTGCAGGCTAATGGTCATCGCCCGGGACATTGCCCATGGGGCACGGGACATAGTTTTCACTTGCTGAACTTATGAAATCCACATCATGGTCATTTTACATGAGGTAAACCTACCAGTGCTCAAAAGGAGGTTCTGGAGCCATTTCATCTGCAGTATCTGCAAAACGGCCTTCAATGCGCTTGAATTTTTATAGATATACTGTTGCATGCGAAATCACTTTGTTTCAGGTCACCGACTTTGACTGAACTTGGAAATTCAAAGGTCAACGAGCCAGCCGAGGTTCACGTATGTGCTCGGAAACTGATGCTAGCAGCATACGCAACCAGGTGTTAGATTACACTGGTAAAGGTCAGTGACATTTTGAACTCTACATGGTTTCTGGAATTGCGTTGCCTTTGGCTAGCGGATTGTCAAAGCTATGTACAGCAGCTCCATGGCTTAGAATCAGTAACTGCCACGATTTTCAGAAATTGAACCACCCTAGGTCATGACCAGTGGGGGATCCAGGATTGCATTGGTGGGGGGAGGTAGGGGGCTTGGGCCTCCTCCGTCATTGCCTCGAAACAGCTTTCGGCTACTAGGCACTCTCACATTGAGGGGGGGGCTCGAGCCCTAGCCCCCCTCACTGACCAATGTTACATGCTTTCGAGGTCAAGTGACATCAAGCTAAGAGCATGGAAACCTGAAACCCAAGTTGGAACTCGGTCCGTGCCAAATTGCCGTTCCTAGTTCAGGCTCAGTAAGGAAGACCGCTGAAGGTCAAGCAAGCTATATGTACTGCTCGTTCTTGCGCTTTGGTTTGTAATCTCTCAAGGACATGTTTTCGTTTTTAACATAGTTTTTTCACTTTCTTGTTTCTTGGTTTTTGCATCTGTTTGTTTTGTTTATTATTTACTTTCTCATCACGTCTCTTTCTGGACCTGTTTCACCAATATTAATGCCACACTAAGGCTTTTATTAGGATTTGAGCTTTTATGGAGAGCAAAAGCAGCGTGTCAGCGGGATAAGGTCGTCCATTTGAATTCAGGGTGAGTGCAACAGAGGCAGGTGCTTCACTTTCGTCCCACCTTCCCCCGAACTAGCCTGGTGCCCCACCGAACTGCGCTCTCCCGAGCATGGGCTGATCCGTTATTTCCAATCCGGGGGGGCAACCCAGTCAGGGGGCATTCGGAACAATGGTGCCAGTTTTGGACGATGCAACTTATTAAGGGCGCCAGCCTTATAACCGAAATGCCGATAATCGCATCCCGGGGAGGGGTGAGAAATGTCCTTTAAGGGGGCGCTATTGACCTTTTAGGAGGCACTAAGGGTCGATCAGGGGAGGGCAAGTGCCCCCTCTCACCCCCTGGATTTCCCATGTCACTTATTGGATGCGGAAGTCCTGGCACCTGCGATGTTATCACATCACCAACATCATCAACATACGATAACTGCCATCTGAGAGCAATACAGACCTGCCCATGCTACCCTTACTTTTAGATAGCTCCCGTATATTTCATCGCCATGATGCCACTTTAGGTCTTCCTGATGTACAAAATCGATATCGAAATTGCCTCAATGCCTAACACGCGCATTGACGGGGGCCTGAGCCACCTTCGCTATGACGGGGGCGGGGGGCAGGTACCCGCCCCTAAGATCTCGAGAACCACGCTAGGTGGCGAAAAACAGTTAACGGCGTTGGAAAGCCCATCCACTTCTCCATCGAAAATATTTGTACATGCCATTTTTGTCAGGTCACATTTAAGGTCACTAGAGGTCAAAACATGCCGTCATAGGGATAACATGTAAATGAAGGCTTTTGGTCATTGCATCTGAACAAGTAAAGATAGAGCAAAACAACTTAAACTATATGAATCCTCGCAGCGAGCCAAATCGAATGATATATAATATGACTTTTGCGAGGTCAAATCAAAGGATTTGACCTGACCTGAGGTCAGGTCAAGGTCAAATGAGATAAAATGCATACCATTAGAACCAGGGGCGCCGCCACAAAATTTTTACAGGGGGGGACGGACCCGGGCTGGTGCCGACCGGGGAGGCGATTTTTTTAGCATATTCGGTACCTGACAGTATTATTGACGATGGACCAAAAATTTTGGAGGGGGACGTCCCCCTGGTTGGCCAACAGGAGGGGACGCGTTCCCCCGTCCCCCCGCCTTCAGTGCCCATGATTAGAACTGCAAGGACAAGGCAAATCTAATGCAGGTAAAATAAACGCCCTATCTCCATCGGTTACTAAATTATTCAGTTAAAACCACTTTTCCCATGTATTTCCAACGGAGAGGTCATGGCTTCTACCTGACCTTAGGTCATCGATATGAAAAATACCGGAACATATTTTAGAGAATTTGGTTGGCCCATTTTGTGATATGAATAACAATCGGATACGTTCACCCTGTTCCGATTAGTGCTATCTTAAACTTTTTTGAGGTCAGGTCACTTGACCTGTACTGGTGACCTGACCTGAAATAACCTGAGCTTAAAATTTTCACAGGAGTTGTAAAAATGATGAGAGAAAAGGTATAACAAGCACGGTGGCGCTACGCGCCGCCGTTTGTGTTATCTCCGAAAAACCCGAGGGGCGGGTACCCGCCCCTCGTCAATACGCCTGTTAATTTATACCACCCTACACCAGCGCTCACCACCCAGTAATGATGACAACAGTTGCGCCACACCCGTGCACAATGATCAAAAACTAAAACGAATAAAGTCCAAATATTTAAACTTAACGGATCTTTTCAATTTTACGTCTTTTAAGGACGCTATTTCAATTAACTTCGTTTCTTTATGGGAGTTTGTTTGTTCTTTTCACTTTTGTCTTGCGCAGTCTAGCTTACCTAATGCATTTCGGTGGTGCGAACTTGTTTTCAGGGACGAAAAATATGAGAATGGCAAAAAGGTGAGAAAAAACGTATGTAAAAATGCGCGGTGGTTTTCAGTTACGAAAAATATGAGAACGGCAAAAAAAGAGAAAAACGTATGTAAAAATGCGCGGTGCAGCTGTACTTAAGAATCCGCATAAGCCTCTCGGAATGCCCACCTCATATGTCGATTGCCCAACATGACCAAGATTCTTTGATATGTGTAAAATTGAACTTGGTTTACATATTCCGGGCGGCATTCCGCTAAACATTGATGTGACCATAATAGTTATGTTTATGTAAGTAATAAAAATATGTACGGGGCCAAATTGATCCACCGTAAGGTGTGAAATGAGGTTGCAGTTGAAATTATTGGTGCCTATGAAGGTCATTAGTAGGCATTTTTATTGTATCAACATTCCTCTTAGTGGCCCACGTGGTCGGAATTTTCAGCAAAAGACTATAAATAGGAAACACAAGCCTGAAAATCCAGAAACAAAATTTTGTTTCCACCTTCAATCGCTCAGAACAAAAATATAGGTAGGTTTCTTCCCATTCGAAGTGTTTTTCAAACATAATATGACCCACATGGGGTTGACCCAAGCTTTGCGTGTAATTACGGGGCTAGCTAGTAGGGTGCCGCTCGCGACATGTAAAGTTGCGACAGCAAAGCAATTGTTAGCATTTATCACGTGACATGTGACAGTCACGCAGCTAGGATTTAGAAGAGTTAAACTGCTGCAATCAGATGGAGAGGGATTACATCATGGTTTGAATTAACCCTTGCCCCGGTGGCAGGTACGAGCCACCTTCGCCCTGGTGGAGGCTAAAAAAGACCCCCACGATCTCAAAAACTAAGAGAGCTAGAAAAAGTGCAAGACGGCAATCGAAAGCTATTCAAAAATGATATCGAAAATACTTGGGTCATTTTTCTTGTCAGGTCAATATCAAGGTCACCAGAGGTCAAAATAGGTCAAAATCGCTAATATGAGGTGTACTAAGAAAACCTCATATGTCTCAACAACTATGATAGCTAGAAACATTTTCCTAACACCATTCAGCTCTTGAGTTGCTCTTTCATTGCAGTGACATTCATGTTCGTGTCAGGTCAAAGCCTTGGGAGCTACAGGTCACTGAATATTGGGCATATTCTTGGGAATGTCCAGAGCCACCCATGCATAAGGGCGTTTCCTTTTTCGCTAATAACTTCCAAACCAAACAAGATACAGCCATATTTGATGCACTATTGCAATCCTCTCGTCAATACGAATCGAAAGATATATATTATTGCTATGCCAGGTCAAATGTAAGAATTTGACCTGACCCAGGTCAACGGTCTGAC
>JAOTON010001493.1:0-183212 GCA_034440635.1 Lepas anatifera
ACATTCTCGGCTCACGTATCCCATGTAGTAAAACAAGCCAACAGGGCTCTAGGTCTCCTAATCCGATCTTTCCAAAATGCCTCAAAAACTGCAAAAATTGAAAAAAGTCTTTACTTACAGCATATTATGCCAATGTACGCTCTCATCTGGAGTACTGCAGCGTGATCTGGGCAGGCGCGGCCAAATCTCATGGCGTGCGGGTTGATCGAGTGCAGCATAAGTTCCTTCTATGGCTAAATCATCACACAATCAGACCATGCTTATCATTGTCCTATGACGCTCTCATGCATCATTTTGGCGTAACATCTCTTGAATCTCGAAGAATTCAACACGATCTGCTTTTATAAAAAGTATTTATTGTGGAAAAATAGATTCTGAAATTCTGTTAAGTAAATTTCCTTTACACGTGCCATCTCGATCAACTCGCACGCGTCATCTTTTGCGGAGCGGCGCGGGCGTGTGAACACTGTGGGCCAGGGGCTTTTGTGTCGGATCCCGCGGGCAATGAATGCCTTCTTATCATGTTCCGGTTCCGACCTATTTTTAGAATCTTTTAGCAGTTTTAAAGTCAATGTTTTAAAATACATACGTTCACCCCGTGTACTTGCTGCGAGCTAACGCTCTCGCCGCAGCAGGTAATTTTTAGACCATGTATTTTCTCTAAGCTTTCAATTCATGTTTTACCAGTATCATTTATCCTCGGGGAGGAACATCCTAGCCTAGGGTAATTCATTGTAGTGTTCTCATGTGTGATGCGTGTCTTTTACTTGTAGCATATTGTTTATTTTTAGGCTCTGACTTCGCCTGTAAATGGATAGACATCTGTTGGCGATATAAATAAATAAATAAATAAATAAATAAATCTCAGGCCAGGTCACCAGTGAAAGTCAAGTGGCCACACATTCAAAAGTGTTTAAGGCGGCATAAGCGTTTAAGCTGGCGAAGGGCGAATCTATGAACTGAAACTTACACCACATAATGAGCCTACCGAGTACTACAAAATATGTCCGGGGATTTTCATATCGGTGACCTAGGGTCCGGTAGGGAACATGACCTCTTCATGGAAATGCATGGGAAAAACGGAAATTGGCAAACAATTGCTCTATTTCTGTACCACTTGCAATAACTCATGAGCAAAACTCATGCTCAAGTCGACTCAACTCCGACTCAAGGCCAAATTCATCCCACTCAACTCTGACTCAACTCACGACTCAACTCAGCTCAAACTTCGAATTGTTTCAAAATAAAATGAATAAATGATGAATATATAGACAGTATTAAAAATTAAGAAATAAATCAACAAACCAGCAAAAAACAAGCTATTCAGAAAGTCGGACACGAAACGGAAGATCAATAGAAGCAAAAATAATTAATTGTCATTCAAACATTGGTTAACAATTAGCCAGCAACCATGAATAACTTTAATTCTTCCAGACTGCCACTGCCCAAAAAGCTACCACATGCTGCAATTATTTTTAAAAGGAGCATTACATACTAAACTAGGTAAATGGAATGGAAAGGAACCTAAAAGGGCTAAGTTTACACCAACACAAGCAAAAATTGAGCCTCCATACTGTCAAAAAAGGTCCAAGCTAAAAAGCATGATATAAACTGTATTTGTAAGGATGGTATAGGTATTGCTGTTTTCTGTAGAAGAACGATGCTAGGTAATTCTTATAGATGAAACATTACTGTGCCATTAGTTTAATCAAAATTTAAGCAATAATTACTAGAGTACCTAGTTGCTAATTTTGAGAACTACAGCAAAACCTAAGAAAAATTACACCATATATGACGGAGGACAATAGAAATGGAAATTCTATCAACGTGTTGGATTTTAAAGGGAAGGCGGCACCTTTATAACGTGATTTTAACTGAGATAGCCAAGTTGTAAAGCAAGTCGGAAAACCCGTTACTCCATATATCATTTGTTTTGGAACTCGAGATTTCCGTGAGAAAAAGCTAAAATCTACCAGCAACGTACCCCTCTTGTACCCCTAGCAGCAGGCCACAGTTGTCATGGCTGTTGGTGTGACGACATGTGCTGACGTCACGATGAGCAACAGCCAATTGAAGCCCTTGAAGCGTTTCAAGTATGGTAGTGGCTGCCAGATCATGACATCATCCACAGGCTGATATTTAATTATTTTCCTAGAGGAGTATTTTGAAAATCAAGATATTGAACTTATTTTAAATTTTTCAGAGAAATCATGAGTGGTTCCATTATTTTCGGCTAAAAGTACGCCTAATTACACTAAATTCTAGGATTAGACCAAGGAATCACATTCCATTTAACCCACGCCCCACCGGGGGTCCGGCGCCACCCTTCACCCCACCGGGGGCCATCGATGGCCCCCCTCTAAATCCAAAAAATATGGGCGTTAGCGCAAATCTGCAAAGTGCATTAGAAAGCTCGCATGAATTCAGTAGGAAATTACTTGCATGTTTTAGCGCTCAGGTCAATAGTTTGACCTCCAGAGGTCAAATTAGGTCAAGATCGGCTATTTTCACTCAAATATGCAATGCTTAAGCAAACTAGGCATACCTCTTATGCCATTAGAGCTATTGGGATGTGGTAAAGTACATTGGATAGGAAAATGCCAGACCTTTTTCCGCTATGTGGATTGTAATTACCTCCCGCCAGTGGTTTGACCTCCAGAGGTCACCTCGTGACCTAATATGACCTGAGGTCACAAAAGGTCAGAAAGTAACCTTGCCGTATATCAAACGAAAGCCAGTGATGAGAAATACACGACGGTGTTTATTTCAGCGTTCTAGCTTATATAGGTCAAAAGTTATTGCCAAAATGCTGTTTTTGACCCCTGGTGACCTTGGATGACCTTGAAGAGGTCAAAGGGGAAATATGGCCTCTGGGATCCGTGAAAGGGTGTCCAAGAACGCTGTTCTGAGCACGCTGAGCACTTTCAATCATTTTTGTGACTTTTAGATCATAAGACAACTTTTCCCCATGCTTTTTCAATGGGAGAGGTCACCTCGTGAAGTGACCTCAGATCACGAAATCGACAAATCCCTGATATACACCTTATAGACCCTGGAAGGGTCATAAAGTGTAGAAAGTTTCAAATCGATCGACTTCGAAATGTAGCTCTTACAGAGCTCTAAAGTTGAAGTGAGGTGACCTTGGTTGACCTCGCCTTGGGACCTGACCTTGGGTGACCCGGGGTGAAAAATTTCAGGGATGGTGGGGAAATAATGCAGTGAGAGGTAGAGCCCCCAACCGCGGTGCTGCGCCCAGTCGTTTTTCTGCTATCTTGGAAAAAACCTTAGGGGGCCATCGATGGCCCCGGTGGGGCGAGGGTTAATATATTCATATTTTAAACCCAATCCAATTTTCAGCTTCAGCACCTCCAATACAGTACATACCTATCTCCCTTCAAAATTGGAGCACGATTGCATAGAAAATTGCCATGTATAGCTTTCCAAATAAAACACGGACGCCAAGCAAGGGTCTCTGATTAGAAAAACCAGTAACATGAAATAATTCCTCTGATTCTTGCCACAAAGGCGTCTCAACATTTCTGTCCAATCAGGGGTATAACTTTTTTCTATGCTAATAGCAGTGTCTGCTGCTTTAATAGGCAAAATAAAAAGAGCGGCGGCAGACGGCACACTTAGGACAAAATAAGCGATATAATATGTAGGTATACAAATATTTGCATGGCTTTATGAATTATCACGTGATGTTTACATTTTTTGCCTTGAGGCTAGTTAAGCTTGAACCTATACTCGGTTGAATTTGTTCTTCAAAGACAGCAACGGCGCACACTATTCTCAGACGACGACCACTGGCACTGACGACAGCCAGCGACGACGACGCGTGTTGTTGGAGTGGTTGAAGAAAATAAGTAATGTTAAATATTGAAGTTGAGAAGTTTTTGAGAGATTTGAAATCTATTTTGTAGTGCGTTCCACCACTTCAAATGTTTAAGACAAGGCCAGTGATAGGAACCTGTTTAATTTTTCGAGTATGTGTAATATTTGTGCTTAGGGATTTCTTCAGACCAGATCGGCCTTTGAAATAAGTAATTGAACCATATAATGATTGATGTATTGAACGAAATTGAAACTTTTATTTTGAAACGCTGGAGGGAAAATGAACTTAAAGGGAATGTAGCACCTTCATAACTTGATTTTAACTGAGATAGCCAAGTTGTAAAGCAAGTCGGAAAACCCGGTACTCTATAATCATTTGTCTTGGAACTCGATATTTTTGTAAACAAAGCTAAAACCTACCCGAAATCTACCTCTCATGTACCTCTTGCCAGGCGGCCATTGTTGTGAGCTGCTGGTGTGACGACATATGCTGACGTCACGATGAGCATCAGCCAATCCAAGGGCTTTAGCGACGCACCAACTGCCAGGGTCATACGGCGTCGCCAACTCTCACCCTGTTGAAAGGGATTTTGGGGATCAGATCAAATTACTCAGAGGCTACGCCGGGGATTGAACCCGGGACCGGTGGATTAGAAGTCAAGGGTGCTATCCACTAAACCACCTCATACCCAATCGAAGCCCTTGACGCGTTTCGAGTATGGTAATGCTTGCCAGATCATGCCATCATCCACAGGCAGATATCTATTTCTTTTCCTAAAGGAGTATTTTAAAAATCAGAATATTGAGCTTATTGTACATTTTTCAGAGAAATCATGAGTGGTTTCATTATTTGCGGCAAAAAGTACGCCTAATTACACTAAATTCCAGGATTTGACCAAGGTGCCACATTCCCTTTAAAGGAGGTTAAAGGAGGTTTGCAAAAGGTAGGCAAATTCAAACACTTTTACTTTATATCATGTTTACCTGTTGAGCCAACTTTTTTCGTTAACTCATTTGACTCACTGTCTTCACAACTCAACTCAACTCATTGACGTGTTGTGAACCGACTCAACTAACTCACTTGCCTGATTTTTTTACTCAACTCAACTCAACTCAGAGTCGAATGAGTCGGAATTTGAGTTAAACTCAGACTCTGACTCATGAGTGAGTCACACAACTCTGATCGTAGGCCCCTTTATAGGTTTATGTTGAAATCTTGGACCTGTGACTTCTGAGGGGTAATCTAGGACTACTTAAGCAGGTTTGGAGACTTGAGTCACTAACTTAGCAGGGAATGATCATAAAGCTTTTATTTCGATACAATTTCATTTTTATTGATATTGCGAATCGATTGATATTCATATTGATTATGCCAGGTTAGATGGGGCCTTGGCCTGACCATAGGTCACGCCATTTTTATGTTTTGACCTAGTATACTCACAGTATACATAATTCAATTTGTCTTGAGAGGAAGCGAATGGTGACTGAGGAAATGATTCGATTTCAACTCTGTCAATCGCTGGAGCCCAGAAACGTTTCTCCAACATGCCACCTTCTTTGAACTGTCATGACCTTAATATTGACCTGAGCCAAAAAGCGATCGATGTATTTTCTTCATGCATTTTTATGGGCTATCCAACAGCGTTCGCTTTTTTTGCTATCCCACATAGGAGCCAAGTTCGAGGGGAGGGGGTGTTTGAAACACCCCACCAGGGCGAAGGTGGCTTGGTGGCCGACGGGGGCGGGTGTTAAAAAGCCATCTTCAGTAAAAAAATACTAGACGGCATATCGACGCACATTTGACACTATACGGACATGGTCGAAAGGAGCCTATATTTTGAATGTCTAAACCCGCGTGATCTTGCTCCTGAACACTCCCTAAATCTCAGCTTCTATGCAGGATAGCGGAAAAACGTGAATGGTGGCATAACGCCCATTTGAATTGATAAAAACTACACCTGTCACTTTTCAGCTCAGGACAATTTTGAGGTCCTAATTGTAAGGGAAAACACTCTGACAGGCCAAATAATATTTTTGGGCTTTTAACATCTGACTGGGTTGAGACAGAGTAAATTTTTGGCAGTCATTCAACTCCTCTCATTACGGAAAATCTAATACTGTACGAAATGAGCAGACTGGGCCAAAAAGTAAAAATGGCTTAACAGGTCATTTTCTAACCTTACCAATTAAATACATATACCTATCAGCTCGCAATAATAATCTATACGTAATAATATCAAAATAAAAGCTCGATTCCCATTTGCAGCAAAATTATTGAACCCAGTCTGAAAACCTGCTTAAGCAATCCCAGATCACCTATGATATGTTACAATTCCAAACATGCAACCTGACTCAGGAGAGAAGCCTAAGATATTACGACTTTGAGAATAATAATTCTTGTTCCGTAGCCAGAATATATACAAAATGTACTCCGGTATTTTTCATATCGATGACCTAGGATCAGGTACGGATCATGACCTCTCCATTAGAAATGCATGGGGGAGAACGGAAATTGGCCAAAACATTGCGCTATTTCTGTAAACACCACCGCTTGGAATACCCTTTTATTCCCCAAATCATGGTATCCCGGGCCCCTTTGTAGGTTCATGCTGTAAGTTTGGGCGCGTGATCCCTGAGATGTCATCTGAAGCTACTTAAGCAGGTTTTCAGACTTGGTCAGGCGCTAGAGCCAAAAAACTCTACAATAACATGCCACCTTCTTTGACCTGTCATGACCTTCGTAATGACCTCAGGAAAAAAGTGGCTGATATAGTCCCTTTATTAATTTTTATGGGTTCTCCACCAGCGTTCACGTTATTCGTCATTCCGCACAGAAGCCGAGTTCGAGAGGGGTGTCGTTGAAGCCCCCACCAGGGCGAAGGTGGCTCGGAGGCCCTGGTGTATGATTTTGGCCATAGGCGGTTCCTGCAGCTCAAAATGGGGGTTTACAATGTTATCCATCCGAACTCTTCAACTCTTCCAAAGTAAATAGATTGCGTACATAATGTTCGGGAGGGTAAACATAACCATGCATTGATCCCATATCTGTATTATATGATCATAGGAAGCCATAGGCGTGCTCAGGTACCGTAATTAGGGGGGGTTCACTCGCACTCAAGTTCATTTTCGTGTTGTGTGTGCATTGAATGGGACAAAGCATTGTAACTATGCATTTTTCTAACACCAAATTAGATTTGGGATGATAGGTGTATTTTCATATATTTTTGGCCATATGCAGTTCCAGGAGCCAAAATAGGGGGTCTAAAAATGTTATCCATTCGAATTCCTGCAAAGTGAATAAATTGTCTACAGAATGGACGGGAGGGATAAAAATAAGGATGGATTGATCTCATCTGTGTATTATATGAGAATAGGATATCATAGGCGTGCTCAGGCCCCGTAATTAGGGGGTTCGATAACTTTCAAGGGTATCTTAGTGTCGTGTTTGCATTGAATGGGACAAAGCATCGTAGATATGCATTCAGTTCTAACACCAAATGGACACAATTCATCCATAGGCGGATCCAGAAGTATTCCCCGGGTCGGGCATGGGTGGATAAAGGCAGGTAACTTGAAAAGTACCAATACCTGAAAGGTGGGGTAGTTTGTGTCTTACCCCGCTATTTCGGCTTCTTGAAGCCGCCTCTCGCATATTTTTTTACATTTGAGCACTTTTCTTGACATCAGAAATATTACACTGTACCTGGCGTGTGCATTTCTGCAAAAAAGAAATGAACAAATTCATATAATTCCTGCCGAACTTCTGAACCTAGAACTGCCCTTGAATTTTGAATTTCGCCTAAATTTGAAGTAGGACTATTTCCAAAACATTCCCTGTCAATCCACACTACATAGTTTTGTGAAAATCAAGTCTAAGAGATAA
This sequence comes from Lepas anatifera, assembly GCA_034440635.1. NCBI lineage: Eukaryota > Metazoa > Arthropoda > Thecostraca > Lepadidae > Lepas > Lepas anatifera. The sequence goes on from JAOTON010001493.1 coordinate 7,718, forward strand.
GAGTTACGGAAAATCTAAAGAAGGCAGAAGTTTTGTATGTTTTGCACCCCTACCCTCAATTTTCAAAATTTAGAAATTTCCTTTTTCAAAATTGATTTTATTTACCACACGAGGAATGGCGACGCGGAAGCTGAGACGAGTGAAAGGACTTCTAAGTTGTTGGTCTACAAGTGTCTCCTCCGGCGTTGCAGTGGTTAGTTAGTTAGTTATTTGGGCTTAAGGGGCGCACCAGCCTGGCAAGGCCATATAGCGCCCAATAGGCGTTGCAGTGGACTGCACGGTAAACAAAAGCTGCAAGTCACTAATGTTGAGTATAACGCAAGATTTCGAGCAGCTGTGTAGCACAATTCATGAAAAACCTACTGGTTGGACAATTCTGTGTGGTCGGTTGGTATATCTGGGTGGTTGATCGGTATATCTAAATGGCTGATCCGTACATCTAAATGGCTGATCCATATATCTAAATGGCTGAACCGTATATCTGAATGGTTGATCCGTATATCTGAATGTTTGATCCGTATATATATATATATATATATATATATATATATAACTGTATATATATATAACTGTATATATATATATATATATATATATATATATATACAGTTGAGCCGTATATCTATATGGCTGATCCGCATATCTGAATGGTTGATCCGTATATATGAATGGTTGATCGGTATATCTATATGGTTGATCCGTATATCTATATGGCTGATCCGTATATCTGAATGCTTGATCGTTATATGTATATGGTTTATCCGTATATCTGAGTGGTTGATTGGTATATCTGAGTGGTTGATGGGTAATATCTATATGGTTGATCTATATATCTGGATGGTTGATCGGTATATCTATATGGTTGATCGGTACATCTGAATAGTTGATCTGTATGTCTATATGGTTGATCTGTATATCTGAATGGTTGATTGATACCTCATATCTAGACCTCAGGCCCAGTGGGGCTACGCAACTGCAAGAACAGGTCTACTTCACCACTGACAACAAGGTGCAAGCGCTGCCTGCTTGCTGCCGTTGAGGGCTGCTCACAAGTGACGTTATCTTTTAGGAGGGTTTCTTAAGCCCTCTCCCACGACGTGGTAACACCTTTGGGCGAAACCGCATGCCATGGCGTCATTTTTGGGCGGACCCCAAAGTCAGAGCGTCAACTTCGGGCGGATGTCATGGCGTTCAAGAAATCAGTGGCCCATGTCACGGCGCCAATTTCGGATGAACCCTCCCCCCATTAAAGGAAATGTGGCACCTTGGTCGAATCCTGGAATTTAGTGTAATTAGGCGTACTTTTAGCCGAAACTAATGAAACCACTCATGATTTCTCTGAAAAACGTACAATAAGCTCAATATTTTGATTTTCAAAATACTCCTCTAGGAAAATAAATAAATATCAGCCTGTGGATAAGTCATGATCTGGCAACCACTACCATACTTGAACCGCTTCAAGGGCTTCAATTGGCTGATGCTCATCGTGACGTCAGCATATGGCGTCACACCAACAGCTATGACAACTGTGGCCTGCTGCTAGGGGTACAAGAGGGGTAGATTGCAAGTAGGTTTTAGCTTTTTCTACGGAAATCTCCAGTTCCAAGACAAATGATATATTAAGTACCGGGTTTTCCGACTTGCTTTACAACTTGGCTATCTCAGTTAAAATCACGTTAAAAGGTGCCACCTTCCCTTTAAAGGTATTCCTCTCCGCTTGCTCTGCTGTTCGCGCTGTGAAGCAGGGCCAAAGATCGAAAAGTTTTGTTCGCGTGTAGAGTTGGGTTGGAACAACACAGCCAAAGCAGCAGTCGTGTACTAAGGCTTCCATGTAGGTATTTCCAGCCTTGGCCTCGCGTTAATAACGTCACAGTAAAACATGGTGTCTCACTTTAAGACAAATGTGGAAGAAACGTAATGTATCACACATAAATCAGTATCATAAGATATATGAAACGGCATTCGTTAAAGATAGTGCATCTCTAAGAAGTTACATATAACAAACGGTCATGCTACATTTTAGAACAGGGCTCCAAGTTTGACATTGGAAGTCACTGCCGTCCTAAAGGAGAATCCATGCCTTCCAGTCTCAGTCCTAATTCTCGGCACCTCTGCCTTCCCTGATAAACCAAACACCAACTCAATAATAAAAAACTTTCCTCCCAGCTACCTCCCCCACTTCAGCGAGTGATGTCCTTACGAATAGCCCATTAACATTTGCCCCGGTAGGATGTGCTTGAAACACCACCCCAGGTTTTCCGGCTGAACCCAGGGGAGCGAAGCGCCGCCCTACTTGACACACCTTATTCTTGATTAACTCTGCCAGTTTTTTCCAACATTTTAAGGTTGAGTCATTTCAGATAAAGTCACCAGTGCAGGTCAAGTTACCTCACCCCCAAAAAGGTTTAAGATAGCATAAGTTTTTTTTATACCATACGTACTTTTCCACAATAAAAATCTGTTGTTGATCGGTAGCATGCCAACCTATATATTTCTATAATCTACAAAACAAACACCTAGATAGAAGAACGCGTTTCAGTGGCGGATCAAAGGGGGAAATAAATACATTTGCCCCCCAACGGAAAAGTTCGGGGCAACACAATGTTTTTCCCCCAAAGTGATCGACTTCCTTTTTCCCCCGACTCCTTTTTAGTTTATAAGCAAGCTTTTGGTGCTTCAACTCTCAACTTCAAACAGAACCAGTTAAGTTCAGTGTAAATATTAGGCGGTGGTCTGGAAGTAGCATCTCGAGCCGATATTTTTCATCCCGTTACGTTTTTTTACCTCAAATACCCAAAATTCTACCGGCAAGTGATATTATAGCGCAGCTTTCACGGCGTAACGTTTTTTTGCTTTTCGACTCTTGACTTCGGTTTGCCCCTCCCAAACCGACCGGCTAGATCCGCCCCGGACGCGTTTCTATCGCAAGATTATCATCAGATCTTATAACTATTATCTTTATCTTATCACTGATGATCATTATCATGAACATCTTGTGATAAAAACTTCTTGCTGATAATCTTATGATAGAAATGCGTCTTCCTATTTTAGGCTTGGTTTGTATGCTATAACAATACATAGACTGGCCTGTTAACGATCAACAACATCTTGTCATTATTAAACATCACTATGGCATTTGTCTCCAAATGATAACTTACTTTTTCAGCTAGTTACTTTTTCGTCGATTATAATTTTACGTTACATATTTTTACCGTACGTACTTTATCCGTAAGAACTGCTTCCGTTACGAAAAGAACACCTTGCCTACTGTATCCCATATGAACTTTATCCGTACTTACTTTTTCAACTACGAACATTTTACCTTACGTTCTTTATACCGTACGAACCTTTTCCTTTACGATCATTATACCCTACGTAACTTAGCGAGACGTACTTTAGCCATTCGTACTTTTGCATACGTACTTGAACCATGCAAACCTCTTAATTGCGTGTCTTTGTCTGTAAGCCCTGGCTCATCATGAAGAAACAACCTATCTCCTCCCTTCCTGACCTGGTGGCCGCTTGGTGAAGCTGTAGTTCCGTCTTGGCCACCAGCTGGATACACCACTGCTTCAGGTTTTCCGTCGGCAGAGTAGAGAGTCGCCTTCAAAATTCGCAGCACCGGTTTCGACTCTGAGGAGCTCTGTCGACGGTGACACTGTATGTAAGCAGGAGAGGAGCTCTGTCGACATTGTCACTGTTGAAATGTAAGCAGTAGAGGAGCTCTGTCGACAGTGACACTGTTGAAATGTAAGCAGGAGAGTAGCTCTGTCGACAGTGACACTGTTGAAATGTAAGCAGGAGAGGAGCTCTGTCGACATTGACACTGTTGAAATGTAAGCAGAAGAGGAGCTCTGTCGACATTGACACTGTTGAAATGTAAGCAGGAGAGGAGCTCTGTCGACAGTGACAATGTTGAAATGTAAGCAGTAGAGGAGCTCTGTCGACAGTGACACTGTTGAAATGTAAGCAGGAGAGGAGCTCGGTCGACAGTGACACTGTTGAAATGTAAGCAGGAGAGGAGCTCGGTCGACAGTGACACTGTTGAAATGTAAGCCGGAGAGGAGCGCGGTCGACAGTGACACTGTTGAAATGTAAGCAGGAGAGGAGCTCTGTCGACATTGACACTGTTGAAATGTAAGCAGGAGAGGAGCTCTGTCGACGGTGACACTGTTGAAATGTAAGCAGGAGAGGAGCTCGGTCGACATTGACACTGTTGAAATGTAAGCAGGAGAGGAGCTCTGTCGACGGTGACACTGTTGAAATGTAAGCAGGAGAGGAGCTCTGTCGACATTGACACTGTTGAAATGTAAGCAGGAGAGGAGCTCTGTCGACATTGACACTGTTGAAATGTAAGCAGGAGAGGAGCTCTGTCGACATTGACACTGTTGAAATGTAAGCAGGAGAGAGTGATATGGGAACAGACGAATCGCCTCGAGTTCTCTTCTCCTCGTGTGGTTTCAGGCACCACGCACCGCTGTCTCTACGGTCAGAGCAAGACTGAGGTCACAAACTGACATACGGGCTGTTTCAGTACCCTTCATGAAAAAGGTTGAGGTGAGACTGCTAGATTACTTACGGTAAGAAGACAATTAGTTCATTAACGAAATAAGTTGTTTTATAGTCAATTTACAAATTCCGTGGACCTTCCTTGGTTGTTTCAGCCAGTTTTCACTGATTCCTGGTCATTTCAGCAAAACTATACCTGGCATCCTAACCCCCTCAGTTTTTGTTGAGGGAGCTAGAACAGGTTCACACAAGGAAAATGGCATGGCAGCTGACACGGTTCAAAGCTTCAGTGTCGGCTTCCCAACCTCGCTGGTGGCCCGAACTAACGGTTAGTCAACAACTATCTTGTATCGTCACCGTGTCAGCTTTTGTTTTTTACATTTGAAAATTTCGGGAAAGTATGACCCTAAAATCAAGATGACAATGTGTGTAATGCGTTCTTAACACGCGCATTGACGGGGGTCTGAGCCACCTTCGCATTGACGGGGGGCGGGTACCCGCCCCCTAAGATCTCGAGAACCACGGTAGGTAGCGAAAAACGGTAAACAGCGTTGGACTGCCCATCCACTTCTCCATCGAAAACATTTGAACAATTTTTTGGCAGGTCACATTTAAGGTCACGAGAGGTCAAAACATGCCCGTCATAGGGATAACATGTAAAATTCAGTTTTTCGGGCATTACATCTGAACAATTAAAGATAGAGCAAAACGATTTGAACTATATGAATCCTCTTAGCAAGCCGAATCGAATGATATATAATTTGACCTTGCTAGGTCAAATCAAGGATTTGACCTGACCTGAGGTCAGGTCAGGGTCAAATTATATAAAATGCATATCATTAAAACCGCAAAGCCCAGGCGAGTCTAATGCAGCTAAAATAAATGCTCTGTCACCATCCGTTACTGAGTTATTCCGTAAAAACCATTTTCCCATGTATTTCCAATGGAGAGGTCATGCCTCGTACCTGACCTTAGGTCATCGATATCAAAAATAATGGAACATATTTTAGAGAACTCGGTGGGGCCATTATGTGATATGAGTTTCAATCCGATAAGTTCACCCTGCTCCGACTTATGCTATCTTAAACTTTTTTGAGGTCGGGTCACTTGACCTGTACTGGTGACCGGACCTGAGATGACCTAACCTTAACCCGCGCCCCACCGGGGGTCCGGCGCCACCTTCGCCCCACCGGGGGCATCGAAGGCCCCCTCTAACTCCGAAAATATGGGTGTTAGCGCAAATCTGCAAAGTGCAATAGAAAGCTCGCGTGAATTCAGTAAGAAATTACTTCGCATGTTTTAGTGCTCAGGTCAATGGTTTGACCTCCAGAGGTCAAATTAGGTCAAGATCGGCTATTTTCACTCAAATATGCAATGATTAAGCAAACTGGGCATAACTCTTACGTCATCAGAGCTATTGAGGCCTGGTAAAGTACATTTGATAGCAAATTGCCAGTACTTTTTCCGCTATGTGAAACGTAAAGACCTCCCGCCAGTGGTTTGACCGCCAGAGGTCACCTCGTGACCTAATATGACCTGAGGTCACGAAAGGTCAAAAAGTGACCTTGCCGTATATCAAATGAAAGCCAGTGACAAGACAAACACGATGGTGTTTGTTTCACCGCTCTAGCTCAATTAGATCAAAAGTTATTGTCAAAATACTGTTTTTGACCTCTGGTGACCTTGGATGACCTTGGAAAAGTCAAAGGGCAAATGTGACCCCTGGGATCCGTGAAAGGGTGTCCAAAAACGTTGTTCTGAGCAGTCTGAGTATTTGCAATCATTTTTGTGGCTTTTATATCATGAAATAGCTTTTCCCCATGCTTTTCCAATGGGAGAGGTCGCCTCGTGACCTGACCTCAGGGCACGAAATCGAAAAATCCCGGATATACACCTTGTAGACCCTGGAGGGGTCATGAAGTGTAGGAAGTTTCAAATCGATCAACTTTGAAATGTAGCTCTTACAGAGCTCTAAAGGTGAAGTGAGGTGACCTTGGTTGACCTCGTCTGGTGACCTGACCTTGGGTGACCCGGGGTAAAAATTTCAGGGATGATGGGAAAATAATGCAGTGAGAGGTAGAGCCCTCAACCGCGGTGCTGCGCCTCGTCTTTTTCTGCTATCCCGGAAAAACCTTAGGGGCCATCGATGGCCCCCGGTGGGGCGAGGGTTAAAATTTTCACAGAAGTTGTAAAAATGATGAGGGAAAAGGTATACCAAGTACGGCGGCGCTACGCGCCGCGTTTTTCTGCTATCTCCGAAAAACCCGAGGGGGGGGGTACCCGCCCCCGTCAATGCGCGTGTTAACACCCACACCGGGGAGGGGTCTGGCACTAACGCACACTGAAGGGGGGCCTGGTAGAAACCCCTAAGGTCTCGGAAACTGAGAGGCATAGAAAAACGCCAGTTGGAAGGTGGGTGGCAGGTATGATGATCTACGTCATGACCAATCTTCATCGACCTAGGTCAATATCTTTAAGGTCAAATGAGGTCATAAAGTTCAAATATTGGACATGCTTGGAGCTATTGTGAAATGCCGTGATTATGCGGAAAATGACGGAAATAAGCTACAAACAGACAAGGGTTATAGAGGGAAGGTCGCAAAGAATCTATCCTACAATTTTGCAGTCAGGGTCATTCAAGGTCATTGAACTAAGAGATCAAAATATGGTATACTACCTATAATGTACACCATGACTAGCACTATAGCCACTGTTTGGCAGGAAATGAGGATTTACTTTACCAATGACTTTTGACCTTGATCTTTACATTGTGGTACCTAAGCTATGACGTCATAGCATAATATACGTCAGACCGAATAAAGCCATTTGACCGGAAGCACTGGGGTCAATGTCCTTGAAAAAGTGCAGATATGACATTGATCTACGACCTTTGAACTTGAACTTGACCTTTATGTGCGGTGAGCTTGACATATCTTCCCATATGGCGTTGTGACGTCACCACTCTGTCTCCAATGCATGTGAACTGGTCCGTCCGCGCGATTGCGGCGATCTCAAAATGCAAGTTTGATTTGAAAGCCTATAAGTGAAAAACTGTTCGACTGAGGTTCAAAATCTTTTACCAATCGACGTGCCGTTAAATTTTCTCAAATATGGCAAAATATCGTTTTTTGGTTACGAGCGGTTCTCCAGCCACCTTGGAAAAACAGGTGGGAAACCTCTGAGGCCCCCTCCAGTGCGCGTGTTAATATCACCTGCCGCCCCATCCTTATATTTCTAAAAGCAGCTTTCTGCCACTAAAAATTTTTCAGTGCGAAACATACAGATAATATTGTCGCCTCCGCATGACCAATGGTCCTATTACAAGTGCTGATATTACCTGTCACCCAGAATCGTGTTCTTCCTGGAAAAACTACTGGTTAAAACAATTCAGACCTAAATATAGTACCAAAGCAATTTTGACTGCCTGAACATAAAAAATGTTACAAAAAATTGAATAGCTTAAGATGCTTATTCGGTAAAAATCCTACGCGACCCATACAAGCCTAACATGAGAAAAACAGACCATTATGGTTCCTAAAGAAGCCAAATGTCCACTTTCACTCCCACCATGCCCTACGTACCGTCTTCTTGCTTTCGTATTCAATGACCCGTTCCCTCCGGTCGCGCGTGGTCGAGACAGTGGGCTCCATCTGATCTCTGCAAAACAAACAGCATCATTCATGCTCAATGACCTGTTCCCTCCGGTCGTGGAGACACTGGGCTCCATCTGATCTCTGCAAAACAAACAGCATCATTCATGCTCAATGACCTGTTCCCTCCGGTCGTGGAGACACTGGACTCCATCTGATCCCTGCAAAACAAACAGCATCATTCATATTCAGTGACCTGTTCCCTCCGGTCGTGGAGACACTGGGCTCCATCTGATCTCTGCAAAACAAACAGCATCATTAATACTCAATGACCTGTTCCCTCCGGTCGTGGAGACACTGGGCTCCATCTGATCCCTGCAAAACAAACAGCATCATTCATACTCAACATTCATACTCAATGACCTGTTCCCTCCGGTCGTGGAGACACTGGACTCCGTCTGATCCCTGAAAAAACAGCATCAGCGTGCCCCGCCCTCATGACTGTCAACTTTCAGCAACCTTCTTGAAAAGGCATGAAGTGTCGGCCTGTTTAACCTATTATTTTCATAATTAGGTATCAGTCAGTATTACACAGATCGATTATTGTATTGTATTATATCATGTTATACCTTGCGCCCCTTTGCTACCGCACGCGAACCACCGGCATGCACCACGTGCCAGGCGTGCACCCCCTCGCGCCAGCCCGAGCGACGGGATCTCGGGCGCAGCGCACACCGACACGTGTGCGGGGGCAAGGCTTTGTCCTGTGGGCACATATTATTGTTCGTTCACCAATACAATGATTCGGTCTCCAAGACTTTGCCTTACAACTGTGCGCGGTGGGATGGATTCCAAGAAGACTGATGAAGGCTCCTCCGAAGAGACTGGTGCGTGGTATATGCCGGTGGTTCGCGTGCAGTAGCAAAGGAGTGCAAGGTATAATATGATAGAATCCCATAAAACACGATATTAACATTTTGTCAAGCATCTGTTAAGACATATTGCATATGACGTGACATTCTCTGTAGAGGTGTTGACGACCTGGTGGGTCGGACCTGAACCCCCACTTCGATCTCGGAAACCGGTGGCGATACGAAAAAAATCAGATCGGCTCTGAAATTGCCCTACCGTTTTCTAATTCTGGAATATGCATGTGCCATCTGGGGCGGAGCTGCAAGATGTCATTTAGACAGATTAGAAATGGTTCGGCATAAATTTTTGATTTGGCTCGCATCCAACATTCACATATCTCGACCATCTCTTTCATTGTCATACCATGATATTTTAAAGCTCTTCAAAATTAGCAGTCTGTCCCAGAGGAGGCTCCAGTACGACATTTGCTTCGCACCTACTCAAAATCATAATTACGAAGGTGGACTTCGCCTGTCTGCTCGGAAGCTTCCCACTCCATGTACCTCAGCGGCGAACCAGGGGGATGCAAAGCCACCTTTTACATGTTGCCCTGCCTCGTGTGGAGACCATCAAAAGGGGTTTATTTCGCAGGGCAGCGATTGCTTTTAATGACCATCTTGGATGCTGTCCCGAGGCAGACCACTACGCTTCCACCTTTAGCAGTTTTAGAGCCAGGGTGAGGAAATATGTTATAGATCATCCATTTCAGGCTTCTTAACCTATTTTATGTCGTTTTTTCATGTCTTAATGTATTGCAGTTCTTCAGATGTCTTTTTATATGATTAATCTTCATAGCTTCATGTATATTTTATATCGAGTGTTTTATATCACTGTTGCAAGAATAGGTTGCATTGCATTGTTACACTGTTGTATTGTAAACATTTATTGACGTGGTGTTTTAATGCTCGACTTCAGCTGTAATTGAGCTTTCAAATACCTGTTGCTGATAAACCTGAAAAAAATGAAATGATATAATATTAGGCCAGCTTTAATAACCATATTCTTGAAATATAAATTAACAACGCTACCATCCACACCTATACTGCTCGCTGCCCTAGCATGGGTTTGAGAACCCCACACCCGGCACGGGTAGGGCTGTTTGTAAACCTCTCATTTCACTGCGACTCGTGGGCAGATCCATGAATTCTGACCTTTTTTAGCCCATCATGTTAACTTCGACAGAAATAAATATGACTGGGTCAATCTTGTCATTCACATTACATACCGAAACTGCAGTATTCCCCTAATTATATAACACATTTATCTTTGATTAAACACGGGAATCATTCAAACAATACATTCTAGTTTTTTTCTCAGCGTTGTATTTTTGCAACGATCGTTATGAAAAAGTGATTAGGAATGTGTCTTGCGGATGGAATTCCCACTAGCAAAAGCACTCATTGCTGAAAAAACAAGCCGCCCGATTATGTCAAGAATGTAACCTGTGTTCCCTTGGTAACAAGGTCGCGCGTATTTCGGTACAGACAGGCAGACTTTCGTGAACTGAGGCGAACACTACAATCTCCTCATTACATGGATGTAGATGATGCAGTGGATGTGTTTTATGATGTTTAGATGCAGTGTTTCGTGATTTTATTTCTGTTGTGTTGATCGAGCGGCAATTTCCTCCATGGTTTGATCGGGAATTGAGAGGTGCCTTGAAGGAAAAGGAGACAGCCTTGAGGAGAATGAAAAGAAAGAGGTGTGATGTAACTGCCCAATAATTTCTGAAAAAATACAGTTCAAGAATACTTCAGAAAATGAGTAGGCTGACTATTTGTTAGATCTTACTCAGGAATCAAGATTAATCGAATACAATTTCGGCCATTTTTTACAAGAATTAAGGGGGAAAATGGCTTTCAGTTTTGAAATTAACGGTGCTAGGGTAACGAATAATAGAAAGTGCGCCACCATTCTGAACTGTACTTTTCTCATCCAAGTTCACGAACTCCGATGTAACACATCTCCCAGACGCCCTGGACTTTAGCCTGCAACTGATGAATACGTTCACTGCAACATCGAGAGCGTTCGGGCGATTCTGCGGGCTATACCGGCCATTACAGCTTGTAGGCCAGATGAAGTCAGCGCCAGAATCATACATGAAGGTTATGACGAACTCTCGGTTCCAATCACCATCATATATAACCTGTCTCTGGCCCCAGGGACTTTCCCAAAACCGTGAAAACAGGCAAACGTTATTCAGATATGCAAAAAGGTAGCCTCTCTGATCCACGGAATGATAGTTCTGTCTCTCTAGCCTTCCCTTTATGTCCAGCTGTTGGTTTACGAGCGTCCTGTCATTTCCGTCGCCTAACATGGTTTCATTGCCAAAAGATCGTGTGAAACCGACTTGGCAACTCTCTTGAAAACAGGATGGGACTCCATTTCTCTGGGCACTCAGACAGACTGCATTTATAGGGACGTGTTAAGGCTGCTAGCTGCTATACTTGACGAGAAATGCACATTCGGCACCCATATTGAAAATGCTGTAAAAAGGCAAACAGGGGTCTAGGAGTTCTATTTCGGCCATTACAAACCTTAGAACCAAATGACATGTCATACGTCATCTGTCAGAACCGCCCGTACCGCCTTATATGCGCGTTCCGTACTAGAATATGGCTGTGTCATCTCGTCGGGTGCAGCAAAGAGTACGCGTGTACGATTGGAGAGAATGCAACGAAAGTTCATTTTGATTTACTATCGCTCTTCATATCGGGCTGTATCCCAGAGATTGTCATTCCAGGATTTGCTAAAGTAGTATTACTAGACACCTTTATAGTCCCGTAGAACTCAGTATGATCTCATATTCCTCAGAAACTCTTTTGACGACCGCATCGACTCGCTATTCTTAGTCAGCTCATTGTCAATTTTAGCTCCACTGAGAGAAGCCCTAATCTGTCTTTGTTTAAGGTCTCTCTCTCTCTCTCTCTCTCTCTCTCGGGACAGGGCTACGGTTGAAGCGAAATGTGGCACCTTCATAACGTGATTTTAACCGAGATAGCCAAGTTGTAAAGCATGCCGGAAAACCCGGTATTCAATATATCATTTGTCTTGAAACTAAAAATCTCCGTGGAGAAAAGGTAAAAACCTACCTGAAAGGTACCCCAAATCTACCCCAGCCAGGCAGCAACAGTTGTCAGCTGTTAGTGTGACGACAGCGCTGACGTCACGGTGAGTAATCAGCCAATTTGAGCCCTTGAAGCCTATTGAATATGGTAGTAGCTGCCAAATCATGACGTCATCCACAGTCAGAGGTTATTTTTCACCCTAGAGGCACATTTTTTAAAATCAAAATATTGAACTCAATGTACGTTTTTCAGAAAAATTATGAACGGTTTCACGATTTTCGGCCAAAACTACCCCTAATTACACTACATTCCAGGATTCGACCAAGGTGCCACATTCCCTTTAAACGCGGGAGCCCACCCCGCGTCCAGTGGGTCCCGGAATTTGAACCCGATACCCTTAGCTCAGAAGACGGACACGTTACGCCTAAGCTGCACTGGGTGCTACGCTCGCTTGCTCTCTCTTTCTCTCGTTCTCTCTCTCTCTCTCTCTCTCCCTCTCTCCCTCGACCCAGGGTTATTGCTCCATGAAGGGGAGAAGAAGTTTAACACGCGCATTGACGGAGGGGCGGGTACCCGCCCCCCTCGGGTTTTTCGGAGATAGCAAAAAAAAAAAACGGCGGCGCGTACGCGCCGCCGTACTTGGTATGCCTTTTTCCTCATTATTATTACAACTTTTGTGAAAATTTTAAGGTTAAGTCATCTCAGGTCAGGTCACCAGTACCGGTCAAGTGACCCGACCTAAAAAAAGTTTAAGATAGCATAAGTCGGAGCAGGGTGACCTTATCCGATTGAAACTCATATCACATAATGGGCCCACCGAGTTATCTAAAATATGTTCTGGTATTTTTTATATCGATGACCTAAGGTCAGGTACGAGACATGACCTCCCCATTGGAAATACATGGGAAAATGATTTTTACTGAATAGCTCGGTAACAGATGGTGATAGAGCGTTTATTTTAGCTGCATTAGACTTGCCTTGGCTTTGCAGTTCTAATGATATGTATTTTATATAATTTGACCCTGACCTGACCTCAGGTCAGATCAAATCTTGATTTGACCTAGCAAGGTCAAATTATATATCATTCGATTCAGCTTGCTGCGAGGATTCATATAGTTCAAGTCGTTTTGCTCTATCTTTACTTGTTCAGATGTAGTGGCCGCAAAACTGAATTTACATGTTATCCCTATGACGGCATGTTTTAACCTCTCGTGACCTTAAATGGACCTGACAAAAAATGGTCCAAATATTTTCCATGGACAAGTGGATGGGCTACCCACCACCGTTTACTGTTTTTCGCTACCTACCGTGGTTCTCGAGATCTTAGGGGGGGCGGGTACCCGCCCCCTCGTCAAAGCGAAGGTGGCTCAGACCCCCGTCAATGCGCGTGTTAACTATCAGGGACTCCTAATCTTGCTGACGAAAAACTTGAATCAGTACGGAAAAAGTGAACTGAAGACATTTTCTATCGAGGGGGTGCTCTTCTTCCGTTTCTGTCCGTGCATTTATCTAAACGTTCTGCGGATCTAGACACATCAATGATGATCAATCCTTCAATCCTGATCTAGGCGCAGCTCAGTCTTCGCTGACGGCGGTGTGAGATGAAATGTCACCAGCCAAGGGCGATCACATAGACGAAACAGACACGGCTGCTACCGTACGGGGTACTAATAAATACTACTATTAGAGCCAACACGAACGTTCCATTATATATAGCTTTAACACGTCAAGTTCAAATGGGTACTGACCATTGTTTCGTCGTAGTCAATGACGCCAGGAGTTGGCTGGATCTCAACTGGAATCATGGGCGTGATCGCTTTGCTAGCATCATCTATTGGCTCAGGAGGCTGCCCACCACCTGTTCTCGGGCGCTCCAGAAAAAGGTGCTACTGCTTCTTTTGGCTGTGGCGTTTAGATGCTGCAACTGGATTGGAGAACTTTTGTTGACGCAGGGGTTGGTGTTAAATGCAGCCGTTATTTCTTCTCTTGCTCTGCCTGTCTTCTGTATGTCTTGTGCCATACCGTTTGTTCTCAATTTATGTCTTTGAAATTGATCATTATAACCACAAGTTTTGTTTCCTCCTCCTTTGCAAAAAAATTGGACCTCGCTTGTTCTTGTCTGTCATTTGGAAAGCAGATTAGGGGTCAACTCCTCATCACCAACAAGCTTTGGGGTACACTGAAGAACTCCATGTTATCCTAGACAAGAACGAAGGGTAACAGGGAGGAGGTGGAACATTTTTATTTTTTTAACATATTTATTTATTTCATTAGTGCCACTCCCAACAGGCACACTTGCCCAATTACAGGGAGCATTGGCGTGAGTGTTTAACGAACCTCTCCACCGGGTCGGGTTGGGCATGGAAGGCGGTTTCCCGCCATGAGGATTGAACCCACGTTACTCTATGCTGTCTGATGGGAAGACTGGCAACGAAGCCACTTGGCTACCTGGCCCCCCATGCTGATGACGTCATCATATCGATTTAGTAGGAAACTTGGTTATACCCGTATTTAAAGTACGCTTTCTAAGCCCTCCTCTTAGCTTTAGCTTACAAATTCTACACCCTGGGGAGCTAAGTGCTCCAAAGTCTCGGTTAACCCAAATATTTTTATCGGAGTGCAATGCCCTCCCACATTTTTTATACTCTACGTCCAAAACTAACTTGCTCAATAACTTTACTAAATTAGCTCCCATAGAATGAAGACAACCAGGCTCTAAATTAAGTTGCTCAACTTTTCTCTTAGATTTATCTTGAATCTAAATTCCACGACATATCCTTAGAGGCACAAAAAGCCATGGTCAGAATGTCTAATAACCCTCGCCCAACCGGGGCCATCGATGGCCCCCTAAGGTTTTTTCGGGATAGGAGAACAACAACGAGGCGCAGACCGCGGTTGAGGACTCTACCTCTCACTACATCATTTTCCCACCATCCCTGAAATTTTTATCCCGGGCCATCCAAGGTCAGGTCACCAGGTGAGGTCAACCAAGGTCACCTCACTTCAAATTTTGAGCTCTATAAGAGCTACATTTCTAAGTCGATCGATTTGAAACTTCCTACACTTCATGACCTCTCCAGAGTCTACAAGATGCATATCTGGGATTTTTTAGATCTCGTGACCTGAGGTCAGGTCAGGTCAGGTCACGAGCTGACCTCTCCCATTGAAAAAGAATAGGAAAAAACTGTCTTATGATCTAAAAGTCACAAAACGATTGAAAATGCTCAGCCTGCACAGAAAAGCGTTCTTGGACATCCTTTCTCGGATCCCAGGGGCCATATTTGCCTATTGACTTCTCCGGGGTCATCCAAGGCCACCAGGGGTCAAAAACAGTATTTTGGAAATAAATTTTTACCTAATTAAGCAAGAGCGCTGAATCAAACATAATCGTGTATGTCTCGTCACTGGTTTTTATTTAATATACAACAAGGTCACTTTCTAACCATTCGGGACCTCAGGTCATATAAGGTCACGAGCTGACCTCTCGAAGTCAAACCACTGGCGGGAAGTAATTACGTTCCACATAGTGGAAAAGGTTCTGGAATTTTCCTATCCAATGTACTTAACCACATCTCAATAGCTCTAATGGCATAATAGTTATGCCCAGTTTGCTTAATCCTTGCATATTTGAGTGAAAATGGCCTATCTTGAGCTAACTTGACCTCTGGAGGTCAAACCATGGACCTGAGTGCTTAAACATGTAAAGTAATTTCTTACTGAATTCACGCGAGCTTTCTGATGCACTTCACAGATTTGCGCTAACCCCCATATTTTCGGAGTTAGAGGGGGCCATCGATGTCCCCCGGTGGGGCGAAGGTGGCGCCGGATCCCCGGTGGGTCGCGGTTAACTCCCGCCCTAGCAGGCTTCCGATCCACCTTCGCCCTGGTGGGGGTTTCAAACACTCCCACTCTCGAACTCGGCTCCTGAAAGGGATAGGGAGGTAATATAAACGCTGGTGGATAGCTCATAGCAGATAATGATCTGATCAATAGAATAAATGAATATCAGATCAATACATTGACCCGCGCCCCACCGGGGTCCGGCGCCACCTTCACCCCACCGGGGGACATCAATGGCCACCCTCTAACTCCGAAAATATGGGGGTTAGCTCAAATCTGAAAGTGCATTGGAAATCTCGTGTGAATTTAGCATAATCTTAATTGAAATGCTTAAGCGCTCAGGTCAATGGTTTGACCTCCAGAAGTCAAGTTGGGTCACGATAGGCTATTTCCGCTAAACATGCAAGGCTTGAGAAACTTGGTCATAGCTCTCATGCCATTAGAGTTATTGAGAGCATGCCAGGTATTTGTCCGCCATGTGGAACATAATTATCTCCCGCCAGTGGTTTGACCTCCGAAGGGCACCTCGTGACCTAACATGATATGAGGTCACGGAAGGTCAGAAAGTGACCTGGCCGTATATCAAATGAAAGCCAGTGATAAAACCTATACAATGATGTTTAACACGCGCATTGACGGGGGTCTGAGCCACATTCGCCTTGACGGGGAGGGGCGGGTCGGGTACCCGCCCCCCCTAAGATCTCGAGAACCGCGCTAGGTAGCGAAAAACAGTAAACGGCGTTGGATATCCCATCCACTTCTCCATAGAAAATATTTGAACCATTTTTTGTCAGGTCACATTTAAGGTCACAAAAGGTCAAAACATGCCGTAATAGGGATGACATGTAAATGAAGTTTTTCGACTATTGCATCTGAACAAGTAAAGATACAGCAAAACGATTTAAACTATATGAATCCTCTCAGCAAGCCGAATCGAATGATATATAATATAACCTTGCTAGGTCAAATCAAGGATTTGACCTGAACTGAGGTCAGGTCAAGGTCAAATTGGAAAAAATGCATATAATTAGAATTGCAATGACAAGGCAAATCTAATGGAGTCAAAATAAATGCTCTATCTCTATCCCTTATTAAGTTATTTAGTTAAAACCATTTTCCCATGTATTTCCAGTGGAGAGGTCATAGCTCGTACCTTACCTTAGGTCATCGATATAAAATATACCGGAAAAATTTTTTAGAGAACTTGGTGGGGCCATTATGTGATATGAGTTTCAATCGGATAAGTTTACCATGTTCCGACTTATACTATCTTAAACTTTTTTTTAGGTCAGGCCCTTGACCTGTACTGGTGACCTAACCTGAGATGACCTAACCTTAAAATTTTGACATAAGTTATAAAAATGATGAGGAAAAAGGTATGCCAAGTACAGCGTCGCTACGCGCCGCCGTTTTTATGTGATCTCCGAAAAACCCGAGGGGGCGGGTACCCGCCCCCCGTTAATGCGCGCGTTAACTCAGCGCTCTAGCTTGATTAGGTAAAAAGTTATCGTCAAAATATGTTTTTGACCCCTGGTGACCTGCGATGACCTTAGATAAATCAAAGGCAAGTATCACCCGTGAAATCCGTGAAAGGGTGGCCAAGAATGCTTTTCTGAGAAATCTGAGCATTTGCAATTATTTTTGTGACTTTCAGATCATAAGAGAGCTTTTCCAATGCTTTTTCTATGGGAGAGGTCGCATCGTGACCTGATCTCACGTCGCGGAATCGAAAAATCCCGGATATGTATTTTGTAGACCCTGGAGGGTCATCAAGAGTAGAAAGTTTCAAATCGATCGGCTCAGAAATATAACTATGGTAGAGCTCAAAAGCTGAAGTGAGGTGACCTTGTTTGACCTCACTTGGTGAACTGACCTAGTGTGAACCGGGATAGATTTTAGGGATGGTGGGATAATGATGGAGTGAGAGGTAGACCCCCTCCACCGTGGTGCTGCACTCCATCGTTTTTGTTATTTTGAAAAACCCTTAGGGGGCCATGGATGGCACCCAGTGGGGCGAGGGTGAAACCCGCTTTCACTGGTGCCACTTGAAACATTTTGCAAGTGAGGTGACTTGATATGGCCTGTTGTCCAGGTCTGAGATGTTAAAATGTTCAGTAAAATCGATCAAGGATAAGATATGCCAAGTACGGATATGCCAAATATGATAGATATGCCAAGGATATGATATATGTATATGCCAAGTATGCCAAGTCTTTCGGTGCCGCCGGAAAAAACCGAAGGGTACCATGGGATGTTCCGGAATCCTTTGAAAGATATTCAAACAACCCAATGGGCCGAGGCTCAAGAATACATCAGAAAGTAGCTCTATAGCAAACGCTCAGCAGGAAATGGGGACTTGACTTTGACCCATGCTATTTTGACTCTCTTGGTTTTGTGGTTTTTGGCCACGAGAGCTGGCGATTAATTCAAATTTTAGAACATATTTCAAGTTTCAAGCTAAGTCCTGATTTTGGCCTCTCATAGCCGATCTTGCCTCTGTGGCTGCTATTGAAGACACTGATAAAAATCAGATAGAGCGCAACAATATAGTCATCGGAGTGGTCACGAGATATTTGCACTTATATTGGTATGCAATTCAGTAAAGTGACTAATCTAGGTGTTGCGTGGGGCGGGGTTAGATTTCAAATGTCACAAATGGTGGCAATTCAGAATCATTGAAAACGTCCGATCTTTTCTTTCAGGAAGTATTTTTGAGAACTGTCTTTGTATTCAGGACTATAAATTACACAATAGGTTTCATCCCTCAAATTTTTTTTATTACCCAAAAATATCACAATGTAGGACTCACAAGGCAAAACCCTCATAAGGGTCACCAGAGGTCACCAACGGCAAATAATGTCGTAGGTTGATAAAGGTTGCAAGAGGTCACTTAAGGTTGTAGGTCAGCTGAGGTCTTACGTCCGAGCGCACACGGTGTGGCGGCTAGAGAAACCGGAAATCTAGCTTACATGCTTCCCGAAATGGCCTCATAGCTCGGTGACCTAATCTGAATCGGATCTAATTTTCTCATGCTACAGAATGAATGCCTCATGTGAGCTAAGCAAGGTGCCGCGAGCTGCGATGCAATCGTTTCCCGGGCCATATCCGGAAAATCGTAGAGAAGGGGTTGCAACAATAGATCCACCCCCCTCTCCAATGTCAAGGCAATGGCTAACATTGAGTATCCATAAGTGTGACACGATAACATAAAATGAGCCATACTGAGCGACGCCATCTGGCCGGAAGAATTAGGGCCAATAACATCGAAAATGCTGGTAAAGCCTTAACCTGTGAACTTTGGCCATGACATTGGCCTTCATTTGATGTGACCATGACATCATAGGCGTAGGAATAGAGTTGCCATGGCCCCCAATGCTCAAGATCTTAACCATTGACCCTATGGCGTTGAACGGAAAGAAACGACTTCAAAATACACCCCTGGCCGCCCAATATTCTGAACGTTCCTACGCCTATATGACATATCATGTCATCATGTCACCACTCGGTGACAATGCAGGGAATGGCTGCGACCGCACAATACCAAAACATAGTTCCACATTTGCCGGCCTTTACTTGAAAACTTTACCCACCGATTACAAAAATCACCTCCCATCAGTGTTTGATTACGGCCACCTCCAACAGTCCCAATTCCAGGGAGCATTGCCGTGGCTGTATGCCGACTCCGGGTCCTCTCCACCGGACCAGATAAGACATGCAAGACAGCCTCCAGCCGCGAGGTACTGTGGATGCAGGCGAAGAAACACCAAGCCACCAAGGCCGCCAGTGGCGGCGGAGGGTCCGGGCATGAGAGGGGGCACCAATGGCGGATCCAGGACTTCATTTCGAGGGGGCTCGGGAACGCGAGACTTCCCTACCACTGTCTCAGATTAGCATCCACCCATGCATTAGCTATAGGCACTCAGACATGTCAGGGTGGCTTAAGCCCCCCACCTCCCTCTTGTATTTGCCACAGGGGGCACCATGGACTTTTCAACTCATTTATTTCCAGTCAACGCCATAGGGCTAGTGTTAAAATTCATAATTTAAGGTGCACCCTAATTCCGTCGCATGTGTAGCCGTAGTGTGGCCGTAGTGTAGCTGTAGTGTAGCCGTAGTGTGGTAGTGTGTAGCCACCCGCCAAATGTAGCCTTGAATATAGCCAAGCAGCGATTTGTTTTCTGGGAACGATTCGCGTGTCACCTTGGAAAAGAAGGGATATCTCGGATCCCTCCACTGAGCGTGTTGTGCCATGGTGCTAGCCATATTGCTATCAGATCTGTCAGGTCATCCCTTATCCGGTTGGGGAAGGCGGGATTGGACTTCCCCTAAGATCACAGAAGCTTCAGGTTATATCCTACAATGAAACTGGAATAAGCTAGACTCCATCTTGGAAGAAGATAATTCCAAAATTTTGAAAATTATCGGATGGGGAATTCATTTTTTCCCCTTTCAATGTTTTCCATAAGCCCTGGTGCCATTGTCTGATTTTCAAAAATCGGTAAGCATTCATAGAGAAGGGGTTAAAACAAGTATGTATTTGGAACAGGTGCAAATCTAGAAATAAATGCTGGCTCCAAGTTCAGGAATATGTGGTGAAATTTATACCCTTTACTAGTCTTTAAAGTAGGTTAGTAAGCGTAAAACTCTGTGTGATATCATTGACATTAAAATAAATGATATGTTACAAACAAATTATCAGAGGCTGACCCAGAAACCTACTAATAGCGGGAAGAGGCCTGCACATACATGGCTCCTTCGGCCAGTGGTGCTTTATTCTTGCCCAGCTTTTATCCACCCATGCAAAGCACGGGGAAGTATGGAATGATACTGAATTCATGAACCTTCATTAACCAATAGATAGTTTCCATATTCGCCCCTGGAGCCAAATGCTCGCCTCATCAACCGTCAGGCTGATATTCTCTGACGGTTGATAAGGCGCTGGATGCACTTCCCCGTGACAGTTGACAAGGCAATGACTGCACTCCCCGCGACGTTTGGCAAGGCGCTGACCGTACTCCTGGTGACATTTGACAAGGCTCTGACTGCACTCCCGATGACATTTGACATGACACTGACTGCACTCCCCGTGACAGTTGACAAGGTCCTAACTGTACTCCTGGTGACAGTTGACAATGTCCTGACTATACTCCCGGTGACAGTTAACAAGGCACTGGTCGTACTCCTGGTGACATTTGACAAGGCACTAACTGTACTCCCGGTGACATTTGAAAAGGCGCTGACTGCACTCCTGGTGACATTTGACAAGGCGCTGACTGCACTCCTGGTGACAGTTGACACAGCGCTGTCTACACTCCCGGTGACAGTTGACAATGCGCTGTCTGCACTCCCCGTGACAGTTGACAAGTCCCTGGATATACTCCCGGTGACAGTTGACAAGACACTGACCGTACTCCTGGTGACATTTGACAAGGCACTGACTGTAGTCCCGGTGACATTTGACAAGGCGCTGACTGCACTCCTGGTGACAGTTGACACAACGCTGTCTACACTCCCGGTGACAGTTGACAATGCGCCGTCTGCACTCCCGTGACAGTTGACAATGCGCTGTCTGCACTCCCCGTGACAGTTGACAAGTCCCTGGCTATACTCCCGGTGACATTTGACAAGGCGCTGGCTGTCCTCCCGGTGGCAGTTGACAAGGCACTGGCCGTACTCCTGGTGACATTTGACAAGGCGCTATCTGCACTCCCCGTGAAGTTGACAAGGCGCTGACTGTACTCTCCGTGACAGCTAACAAGGCGCTGGATACGCTCCCCTGACGATTAACAGTTCTCACTACTCTGCTTGTTCATGAAGTGGTGCGATTTCCTGACCATGAAATGACGTCAGTCTGGTAGTATACATCATGGCAGTACTGGATCCAGGGGGCAAGTAATTTACCGCGCCCATCACCGATCGATTTCACTCGATTTGCTTAAAAAGAAACTACTGAGTTTTTCCCGATCCTGGATCCCACAGCCATGGCTGGATATTTCTTCTCGATGGGGGGGTGTCCTGGGTGGGTTAACGCTGGCACGGCAATACAAGCCCTCTACAAAGCCTATGAGAGCCCCAAAATCCAGAGGGGGCCCTGACCCTCCCCGGGGATTTCCGCCCATGCCCGCAGCCCTCCTCCCAGACGTGCCCGCAGGCAGGTAATTCGACGGCGGCAGCAGCCCGGCTGGACTGTTTACAGCGCCATCGTTCCGACTCTGTTTACAGCATGAGGGCAGGTATTCACCGCCAAAATACGCAGACCGGCCCGGCCCACGCCCCCGGGGCAAGTAACAGGTGATGCCGGCGATCGGGCGGTCTCCATGCAGCGGGACTGGCCTGTGTCTCAGCTCCGGGGCTTTCACGGCCTCGTCTGGCGGAGTTTTGTACGAAGTGGAAATAGGTTTTTATTGATCTGTAACGAGTCGGATACTATAACGACTACATACTTTCAGGTATCATTGACAGAGACAGGAGTTTGCGCTACTAAATAGTAGAACGTGCTGTGTGAGGTAGTTTGTCCTTGAATGCTGAATAAATCCTTAACAACGCTCTAACAATTCATAAAAATTGCAAAAGATTCCTAAGATGTCATGGATAAGTGGGTATGGAATACAGTTAAGGATAAATTAGAGACAAAGCCATCTCTGTGCTGTGGGCACAGGCACAATCTGCCTCTTCACTTCTGAGGCAGCCTTCTCCAAGAAGCGTTGCCAGCCCTCTCCAGGTGGTGCCAGGCGTTTACTCTTAAAGCCCCATATATCATTTGAAACACGAGGACAGGCAGTAGTGTCCGCATTAGTTACCACTTCCTCACATTAACTTGTCGTATTCTTGTTTGTGATAGTATTAGTACCAGTCAAACACCTTCATTGGTGACAAACAAGCTGACGGTTCTGTTTCAAAATGGGAAAATGAGGTTGGCTTAAACTTTTGTGGTGGCTCATTATTATTCGGTAACATAAATGCGGTAATTCCGCACATCAAGTCCAGTAAAGACAAATGCATGTCTTTCAGCCACATTAAAGGGAATGTGGCATCTTTATAACGTGATTTTAACTGAGATGGCCAACTTGTAAAGCAAGTCGGAAAACCCGGTACTCTATATATCATTTGTCCTGGAACTCGATATTTCCGTAGAAAAAACCTAAAAACTACCTAAAATGTACATCTCATGTACCTCTCGCCAGGCGGTCATTGCTGTGAGCTGCTGGTGTGACAACATATGCTGACGTCACGATGAACATCAGCCAATCCAAGCCCTTGAAGCGTTTCGAGTATGGTAGTGGTTGCCAGATCATGACATCATCCACAGGCAGATATTTATTTCTTTTCCTAGAAGAATATTTTAAAATAAAAATATTGAGCTTATTGTACATTTTTCAGAGAAATCATGAGTGGTTGCATTATTTTCGGCTTAAAGTACGCCTAATCCTTTAACTCATACGCGTCGGAAAAGGGGGACCAGGGGGCCTATTCTCCCCACTATTTGGCCAAAAATTTCCTGATCTCAGTCAAAATGGGAGAAAACCGGGCAGTCTTATATCCAGCCGCTGCGGAAGGCAACGAGGAGCCCCAATTCGAACAGTTTTTGGTCCTGATGTTGAACGTTTTTTGTCAGCTTCAGGTTGAAGTTTGGCTGGCCCCCCACTTTTTGCCGGTGGCGACACTTATGCTTTAACTATAGTCAAACAATTCTCTGAACGTCTTTTTACAGGATCTTTAAGACAGCTGCGGAGAGAGGTTTTTATTGCAGCTCACGTACATACATTCTGGCTGCCAGTACTTCCTTTTCCAGCGTTAAAATTTCTCCAGTCTTCGAAAGATGTTGCAAGTCCAGGAAACGCACATCCCTGCCACGTGAAACAACGAAATTGCTTAAAAATTCCATCAAAAGAATTGCAATGACGTAGCTGCCTGATGGTGCCAATTATATTCCATTACGACAGATGCTGGCAGAGTTAGTTGTAAGCTCGCCAAAAGCGTTAGTGAGGCCCGACCGGACCCGGCTGGGTCTTATGCAACTTTTACTACTAAGTTAGAGCGAGAACTCATGGACGCTATATGACCACGTGGGCTATGGCATTCATAAGCCCAACTTGGGCCTGGGCTTAATCAATCAGAGAGAAAACTTGCGGACTTGGTAACAAGCCAATCAAGACTTTAAACGTATGTGAAAGAAATGAATGTAAAAAGTTTTACCAATTGCGTTTTATAGACTATTACATTTCGCAGCATTTCAGCTCTTGATCGCAAGTGCGTAGGAGCTCTCTTTTCCACAGAGTAGTGATTGGCCAACAGTAGATGACGTCAGCTCACCTGCCCAGACGACAACTGCTGGCGGACTAATCACTGCAGGTGACCGTTGGACATCGAGGCGCTGTGGTGTCCGACTGGCTCCCTTCTTTTGCAGCACAAGCTTCCTGTGATATGGTTCTGAAGCTTCCTGTGATGTGGCTCTGACGACGACCAGGAGTTGACTTTGCCAAGAACAACGCTTCTGGAATGTTAAATAATGCTTTTGGAGAATTAGCAGTAACCAAGAGAGACCGAGTGCGTCTCTGAAGTCAGCCACCTCATCAGATTCATAAATCTTCCGGCTGACATTTAGCTTGAACAATTACCAAAGTTAGAGATCACTCATTTGCTCCTCGAAAACAATGTACTGCTGACCTCTCTCCCAGCAACAGCCAGAACCACCACTTATTTTCCAGCGAATCACCAGCTGATGTCACCTCCCACAATTCACAGCAGTTCACAAACTGGCCTCCGACCTCGCGCCGACACCGCCCCGACGTCAGCTCCAGACAGATGTCGTTCCTAGCGTCGATCCTGATTCCAGGTAAGATTAACGTACCTGTCTGCCTCCCGTGGCCCGCGGACGCCCTGGTACATTTGTACCGGACGCCAGCAAAGCGTTCACCACCAGTGACACGTTTACTGGGCGCTAAAGTCGTTAATGTCGCATTGAAATTCAGAATTATTTTGTTGCCAAGCAACAAAAGCAAAGCGAATAGCTTACCTTGACATCTGAGTACGTTTAGTAAATGAATGATGGCAGCATCTGGTCCGAGAAAACCGACGAAACTCTCCAACGGCGGAGGTGGCGATGGAAATAGATCACACGGCGGCAATTTGCCAGCGGCGGCGGCGGCTGAAATTCCGACTTGTGCATCGCTTCAAAGTCAATTTAACAGACACTAACATCTCACCCGTCAGACCTGCCTGTTTATGTGGTGATAATCGCTTGGTAGTTAACCGCCCATCTTTCAGGGATGCCGTTATGCTTAGCCTGTTGCTTTCAAAAGTTGAGGGAGATGCGTGTACGTAATGTGTATGACGTACTTTAATTTTTATCGTCCTTGCGTTTTATCAGCTGAAATCTATAATTTTTTGTGACAAGAAAGCAATGAACAAAACTAGCGTTATCCCTTATATCTACTTCGAGCAGACATCGCCGTGACGTTACTGTCGAAAACGGCTGACGTGGCGTTACTGTCCAACACAGCTGACGTGACGTTACTGCTCAAAACAGCTGATGTGGCGTCACTGTTCAGAATAGCTGACGAAAATCAGCTGCGCAAGGCTGGCCAGGGACACTGGAACAGCGTCCGTCTGTCGATGCTTCTGTCAATCATTCAAGTCTTCTTCTCGGGGTGTCTAGCTCCAAAGTCTTTAACCCTTGCCCCGGTGGCGGGTACGAGCCACCTTCGCCCTGGTGGGGGGGCTAAAAGACCCCCATGATCTCAAAAACTAAGAGAGCTAGAAAAAACGCAAAACGGCAATCAAAGCTCTTCGAAAATGATATCGAAAATACTTCGGTATTTTTTTGTCAGGTCAATATCAAGGTCACCAGAGGTCAAAATAGGTCAAAATCGCTAATATGAGGTGTACTAAGAAAACCTCAGATATCTCAGAAACTATGATAGCTAAAACATTTTTCTAACACCATTCAAAGCTCTTGAGATGCGCTTTCATTACAGTGCCATTCATTTTCGTGTAAGTCAAAGCCTAGGGAGCTACAGGTCACCAGATATTGGGCATATTCTGGGAATGCCCATAGCCACCCATGCATAAGGGCGTTTACTTTTTCGCTAATAGCTTCCAAACCAAACAAGATACAGCCATAGTTTATGCACCATTGCAATCCTCCCGTCAATACGAATCGAATGATATATGATATTGCTATGCCAGGTCAAGTTTAAGAATTTGACCTGACCCAGGTCAACGGTCTGACCCAACTTGACCTGGTATAGTCATGATGTATATCATTTGACTTCCAGTGACTATACAAACACTTTGGTGACAAAATAAAAGCTCTATCTTATTTTATTCAAAATTTATAGAGAAAACACCAAAAATGCTTATTTGACCTAAGGTGACCTTTTAAAGGTCACAAGTCAAATTTTGGGATCAGCTCCAGAAATGGGCTAAGAGCAAGTCGCAACCGATGTTTGAAGTTGATTCCATCTATACTTACTGAGAAAAGCTCATTTCGTGATTTTCCCATGTATTGACAATGGGGAGGTCATGCTCTGCACATGACCTTAGGTCACCAATATCAAAATCCAGGAACAAATGTTGTAGCTCCTGGTGGGCCCAATATGTGGCATGAGTTTCAACTTGATCGATTAACCCTTCTTTTAGTTATGGGTCCTAAGTATTTTTGAGGTGGGTCACTTCACCTGGCCTGGTGACCTGACCTGATATGACCTTGAGCCAAAATTTTCAGGAAAGATGTAAAATGATGAAGGAACAGCTACACCAGTTTGGCGGGCTGGCGCCGGTTTTTGGTCGCTTCGGAAAAACCCGAGGGGGTCTAAAGACCCCCACCCGGGCGAAGGTTAATGCCTCCATCGGCACCTTACAAAACATACTGTAACGTTTGTAGCGGGCGTGAGTGCCGTCTATAGCCTTCAAGTACTGTGATGCCCACCTTCGCCTCAATGGGGAGGTAGAGGGCACCGGAACGCCCTCCTCGGTCTCGGCTCCCACGCGCGTTGCCGAAAAAAACGCGAACGCTGATAGATGGGTCATTCCAGGACAAATCGTCTAGGAAGGCACGAAAAGTTCATCATGACCCCTCAGATTTCCACCAAATTTTGTACCCAAGGTCCCCTATACAAAATACAAGTTCGGGTCCTTTTTCAGGTCTCAAGGTCAAAAAGGTCATCTAAATTTCGAGGTCAACGCAAACGTTGAAGCAGAAATAGTTTTGTATCTTAAAACTGGCCGATCGAAATTAGCTAACATTGATACCAATCGATAGAAAATACAACAGGCTATACAAGGAACATACAAAGTTGACCTCAGGTTTGGTTTTGACCTTGTGACTTTGTGAACTTCTCTTGAAATTAGTTTTTTAAAAGTTTTATTATCATTTTTCACTGGGTGGTCCTCAGGGTATAAGCTAACCAGTGGTGGGTGATTTTCTTTGTAACTTAGCTTAGGTAACGGGGGCCGCCCGGATTCGGGGGACGACCGGCGCGGGGGTTGTGTACCGGCTTGACATTACATTTTGGGACGCCCTTTGGGCGCGCCCCGCCTGGTAACAGGTCACAGAGGTCTCTGTGACCTCGTTGTAAAGGCTCGTTGCAAGTACTTTTCGTGCGAATACGCTACAACAAGGCTAAAATGAATGTCAAATGAAAGCTGATCACTCACCTACCACAGGTTTCGTACCATTACTTGTGCCTTAGATCTGAAACGACCCTCGTAACCTGACTAAATGACCTAGCTTGACTTTACATGTCATTTAGAAGAAAAGTACGCCAATACGTCGCTACCCATTTCACCTCAAAGCTTGACAGGTTCATGGTGCTCCGGATATGTTGGAGCATTACCAAATCATGCCGAACTCGGGTGACCTTAGTTCATGACCTAAAATGACCTCTACTATTTTGTCGCATTACACCATAGTCGAGATGACTACCATTTGAGAGGCCATTTGGCCGCCAGTTTGTTATCAGATGCTTCACACATGTAAAGACTTACTGTGGATGGAACATGGCATTTCTCTGTAGTATAATTGGTTTTGAGTTGTACGCGTTGCGGCAATAAATATGCAATCATACAAATTACCAAACAAAACTGGAACGGATGTTTCAACATCTCATACAATATCAACCGCCAAAGTTGGCAGAAAAAAACAGTTTGTTTCAGCGTCTTATATGCATATAATTTCATTTAACATTGTTCACTGCCATGCACACTTCAGCCCTGGACACTTCGAACACAGGGCTCATCAGTGGACGACATAGGTTACGCATCAGATGCTGTCATGCCCACCGGGACGATGCATTGAAATGTTTTAGTGCCTTTTACCATTATCACGGAAGCGGTTTTCCAGCTAGTTGGCCATACTGGCTAAAGCAGCACTCGTCACAAAAATGACTTGATATTATCCGTGAGGCTTGTTTTTCAGTAACCAAAAAATTACGGAACACATAAAATGTATTCATTCAGCGGTATTTTAAGAACCAGGCGGTACACGGCACGCTATATAGAGCCACCCATACCATCACACTCCTTTCTTTCCGTGGGAAGTCGTGAAAAAGTACCATTCACGCTCAATGCCAAAATCTGGTTGAGGTTGACAGATATTAAAAACAAGTTGTGCCGGTTTTTAAACTGTCGGGATATGTAAGAAGATAACGGTTGCGAAGTCCGCTGTGTTGTGCACGAGAAAATCAGAACTAAAGCAAAAACTTTGCTAGCTCTTACGAGTGTATAGGACGAATGGATGTATTCCCAACACTGAAGGTTGTCCCAATGAAAACCCTGCGTTGAATCTAGTGCAAAAAGATTCAAAGAATTTTTCAAAGATATTTCCTCCCAATTGTGTGGGTTGATATCTTATCAGATGTTGAAACAAACTGTTCTTTCTTTCAGTTTTGTTGTTTGGCATTGTTTATAGTCGGGCATTTATAGCCGTAAAGCATACAACTCAAGACCAATTATAATACAGGGAAATGCCATATTCATATTAAATCATATTCCATCCACAGGATCTTTACATGTGTGGAGCACCAGATAATAAACTGGCGGCCAAATGGCCTTTCAAATGGTAGGTGTTTCGACTATGGTGTAATGCGATAAAATAGCAGAGGTCATTTTAGGTCATGACTCTGACCAAGTTCACCCGAGTTCGGCATGACTTTGTAATGCTCCAACATTTCCGGAACACCATGAACCTGTCCAGCCTTGAGGTGAAATGGGTAGCGACGTATTGGCGTACTTTCCTTTCAGATGTCATGTAAGGTCAAGCTAGGTCATTCAGTCAGGTTACAAGGGTCGTTTCAGATCTAAGGCACATTGAATGGTACGAAATATGTGGTGGGTAAGTGACCAGCTTTCATTTGACATCCATATCAGCCATGTTGTAGCGTACCCATAACGTACCTACAATGAGCGTTTTGCCCTAGGTGATGACCTCTGTGACCTGCTACTTAATCTAAGCCACTAGGAAAATTGTCCACCACTGGTTAGCTTATACCCTGAGGATCACCCAGTGAAAGATGAAAAATAAGGTTTTTCAAAAAATTCTTAATTTAAGAAAATGTTCCAAGTTAGCGAGGTCAAAACCTGACCTGAGGTCAAAGTTTTTATTTTTATAAAACCCGTTGTATCTTCTATCGATTGGTATCACTTTAATTAATTTTGATCGGCGACTAAGATACAAAATTATTTTTGCCTCAATGTTTGCGTTGGCCTAGAAACTTTGATGACCTCTATCTGGTGACCTTTTTGACCTTGGGACTTGAAAATGGATCAACATTTTTTATTTTGTATAGGGGACATTGGGGACAAAATTTGGTAGAAATCTAAGAAGTGGTGGTGAACTCGCCCGGAAGATTTGCCCTGTAATGATCCTATATGAGTCATTACATATGGGTCATCGGATATATATAGCCGATGAGAAATGAGCCAACAAAACTTTATCCGATAAGAAGTAGATCAGTCTGGATCAGTCTGGGGTCAAATATAACACGGGGCAATTGTAACACTGGCCATATTGTCTAAACTAATCAATGGTTGGAGCTAGTGGCACAACCGGAAATGCGCTATCAGCTGTTGCCTTTGTTAACGAAGTTTCAACTTGGTGCGGTGGGTAAGTCAGGTTCTGTTCACAATTATGTGTTTTTGAGGGTGTTTGGTAACTTTTGAAATATTTAAAGATGACAAGCATAACGGGTGAGCACTTAGTTTTGGGACGAAAATTAAACAGCAATAACTTCTGTGCGTTTGTTACTAGGACGATGCAATTTCACACCTGGCTGGTGCACAGTCTGGAGTATCTCTCATAACTAGTGAAACAGTTTATTGATGCCCTGTCGGTCTGCGGCTCGCACGCGCTCGCCCACCCTTCTCATCATCATTCGAGGGACCTCCGGGTCGATCTCGGCGACTACCTTGCGGATACGAGCCTTCAGTGACTGATCAGATTTTGCCTCCCATCTACCTTTGTGAATCTATTGCTTAAATATGCCCCAAAATCCTCGATCGGCCTCAGCTGGGGTACATTTGTTGGGTTTTCTACGTGGTACCACGGGCACGCGCGCCTCCTTCAGAAGCTTCAGTTCTCTTGGCGTAGTGAGCTGCTGCGAGATCCTACCAAAATATGTAACTACCATCTGGATAGTTGTGGGCCACATAGGGCAGAATAAACTTCTTTAGGCACTCATTCCTGTAGGTTTCCTATCGAATTTTGCTCGACTGGGGCAAATCGCAGGCCTGGAGATCGCCTTCGGTGATATGGCTACCCACACAAGTAGTTTCCGTGGGAACTTGCTGGTCGGACGCCATCTGACTTGTGGAAGCACATCTCCATCTGGCCCACCATAGAAGCCCCGGCTGCACGGCGTTTCGTTTCCCGCGTATGTGAAGTAACTTTCGTCGTCCATTATGACATCATTCTTCACGCTCGCTTTGAGCACCCCTCGGGACAAGCTACGCAGACGTAACTTTTGGGCACGTCGCTGTCTTTCTGTGGTGTCTGGTGCCCACCCTTTCTTCCCGTACTTAAGGTCAGCTTTATCCAGCATTTTCCTGACGTAAGTATGTGAAACGGCGAATTTTCGGGCAAGAGCACGAGTGGAAATCCCGACCTTGTTTCTCGCTGCGTGATCAGTGCATAATGTTTCTGGGGTGTCATTTTTGTGACTGGTCGGCATTTTTCTACAATATTGCCATGTGCAACGTTTCTTCCTGCCTTGGCGATAATATTCACACGGTAAATGGTTGCCTTCGCCATATCAAATTTCTGGTAATGGCGAACAACATTTGACTTTGGTTCATTTGGCCTATTTTTCAGAAATTCCGCGACAGAGCCGCGAGCAGCCGATTTGATTAAAGTCTCCATGTCCACTATGAAATAAACATGATGAGCTAATTTTTTGTCTGCACATAGTCAATCTATTGGTCCTGCATTATGCAAATCATCAATTACATATATTAATTATATTTGAAGATATTGATCACAAACTATTTGTCCCAA
This sequence comes from Lepas anatifera, assembly GCA_034440635.1. NCBI lineage: Eukaryota > Metazoa > Arthropoda > Thecostraca > Lepadidae > Lepas > Lepas anatifera. Next base: position 39,127 of record JAOTON010001493.1, read on the forward strand.
AACTAAGTGCTCACCCGTTAGTGATGGGTATGATAAGGTACAGCGAAAACAGTTTCAGTGCATAAAGAGTGTTTAATTAGCTACGAAATGAGCACAGAATCTGTCGCCTAGGCCAGCCCGTCGAGCGGCAATTTCGTTTCAAAATTGCACGTTGCGATGGGGACAATTGTAACATTTCTCTTGGGGTCAAATGTAACAATGTTACAATTGAACCCTATGGCCTTACGACGTATTAAACTTGCTTCCATTGTACAAATGCAGTAGCTAGGTTAGTGATTTTATAATCCTGGGCGCACCCTGTATGCTCGTTTAGGGGATGCTGACGAGGGGACGTCAGGCTGATGAAGGGGGCGCACTTGTTCACCCAAAGGGCCAATTTTCATATCCTGGGGTGGGAGCGATGAACGTTTTGCTTCGCGGACCTGGCGTCAACTGTTTTTCGGGTAGGCACTTAACACGTTGGGGGGGCACACCTGGATCCAGGCCAACCGTTGAGGGCGGAAGGGGGGCAAAGTGGCCTAAAATAGGGAAAACATGGATTTTAGAGAAAATCGACAAAATCGGGCGATTTTGGGGTATTGCCGTTTGCCCCATGGATCCTCCAGTGGGGAGGGGGAGGGTGGAGTGCGGTCCTACTATCCCTGGGTGCGCTACTGTTTATGATTTGCTTTTCAGTGATATGTTTGTTCGTTGGTTGGTATATGTCTCGGAAAAGTGTCAATGTGGGCTGCCCTATAGAATATTTCCAATATTGATCACTAGATGATAATTGAGGTTTAAGGGTACGTCAGCTGCTAAGGCTATATGTGCACAGTTTGAAAAATTAAGGAGATTTCAGTCACCTTATACATATATTTTTGTAGGTAGTCAGTCAAATAGGCAAATGTGCCAAAAATAATACGTTTTTGGTTCTAGAAAGGGTGATTCCTTTTCGGCAGAATACTCAAGATTTACTGACCGGACTGATAGCTAAATTTTGGCAAAAATTTTAAACGCAGCTTATTCAGGTCATTTCTAGGGATTATTCAAATCACCGGTATTAGTTTTTGTGTTCATCTTTCTAAAAATTGCATCGGCTGTTTTCAAACAAATGTCTCGCACTTTCGGAGAATGCCTCGTTTTCGACCACGCACCACCGAACGCGGGACTCGACTGGAGACGTTCCATGAAGCTGAAGTGAATGCCAAAGATGCAGAAGTGTTTGCATTAATATTTTTGTAATACAAATAAATGGTCGAAATTCATACGGCTTTAACATGGTAAAATTGACCCCGGTGCTGTTACAATTGCCCCTCACTTGGGGTCACTTGTAACAGGTGAAATAAATTTTTAGAAGTGAAATTTTGACCCCTAATCTTTTTATTTTGAATTCTTTCCACGTCTGTCACATCGCAAAATCTTCAAAGTTGATGAAAATATAATTATAAGTGATCTAACTCAAAGCACTATTTCTCCAGAATCAGAAATGTAAAATTTGTTACAACTGACCCCAGTCTCCCTATATGAATTCGGCTGGTTACAATAATGTCCAATTTTCTCCCATTTTGACTGAGATCAGGAGATTTTTGGAAATTATCACCATCAGCACCACCACCACCTCACCGCCTGATCATCAGCACCCGGCCCCACTGGTCCCCCCTTTTCCGACGCTTATGATATTCAGAACCGTGCCAGCTGCGGGTTCAATGACCCTCGCCATTGCATTCACAAATCTCAGCCGTGTATACAGCATAACAACATGTGCGCTGCTAACATTAGTTTTCGAGTACATCAACAACCCTCGGCTGCCTTGTTGGCTCTTGACCTTTCAAGGCTATCGATCTGAAATGACCTTATTGAGGTTCAACATCACATGCAGAAGGATTCAAGCGCATTAGAAGCCGTTAATAGAAGTCTGGCTGCTCGTGTACTCAAGAGGCCAACATTCGTCCGGTTCTTTGATGTTGCAAAGGATTTTATTAGAACTTTTAGGTTTGAAACATAAAATTGCACGTGCAGAAAATTGAAAATGTATCTAAGCACGCTTCTGTCAGGATCAAAGAAAACTTCTGAGGTCAGGTTATATATGTGATATCTCCAGGTCACCACTTCACACAGGGTAGACAAATTATACACCCCCGCAGAGGTCAGGTCATGCATGTGACCCTTCAAGATCACCAGTTGCCTCCGGGGAGATAAATTATACACCCCCGCTTAGTTCAGGTCATGCATGTGACCCCCCAAGATCACCAGTTGCCCCAGTGGAGACAAATTGTACACCCCTGCAGACGTCAAGTCATGTATGTGACCTCTAAAAGTCACCAAGTCATCCAGGGTAAAAAATAAACACCCCGCAGGGTTCGGTTCAGAGGAAGCAGACTGCAACCTACCACGCCCCTCTATCTCTTTCAAGATATGGACTCTCACTTATAAATCCAATGTTTAGAACCTTTCGTCGAACCCGTTACCCACAATGGACTTTCCCGCAAGTGATCCTTCACAAAGCTGCAAGCATGAAAGACACCACCTTCCGTGGCATGTTAAAGAAAATAAAACGTCTGCTCGAAACACAAGCGTTGGCGTCTGGTGGTGAAGGTTTACAAGCACGGCTCAGTTGGGTGCGTCATCAATGTTCAGTTAAGCGTCTGTTTAAAATATAGATGTAAACACCATTGTATATTGCGACGTCTTAACGATGATGCAGATGCCGAGTCTACATTCGTATGCATAAATAACATGTTCACTTCTTCCGGCCACTTTTGCTGCATGTTCAGAAATGCAAATATAAGTTCAAAAACATCCACGATAAACACGATCGCCGCGCACAGGTGCGTAGTTCAATGGCCAAGGCGCTTCAACTTCTTATATCTATTGTTGTTGCTTAAAGCAAGGCCTTCTTATTTTGAATATTCTAATAAATATAAACTTGTCTTAGAAGAATCAACCAATAACGCTAACCTACCCGAAAAAATCCACCTATCACGCCGAAAATAACAAAATGAGCGTATCTTCCTTCACCAAATATCAGTGGCGCTTTACAAATTGGACGCTGAAAGGAACCGGAGCAACCACCAGGCCTGTGGAAGCTACAATCTGCGGCGGCTTCTGGCCGCCTGGCGGCCGAACTTCGAAGCTGTGAAGGACGTTGGCGATGAAGAGGAAGCTCTCTTGACGCGCCAGGGACTCCCCCATGCACACTCGCTTCCCTGCAGACCATACGGACAATAAGTTAATGATGGGGGAACTTCGCAATCATAAGTGTTTCGATGTCTATAGGCGTTGTATAATGGCTATATTTTCCCAATGGATTATAAAGCAGGCCCTACTCATTTAAACGTGGATAAGTTTTGAAGTGCTGCGGCGAGGAGCATGATGATTAGTTGTTAAGATGTTCCTGGCCTCTCCCTCGAATCCGGAAATGTAAAAAACACTGAAGATTATACATTCGGGCACGCCCTTCATCAGAATCGTGGAGTAAATATCAATAATTCTCAGTCCTAGTATAGCCAGACCTCGAATTCGAGGTCTGGCTATCTAGGACTGAATATTGATATTTACTCCACGATTCTGATGAAGGCTGTCGAATATATAATCTTCAGTGTTTTATTTCCGATTCGAGGGGAACATCTTAACAACCCTACTCATTTAGGTTGACACATTTGAATTGACAACTCTGAGGTCACATTTGTGAGCGTACAATTTTGGAGCGAAGTTTCTCACCTATTCCGAACGGCACGAGGTGTTTGTCGGCCACAAACTTCCCCTCAAAAATAAAACGTTCGGGCCGAAACGCCTGCGGAAATGGAAACACCACGTAGCAGCTCAGATTTCAGCCGGGCCAATATTTACAGCTATATTTCAGGCATGCCAAGCTAAATGTATCCATTTATATTATTCCATGTGTTAAAAAAGGCTTCAAGACCTTGTAATATATTGAACAGAAATATCGAAAGGGATGCATACCTTCAAGTTTAACACAATATTTAAAACCATGATCAGGGTGCAGCAACGAAGACATTTCAATAAGCGTCAGTGTATAACTACAGATTAAACATCCAGCATTTGTAGGCGCTGCATTCACACCAATAAAACATTCTGGGATATCACGTTACCTCAGGATCTCCCCAGTGCCTCTCATCGTAGTGGATGGCGTTGACGTTCATACTGATCCACGTGTCCTTCGGAATAGTGTATCCTGAGCGAGAGAGAGAGAGAGAGAGAGAGAGAGAGAGAGAGAGAGAGAGAGAGAGAGAGAGAGAGAGAGAGAGAGAGAGAGAGAGAGAGAGAGAGAGAGAGAGAGAGAGAGAGAGAGAGCGAGAGAGAGAGCGAGAGAGCGAGAGAGCGAGAGAGCGAGGCGAAGGCGAGAGGCGAGAGAGCGAGGAGCGAGGGCGAGGACGAGAGCGAGAGGGGAGGAGAGAGAGAGAGAGAGAGAGAGGAGAGAGAGAGAGAGAGAGAGAGAGAGAGAGAGAGAGAGAGAGAGAGAGAGAGAAGAAAAATTATTCCACGTTGTTAATCTCGGCTGCAAAGTGTGATCTTAATACTGCACCTCTAAAAAAATTGGAGGCCAGATCACTTGACGTGAACTGGTGACTCTAGCTGATATGACCTGGCGCTAAAATTTCGTCGGGATCTGCAAAAAGGACGGTAACAGCTATGCTAGTATAGTCGCTCTCTGCAGCACTGCTTTTTTGCAGAATGCCATACACTTCAGGTTTAGGTACGTACACTAGGTACGGACAGAGGTTACAAAACGACAACATTGGGAAGTTCGAAGACTTGGAAATACCTATATATATATATATACCGCCAAATGAAATAATAGACAATTTAACTCTCTGTTGCAGGGACTGTTTTGAATTACCATCACTGTTGTCAGCTTTCTTATATATACATACTAGTTTAGGTTTCAGGTTGGTTTTCCTACATACATAGGCAGATCGAGGGGAGGAGGGAGGTGAGGAGGGGAAGGAGGTGAGGAGGGGAAGGGGGCAAGTGAGGGCACTTGTTCCCACACCTCGATCAACCCTTGGCACTCAGAAATGGTCACGGCGCACCCCTGAAAGGTTGATGGCGCCCCCTGAAATTTCACTCCCCAGCATGCGAGCATCAGCGCCCCGCGATAGGATTTGGCACCCACCTGATAGGTTTTGCCAACCAAACGTGGCTTTCCCTGGTGTGAATGGACCCCCCTTCCTAACCATGTGCCCTCCATCAGAACTCCTGGATCCGCCTATGCCTGTATATATTACCAGCCACTTGGATATCCTCCATGGCCCGATGTGGCACAGCCTGCGGCAGGGCGGCGCTGCGTCGCATGGTCTCCGCCAGCACGGCCTCCGTGTAGGGCAGCTGACTGCGGTGTCGCATCTCCACCCGCTGTCCCGCTCCCACCACCGAGTCCAGCTCCGCCTGGCAACCCCAGTCAGCTGATCACGTCATCTGGCAACCTCAGTCAGCTGATCACATCATCTGGTAACCCCAGTCAGCTGATCGCATCATTTGGAAACCAGGATCTGTGAGATACATACCACAAATACTGAGAACTAAGTATCTTTTAGCTGCTGGTGCGGCCTTACACTGTAATGATATTTCCATTAGCTGAACTTCTCCGTTTAGAATTTAACATGCGCATTGACGGGGGTCTGAGCCACCTTCGCATTGACGGGGGGCGGGTACCCGCCCCGCCCTAAGATCTCGAGAACCACGGTAGGTAGCGTAAAACGGTAAACGGCGTTAAACTGCCCATCCACTTCTCCATCGAAAACATTTAAACCATTTTTTGTCAGGTCACATTTAAGGTCACGAGAGGTCAAAATATGCCGTCATAGGGATAACATGTAAATTAGTTTTTTCGGCCATTACATCTGAACAAGTAAAGATAGAGCAAAACGACTTGAATTATATGAATTCTCTCAGCAAGGCGAATCGAATGATATATAATTTGACCTTGCTAGGTCAAATCAAGGATTTGACCTGACCTGAGGTCAGGTCAGGGTCAAATTATATAAAATGCATATCATTAGAACCGCAAAGTCCAGGCGGGTCTAATGCAGCTAAAATAAACGCTCTATCACTATTCGTTACTGAGTTATTCAGTAAAAAAATATTTTCCCATGTATTTCCAATGGAGAGGTCATGCCTCGTACCTGACCTTAGGTCATCGATATAAAAAATACCGGAACATATTTTAGAGAACTCGGTGGGACCATTATGTGATATGAGTTTCAATCGGATAAATTCACCCTTTTTTGACTTATGCTATTTTAATTTTTTGAGATCAGGTCATTTGACCGGTACTGGTGACCTGACCTGAAATGACCTAACCTTAAAATTTGCACAGACGTTGTGAAATGATGAGAGAAAAGCTATGCCAAGTACGGCGGCGCTACGGGCCGCTGTTTTTTGTGCTGTCTCCAAAAAACCCGAGGGTTGGCAGGTACCCGCCCGCACGTCAATGCGCGTGTTAAAGAAGTTAAAGCCACGTGATTTTGTTCACCACTGACCTGCGTGCGTACCCGCCGCTGTGCACCACTAACCTGAACGCGTGCTTGCGCGTCGCGGTTACACAGCATGTAGAGCATAGCCCACTCTATTGTGGTACTGGTCGTCTCACTCCCCGCCAGGAACAGGTCCTGCAGCAGGGCGTACAGCTCCCACTCTGCAACAGAGGCCAGGTCACTGCAACAGAGGCCAGGTCACACCGCTTATCTTACCTGCTGGCCGCACTCTGCAACAGAGGAGCATAGACGGATCCAGGACCTCCAATCGGGATAGGGCACATGGTCGTAGGAGGGGAGACGCCACCCGTACCAGGGAGCGCCACTTTTGAACGGCAAACCATATCAGATTAGCGCCAAACCCTGTGGTGGAGACGCCGATAGTCCCATCCCTGGGGGTTGGGGAAGTGGCATTTCAATGGGGTGCCATCGACCTATCAGGTAGGCTGTTTGAAAGAAATCACGTTGTTCTGGGTGACGTCATGCGGTACTTTAACCGATTGAGCGATAATTTTGTATACATCTTCGGCCGTTATATTACGGAAGGTCAGTCTACTTCATCCCTTTGCCTGCCCCCACCTGGGCTGTTTTGATAACCCAGGACTGCCAGGAGAATCACTTCTGCCCCTGCTATGACCTCGAGAACAGAGGTGGGGGCACAGTCGGCTGGGCCGGTGCGTCTCCGAGCGTTTGGCTCGACGCGGCTTTCTGAAACCCGCTGCGGGCCCGGCATGTGACAAACACACCCAAATTCGCGTAAATATGTGTAATAAATACCATGATCAGCAGCATCATCACCACCTGATGAAACATAACTATATGTGTAATATTTCTGGTTTTCAGATTGATGCTACACCCAAAGTGCTGGCTCATACAAGCATATATAAAGCACACGGTCTAATGTTCAATACATTGAAGCCTTGAGACACTCTTGGCTTCCGATAACAGATAAAACTGCGGTTGGTTAAGTGATTTGCACTTATGAAGCTCACAGAGTTGGTCTGTGGTTAAATGTGTGAGATATTCAAAGTCCAATTCGCAGCGTGTCTGTCGCTTTATTGACACTGTACTAGTTCCCTATCAGGGGTGAAGTGAGAGGGTGTGGCCGGGTTATTCCGGTGCAGTCGAACCGTCGCTCATTCGAGGGCCGCTCATAAATTATGGCACGCTTTTTCGATGTGTGTTCGAGCTCCCCCTCTTGCCACGTAACGACACGTCACATTTCAGCCATACCTCCCCCAAGAAGGGTGACGTAATGTATGAACAAAAATCACGGCCCCTCTTTTTTATGTGGTTTCGATACTCCCCATGACATGTAACGTCACTTTTTGACGTCCAAGACGTCCACTTTTGTCCTTTTTGACGGCCAATATTTTAGATCCGCCTTCAAAAAGAGTGGCTGGAATCTTCATGCGCTCTGGAGAGGGACCAGTGAGCGCTGGTTAGACTGGTTCTGTCAGGAATAGAACAATGGAATACAAGGACAAGCGTGCTTCTGTATGTTTTAGATGTTGCGATATAAAAGTATGGCACCCGGTGATTATTTTGTATTTCAGACATTAGGAGATTTCATGCTACGAAAGGTGCAGTGCGCCTGCGTTTTTTAAAATGAATCCGGAAAATTTACCAAACCACAACTTAACAGTAAAAACAGGGCCCCAAAAAAATGTCAGCGGGAAAAGACCACCCCGTGTGATAGCACGTCACCTTTCGTCAACCCCTTCCCCCACGTCACGGCACGTCATGTTTCGGCTGACCCCTCCCCCTCGGAGCGTGACGTAATTTATGACCGCCCCCTTACACCTGGGTGTAGCCGGCGTGTCTGTCTCGTCATCCCTGTGATGAGTGCCGCTGGGTCACTGGGGCGGATCGCCAAACAAATCGCTGGGACGGTCACAGGGGAGAATGGACACACGATGGTGTTTGAACCAGTAAGCATTTGAGCAAATAGCACTCGACCATCAAGTGCTTTGGGAAGATTTAATGATCATTTAATGAGAACAATCATATTTTGATTACTGTGTCAATTGGGACTTCCGTAGTTCACTAATTACAACTGACAGCATTTCACAAGTCACACACCGTGTATACCTATGAGAAATGCATATCTCTGGGGAATATGGCGACCAAAGTAATGAATGGATCCAGCTTGAACGGTTTTTTGCGGGAGAACGTTCCACTCCCCGCTGAATTTTGGGAGAAATGAGTTCAATGGTATGCTGTCTTGCTGCGAGGTACCAAAAACGGTCGGCTGTGCCCCGGACGGGAACGTTGTGGCACTGGTCGTCTGGATGTGAACGACGCGAAAGTGTCAATGAATACTATTTATGTGAACAGAGAACACCAGGGCCAGGAGTTCTGGGGAATAGAAGAAAAGGTTTAAACAATGTCTATTTTGGACGCCCCTACATCCGATATCCAAAATTTTGAAGTTGCCATCTTTTAAAAGGAGCCTAGCTTAAAAAGTCAATCCCACCTCGATTTTTTTAATTGGGCGGGTGGATTTTGAGATCTTAGGGGGGCCAAATAAGCCTCCGACAGGAAGAGGGGTAGCCAGGAGCATGACAGGAATAGTGTTAGAGCGAATGTGGCAGCTTGAGGCAGTTTTTTCCTGGACTAATTTTAGGGGTATTTATATTGAAAATGATGAATCAGACCTTATCACTGTTGACAAGCTTATCATAAGGTTAATTTTTCTTTAAATTCTCTTTGCATGAGGTAGAAAACATCCACATTGGCGTGACCTCTTCATATGGTAGCACGTGATACTGCCACATACAATGCAATTAAGTCATGCTGCCATATACAATTGGCTGCTCCATACAAGAATACGAACACAAATGGAGTGTTTTTAAGCTCAAACAGGATAATATGAGGACCTAAAGTGATGCTTAAAAATGTTGTTAATTTTCATAAGATATCAAAACATATTTGACGTTTGAAACTAGTCATCCAAGCAAGTTATACCCATTTACAATCGCAGCACGTAGGTTTTAAAGAGGTCCAAACAATCGAAATTGGTCCGCACAGCGCACGCAATGCAGCTTGAGTGGACGTCACTCTCCCTGCAACTCATACCACGCCACCACCCAGAAGGGGAGGTGGTGGGTGGGCAGCCAGTTTTTACACCTTTTCTCCACGAACGGTAAAGTCTGGGCAAATGTAAATTGTATAATGTGTTTCTTTCGGCATGGTCTCCCACATGTCTGTCTCAGTTCAAATCCCATTATGAAGTTGCCACATTCCCCTAAAGAAGTTGCCACTTCCCTATGTATTTTTCCCGATGCATACGTGTGTCGCAAGTGCATCGGAAGTAACTCAGAAATAGACGAGTAATTTTTAGCTGTATTTGTCTTCTGTTGCTCGCACTCACCATCAAATGCATCCGACTTGTTTCCTTCCAGGTCACTGCGAATCAGGAAGTGGTCCAGGAAGTCTCGAGGTGACGTCACATCCAGGCTCGCGCGGTGCTCCTCAATCTGAGTCTGGAAATTAAAGACAATGCGTTGAAACCTCCGCTTAAGCTCTCGCCATATGTCTATGCGTTTGGCATGCACGTCATATGAGGAAACCCGTTTCAATCATTAGATATCATATACACCTAATTTTCTATATGGTCCAATCTATAAATTTGTAAATTGTAAAATTGTAAATCTGTAAGTGTGGATATATGATTACCTCAGCGGAAACGGCTTCCTTGTAGAAAAGCTGCATTATCCAAACACAAAGAGAGCTCGCCAGCTTTGTTTGGGCATTTCCCAAGCGCAGAGTGTCGGGTGGATAAGGTTCAGACGGGGACTGAAGGCAACTCTCGCTTCAGAAAAGTCGCGGGGAAACACCAACGGTTTGTTGAAGCGATGTTGAGATGAAGGCAGCTGTGTGCTGAGGTCAGCTTTCTGAGACGGTCTAATTAAAGTTTGGCCAGTAGCAGCCCGCGGGGCCCAGTCTGTCACGGAGTAGTCTGGCCAAGTCTGTTACTGGATATTACTGGACAATTCTGTCACTGAGTAGTCTGGCCAAAAATGTCACTGTGTATTCTGGGCCAATGCTGTCACTGAGTATTCTGACCAAGTACGTCACTGAGTAATCTGGCCCAGTCTCTCACTGAGCAACTTGTGGAAATAAAAATTAGCTATTTAACACGTTTATATGTACTTTCCACGATGCATTAAAACCTGTATTTTTTACTTTGTCACGCACATTTTTCTCACTTTGAACCTATTTCTTCCAGTAAATAAAACACACCTACTTGACTTTTTTAGCCACGGGATTCTAACATGAATAACCTAGATTGGAAAATGTTTAGCATGTATTAGATTGGGGATTTTATATTATTATTAAAATTGTATACAGTTTTATTTCTGACCGGAGTCGCCGTATAATTAGACAGTATACACTGCTTTCTGCCGTATCCTGTGTAAGCTTAAGGGTCCATATCACTGGCCGATCTAGGGACTTGCGTGAATATAGTGGCGAGAGCGCAAACACAGTGGCAAAGGCAGTCTATAAACAGGGCAATCTAAAACAACACCGGCCGACCAAAATGTATAGTTTGATATGTTTATTTGTTTATGTTTATTTGTTTATTAAACATAATCACCAACAGGCTGATGCCCACCAACAGGTGAAGTCAGGTATTAAAACTCTCTCACCAAAAACTAACACATACACATAAACATGTCCGAAACACCCTAGTGCTAAAAACATACAAATGAGTAAAATGGGTGCTGTAAAATAAAGTTATTAAAATAGTTTGAGCTCATTCCCTCTTCATATATTTGGTGCACATATACCTTGGTGACGTCACACTCTTAGGTCCCTTATGTACTCCACAACGCGAGCTCTAAAAATGCTATAGGTATCAACAAAAAAATCGGAGTTGATCATGGTCAAAAACCTATTAGCAGATTTTGGTATCCGGCACAGAAACCCCGAGGCAACCGTGTTTACACGGCCGCGTGGCTCGGCGAAAAGTCGCAGGTTGCGGGTGGAGCGGGGTGGAACATGAAGGCCAAAACAGTTCAGAAGAGTTTGAGAGGAAATTTTTGAGAAAATATTGCTTTCAGAAACAGAAGATCGTGTTGAACTCTCCTTGCAGCAAGAGACTGGACGCCGAAATGCCGAAGAAGTGAATGGTAATTCAAAGTGCCGCAAGACTGAGAAGTATGAGAATTTAGCCACATCAAGAATTTGTGTTGTACCCGCTCGACCCGTTCGGCATGGGATTTGGCTACACCAGCCCAGACTACACTACCGAACTCCAAAACAGACCGAACGTTCGCGTTATATGTTGTGAGCAGTGTTTTGGTATTGAAATTTGTTGAGCGCAGGCCGGTTTGAAAAGATCGAATTAGCAGTCCTAGTGATTTGTTGGCCTGTCGTGTTATGCCAGAAACGTGGGATGAGAAATTCAGTTTTGAGTCAATGATTATTCCTAAGTCACGGATTTCTTCAACAGACTCTAGGCGAGTGTTTCCGATGTAGTACGTTGTCTGGACCGGTGTCCGCCTGAGGGTCAACGTAATGTTTTTTACATTTGGATGGGTTAAGTTTTAGACCCCATCTGACGGACCACTGATGCAGGTGGCTCAGGTCCCTCTGCAGCAAGAGTCCGTCAGATGGCTGCTTGATTGTTCGAAAAATTTTGGCATCATCTGCATAACGGAGACAACTAGACTCAATTTCAGCCGGAAGATCGTTGATGAAGAGTGCGAACAAGAGAGGAGCATTTAGAGAGCCCTCAGGCACCCCTGAGCTGACGTTTTTCCACTCTGAGGTTTTTCCATTAAGAACGACCCTCTGGCGGCGGTCGGAGAGATACGAGATAAACCAATTTAGGGCTGAATCTTTCAAATGATAGGAATTTCGGAGTTTGTAGATCAGGAGTTTGTGATTGACACTTTGAAAAGCGGCCGAGAAATCTGTGTAAATAGCGTCCGTCTGGTATCCATCCGAAACGGCCTTCCACGCCGAATCAAGAAAAACAGACAGATTGCTGACGCACGACCTGCGAGGAACGAATACTGCCTCAACTGCCTCTTAAAATCGTAGGCTGATTTTAAGAGGCAGTTGCGAAAAATTTAGAGCATACGCGTCAGTAAGGGAGACAGGGAAGGGAGGGGAGGGTGTCAGAGCCATTGGTGTCAGAGCCATTTGCCATTTGCTGGAATGGTTGTAACTATTCCCACTTCCATACACGAATTCCTCATTCCAGCCAGAATGGTGAAAACAGCAGGAGTTTGTAACTGGTTTACAGGGAATGCGACAAGGATGCAAAATCACTTAGCACGCCTCCTTCCGCAACTTCCCTAAAGTTTAATTTTGAGTCATTTTAATTCAGTTCCCCAGACCAGGCCAAGTGATCTGACCTCTGAAAGTGTTTCAAGGGACACCAGTGAATGCAGGTTTAATCTATTGACATCATATATGTAATGCACCAGCGATATACTTCATTTCCAATTTGGAGAGCTCATGACCCGTAGCATGACCCGTAGGTCATCCATATAGAAATTCCCGTTATCACAACTTGTGGTACTCAATGGTACACCATGGGATGTAAACATTATACTAATAGACGAAGCCTGTTTTCACTTGAGCCTCTCGAAATATTTTGGAAGCCGAGGCGACCTGATCTATCCTGGTGGCTTGACCTGAGATTATCCAGCTGAAATCTATCGATAAAACAGTTGCACAATAGATAAAGGTTCAGTACAGTGGCGTTTCGTACCAGCAAGGGGCCTCATGCAAAACACATGTCTGCTGAAGCTCACCCTGAAGAGCTGCACCAGCTCGTCTTTGGCCGTGACGACGCCGGCGTAAACTCACCCTGAAGAGCTGCACCAGCTCGTCTCTGGCCGTGACGACGCCGGCGTAAAGGTCTCCGCCCAGTGGTCTCCAAACGGCGCCGGCGAACGTCCTCACTATCCCGCTGAGGTCCGAGGAGCTTCTCAGGAAACTCTGCAGCGCCCGCATGATGATTTGAATACCACTGTCGTCATGCTTGAATCTGCCGAGGGAAAAGGCGAAGAGGTTAGTAAAGACCCTACCAATACTGATATGGGAGAATATCGGTTGAAAATGCTAAACATGTCAGAACTGAGGAAAGACATCCTTTGAGGTGCAAATAATCCCTGCGACGCTATCCAAATCGGGTACCTAAAAGTTCAAGAAACAATCAACTAGATAAAATGAAAATGAAATCAGATCAACCCCAAATAATAACTTTCTCACTTTCTTAAGAATCTACTTTATATGCCCTACGATAAGGTAATGGTACCCTACAGACCTGCTGTGCATAAACAGTGCGGGTAAATACATAGCAACCGGTGCTGTTCCATTAACAACATATTGCCATCCAAAACCTGCCGAGAGAGTTCGGAGAGTTGCAGCAGTAGTTTTAGTTTTGCTGCACATGACGCCCCGGAATGAGTGGTCTCGATCAGTGGGCCTGTTGCCCTGTTATAACACACACACAGTGTGTTCTAAGCCCTTAAGCCTGCAATGGATGACGCCTGCAGTAATCCTCGCGATGTCTCGAGTGTCGATAAGGGGGCGATCGTCCTACTTCTGTTTCAAGTGCCGGGAATTTGTCTAGAGTTAGATCCCCTGGGGCAGCGCGATTATTTCGGAGCTGATCAACCCATTAACTGGCAGACAAAAGACGTCAAATCTAAAACTGCTGGATGGAATTCCGGGGGATCAAATTACTCTTTGTTCAGAGAATTTGCGGGATCTTGAACTCGGGTCAGTCGTACTAAAAGCAGACATTTTAAACACTACACCAACGCACAGTGAAACAGCTGGGCCAAAAACCAGGTTAAAATCTCCAAAAGATACATTCCAGATATTGTTTCGAGCGGATATTATACGTTTAATAATTTATTGATACAAGGACAAACGGAGTGTCTTCATTTAGCGAGCTACGTCGATTTCAAAGGAGATGAAACATGTAACTTTTCCTACGTTGCTTCATACCAATTTACCCAGAATAATAATAATAATAAATAAGTAATATAAATTTAAATTTAAAATTTATTTAATTTAAAATTTAAATATAATTTTAATTTAATAATATTTAAATATAAATATATGGGTAATATAAATTTACCCAGAATAAGAATAATACCCAGAAACAAAATACCCAGGTAGCTCAGCTGGTAGAGCGTTTGTCCCCAGCCCCTCTCAGAAAACCATGCAGTGGCAGTGCACCGGTGAAAGCCTGGGATCGGTTACCCTGAGGCGTTCCGGTGCTCAAAATTACCCGACGTACAGGTCGACTGGCAACTGACTGGCGAGAGGGTGACCTGAGCGGGGCGGCCGTCTCTGTGCTTTGTGGGCATTAAACTTTTACTTCTCAATTAACCCTTCATTGTGGGAGTGGCTCGTTCGGAATGGCTGGAACGCAGTTTCCCTGATAAGTCTCTTGATGGCTTTAGTCAGGCTTCGACCCCAAAAGCCAAACAAGCTATAACTTGAAAACATTAAAAAGCTGCCGGAATCTTGCCTAAAAAATGACATTATTTTAAACGAGAATAACAAATGCCCACACCGGGACCTACATTGTATAAGTGTGTAGCTGCAAGCTTCGAGACGTCTGTGGCTTTCTGGCCAGAAAAATCGGATCCAGCTGGTCCTAACAACATGGTGAGATTGGTTTAAAACGATGTGTTTTGAAAACACGAATTTCCACGCAAATCCTTAAGTCGGCACGAAGGCACCATCAAAACCAGCTAGCAGAGCATATCGAATGATTGGGGAAGTGTCCTCTTTACATATGTGACATTATTAGGTCGGCATCCGACGACCAAATAAAAAGTTGTAACGGTTTTAGTGAGTGCATGTCCTGCCAATAGTTGACGGTTGAGGCTACGCCCCGGCCGCCAGGCGGCGCACACCGGCAAAGCATGAAGCACAAATCTGATAATGTACCTAAGTATTAAATAAAACAAACAGGAGCATCAATACAAGAAGGGGGCCAGGGGACTCACCTGCACTAGTCTAAAGCATCACTGGTTTAATGGAAGTTTTCCAGTGACCATCTCCCACAGTACGTTCTACCCACTGTTTCCCGGTAACGATCTCCCACAGTACGTTGTACCCACTGTTTCCCGGTGATTGACTCCCACAGTACGTTGTACCCACTGTTTCCCGGTGATTAACTCCCACAGTACGTTGTACCCACTATTTCCCGGTGATTAGCTCCCACAGTACGTTGTACCCACTATTTCCCAGTGACGATCTCCCACAGTACGTTGTACCCACTGTTTCCCGGTTAACTCCCACAGTACGTTGTACCCACTATTTCCCAGTGACGATCTCCCACAGTACATTGTACCCACTGTTTCCGGTTTTTAACTCCCACAGTACGTTGTACCCACTATTTCCCAGTGGCGATCTCCCACAGTACGTTGTACCCACTGTTTCCCGGTTAACTCCCACAGTACGTTGTACCCACTATTTCCAGTGACGATCTCCCACAGTACATTGTACCCACTGTTTCCGGTTTTTAACTCCCACAGTACGTTGTACCCACTATTTCCCAGTGGCGATCTCCCACAGTACGTTGTACCCACTGTTTCCCGGTGATTAACTCCCACAGTACGTTGTACCCACTGTTTCCCGGTGACGATCTCCCACAGTACGTTGTACCCACTGTTTCCCAGTGACCATCTCCCACAGTACGTTGTACCCACTGTTGCCCGGTGATTAACTCCCACAGTACGTTGTACCCACTGTTTCCCGGTGATTAACTCCCACAGTACGTTGTACCCACTATTTCCCGGTGACGATCTCCCACAGTACGTTGTACCCACTGTTTCCCGGTTATTAACTCCCACAGTACGTTGTACCCACTATTTCCCAGTGACGATCTCCAACAGTACGTTGTACCCACTGTTTCCCGGTTATTAACTCCCACAGTATGTTGTACCCACTATTTCCTAGTGACGATCTCCCACAGTACGTTGTACCCACTGTTTCCCGGTTATTAACTCCCACAATACGTTGTACCCACTGTTTCCCGGTAACGATCTCCCACAGTACGTTGTACCCACTATTTCCCGGTTATTAACTCCCACAGTACGTTGTACCCACTATTTCCCAGTGACGATCTCCCACAGTACGTTGTACCCACTGTTTCCCGGTTATTAACTCCCACAGTACGTTGTACCCACTGTTTCCCAGTGACCATCTCCCACAGTACGTTGTACCCACTGTTGCCCGATGATTAACTCCCACAGTACGTTGCACCCACTGTTTCCCGGTGATTAACTCCCACAGTACGTTGTACCCACTGTTTCCCGGTGATTAACTCCCACAGTACGTTGTACCCACTATTTCCCAGTGACGATCTCCCACAGTACGTTGTACCCACTGTTTCCCGGTGATTAACTCCCACAGTACGTTGTACCCACTATTTCCCAGTGACGATCTCCCACAGTACGTTGTACCCACTGTTTCCCGGTGATTAACTCCCACAGTACGTTGTACCCACTATTTCCAGTGACCATCTCCCACAGTACGTTGTACCCACTGTTGCCCGATGATTAACTCCCACAGTACGTTGACCCACTGTTTCCCGGTGATTAACTCCCACAGTACGTTGTACCCACTATTTCCCGGTGACGATCTCCAACAGTACGTTGTACCCACCGTTTCCCGGTTATTAACTCCCACAGTATGTTGTACCCACTATTTCCCGGTAACGATCTCCCACAGTACGTTGTACCCACTGTTTCCCGGTTATTAACTCCCACAATACGTTGTACCCACTGTTTCCCGGTAACGATCTCCCACAGTACGTTGTACCCACTATTTCCCGGTTATTAACTCCCACAGTACGTTGTGCCCACTGTTTCCCGGTAACGATCTCCCACAGTACGTTGTACCCACTGTTTTCCGGTGACGATCTCCCACAGTACGTTGAGCACGTGGACGTTGAAGAAGCTGTTGACTTCTACCGTCTGGCCGGGCTCCAGACAGTGTAGGCGACCTAGCAGCTGCGTAACCTGAAATAACCACGTCACAGACGGGTGACTGACCGCTTCAACTTGGCCGAGGTGATGGGAACATTCTGAGGCAAATTGTGAAGAATGGATCGCTTCGGTGTGATGCCAATTTATACATCCCCGTGAATGAAATGGCTGAGTATGATAAGCAATGGTTTAAGTGCAAGAAATTGACTGACAGACTGTCAAACTGTGCAGACTGGGACTGACAGGGCCGTCAAACTCCACGTATGGCTGCCAGCCCCAGGGGCGTCTCCAGATTCTGGCTTCACGAGATAAACTAACATAATATTGAAACAACAGGGGTTTGAAGGGAGTTTTAAGATAAATCTGGGACTTGCAGGCGCACCCAATGGTGTGTCTGTACGCCTTGTTTACATGCAGTGGCGTTTTGGCTATTCCCAGGCTGGGCAGAAGCCGGCCAAGATGCCCGCTGCTAGGACTGACTTTTTGGGAGCAGGCTGGAAGATCAGGCTACATCACCAATAGAGTCTTTTCGGAACTCAACTTACAATAGTTTTGAACACAAAATCCAGTGTTGTCTTGAAACCCCACTCGTCTTGCTGCTTGCCGCGCTTGGCAGACAAAGCAAGCGCTCATCCGCCAACGTGGTGAGTGGGGTTTAAAGACAATACTCGATTTGTTGCTCTAAAAAGATGGGGGTGGAATCCAAAAGAAAACAACCGCTCTTCGTGCTGTAGCTCATTTTCCCAGCCTGCCCCCCCAAAAGTCGACCCTGGCACCGTGCACGTTGTCCGGCTCCATGGGCTTGCCAATTCCGCCGCTCGTGTAAGCGTGTCTGTAGGCGCCTCTGCTTGACTGGCAGGCTGGTTAGCGGTGTTATCTGCGTACTGGCCGAGGGTTCTAACTCAACCACACATCACCTCATCAGACACACTGTATACGTGTTGTATTAAGCTTGACCAAACGGTAACTGAATCGACACGTGTGCCATACTGGACTCGAGACGTTAGTCAATTAATCACACATTAAACAAGTGTTTTACTAGGCTGAAACAGACAGTCCCCTGATCTGACACGTGAGGTGTGTTTGGCAAGAAAAGGAAGGACATGTTCAAATCCTCAATCACTATAAATCAACAGCTCGCCGCAGGATCACTTCGTCCGGATATTGTCTTTGTTCTGATATTCTTTGGCATATCCTTCCCCGTCTGAGCACTGGCGGGGAAAAGGGGGAGAGGGGGAGCAAGGGACTATGGCCGTCCCTTAAATGGCGAAATTTTGGCCAGTTTTGTTAAAAACACTACATTTTTACGATTTCTCCCGAGTTTCTCCCCAAACGGCGCTCCTGCGCCCGCCCCTGCGCCTGAGTGACGTACACACCTGATGTTGAACAACATCTTCCAGGGATGACTTTCCCATGCCCAGGTCGCGGAGATGGTGCAGGGCGAAGCGTCGCTGGGCGGACCAGACGGGACCTTCGTTCAATAACACGCCTGGGGGCAGAGTCGGGGCGAACTCAGGGCGAGGTGAGAACACAGCAGATTCATTGCCAGCTGGCTCTATTTTATAACGGATATGAGTCTCGAGCAAAAGTAAGCATAGAAGATGGCAGAGGTCGTAAAACCTGCCTGCTCGCGGACAAAGTTGGTAGCAATAATACAGCAAGTCTGTGACAGTAAAGGCAAGATTGTGCACAGCTGATCGTGAAAAGTTGAAGAATCAGAATCAGTGTATTCGACGAAGGTTCGCCATTACAGGGGCCTTTCAAGCTCTCTGTCAATACGCTGTTCAAGAGTTAGACGGACTCAGAAGGTCTGGCAGATACCCTCTTTATTGTCAAAATTTAACATTTTGGTCAAACAAGTCTGGTTTGAAATTCTGTTGGTGATACTTATACACTTTTTCCGACCTCTGGAAGACGGTATACGCTGGACAATGTATGCCAGTCTGGTCTAGAGCGGCTCTCATTACTCACGGCACCAATAGCTGATTTTACAGTGATACTTTCCCTAAGGTGTGGACATGTCTATCCAAAATAAATAGAGCTTAATGTAGGAAATAAAAAACAGTATGTTTAATTACAATGAAAATAGGCACCCAACCCTTGGCTGAAACATTCTTATTGATAAAATAAAATGTCGGAGAGGTTTTTATTGCGAAGTGCCTGAAACGTTTCGAGGCACTGTAATATCTGAAGCAGCACCCTTCTTATACATATCAGCTTTCCATGAGTCCTCATTTTGGTGTAGTCGGGGTGAGATCTACCGAATTGATATATGTATGATAAGATGAATAGATAATGATAGATGAATATTGTAACTTATACATGATAATGGATGATAATTAGATAGATATAGACAAATAGATTTGCTTTATGCGTGCTTTATCGACTCCCCGTGACAAAATGACCACAATGCAAGCAAAATGGAAGCTTTTCTCAATTCAGAGTGAAACGTGCTTTTGTAATTAGGTGCTTCAAAGATTCAAGAGGCCACTGGCGGATCCAGGGGGGGGCAAAGGGGCTGTGGCCCCCACCAAAGCCTAAAATAGTATATTATCCCCAAAGAACTACAGTTTTGCAATTTTTTCTTTAAAATATGATTTTGAATTTTATTTTTCATTTGGCACCTCCCCCCAAAAAGCGTCGGTTTGGCCTCCCCAAAAGTTGCTCCTGGACCCGCCAATGAGCGAAGAGACTACAATATAGGAGGCAGTGTCTTACAGTACCAGATTTAGGCTGATGGAGTGGCGTGTGGGTGCGGAGCACAGGGGCCCAACATCGTAAAAACACTACTCTGAAAGAAAACGGGCGAATATTGGCGGGTTAGGTTAGAGAGGGTCAGGCCAGATGCCTTTTTATCCCTCCCTGAATCCGCCTCTGTCAGAGTATACCTCTCAGCTGCAGGTTGGGGTAGGGAGAGGGTGGGCCAGACGCCACTGTCATCCCTCCCTGGATCCGCCCCTGTCAGGGTATACCTCTCAGTTTGCCGTGAGTCCTCAGTTTCGTGTACTCCAGGTGGGGTCTGCCGGAGGCGGCGGCCTTGTTGAGCACCTCCCTCGCTATCTCGTAGTCGTTGATCATCACTGAAGGGTGGCCCAGTAAGTAGTAGCCGATTATCTGCCGAGCGCATTACCATCAACAGTGTGGAGATATAATTGTAAGCCGAAATTCTCTCTCTCTCCCTCTCTCTCGCTTCCCCCTCTCTCTCTCTCTCACTCAATTACCCGCCCCACCGGGTCCGGCGCCACCTTCGCCCCACCAGGGGGGCCATCGATGGCCCCCTCTAACTCCGAAAATATGGGCGTTAGCGCAAATCTGCAAAGTGCAATAGAAAGCTTGCGTGAATTAGTAAGAAATTACTTCGCATGTTTTAGTGCTCAGGTCAATGGTTTGACCTCAAGGTCAAATTAGGTCAAGATCGGCTATTTTCACTCAAATATGCAATGCTTAAGCAAACTGGTATAACTCTTATGCCATTAGAGCTATTGAGGTCTGGTAAATCACATTTCATAGAAAATTGCCAGTACTTTTTCCGCTATGTGGAACATAAAGACCTCCCGCCAGTGGTTTGACCGCCAGAGGTCACCTCGTGACCTAATATGACCTGAGGTCACGAAAGGTCAAAAGTGACTTGCCGTATATCAAATGAAAGCCAGTGACAAGACAAACACGATGGTGTTTGTTTCACCGCTCTAGCTCAATTAGGTCAAAGTTATTGTCAAAATACTGTTTTTGACCTCTGGTGACCTTGGATGACCTTGGAAAAGTCAAAGGGCAAATATGACCCCTGGGATCCGTGAAAGGGTGTCCAAAACGTTGTTCTGAGCAGTCTGAGTATTTGCAATCATTTTTGTGGCTTTTATATCATGAAATAGCTTTTCCCATGCTTTTCCAATGGGAGAGGTCGCCTCGTGACCTGACCTCAGGGTACGAAATCGAAAAATCCCGGATATCACCTTGTAGACCCTGGAGGCCATGAAGTGTAGGAAGTTTCAAATCGATCGACTTTGAAATGTAGCTCTTACAGAGCTCTAAAGGTGAAGTGAGGTGACCTTGGTTGACCTCGTCTGGTGACCTGACCTTGGGTGACCCGGTAAAAATTTCAGGATGATGTAAAAATGATGCAGTAAGAGGTAGAGCCCTCAACCGCGGTGCTGCGCCTCGTAGTTTTTCTGCTATCCCGGAAAAACTTAGGGGCCATCGATGGCCCCCGGTGGGCGAGGGTTAAACACTGAACTGTTCAACGTTTTCGCCTATTTAATGCCATATTGAATATTTGTTTATATAAACATGTATATATATATATATATATATATATATATATATATATATATATATATATATATATATATATTAGGTGTATCACTTATCACGGTGCAAGGTGTTTATATGATTTTATCATGCCCAGTCACCCTGAATCAATACTGTACCAATTATTTTATCCAACTTCAAATCCCCATCCTGCCCCAAGCAAGCGAAAGTTACCCCATCTCATACCATTGTCTACACTAGCGCCGCCCTGCGGTGAGCTGATAAAACACCATCTGCTCTATTTTTGCCTTCTTCCAACGAGTCTGCCAGTAATAATGCCAGTAATAAATTTATGCAAGAGACCGGGCGGATGCAGATATATCTTTTGAGAGGGGGTAAATGGGGTTTGGGGTCAAGTTAAAAATCCGGTTTCCAGAAACTCATTGGAATTCGACGGCTTACGAGTCACTAGTGCGTTTAAAATCGACTTTCCTTAATACAAGTTGCTTCGTTTGTGTTGTACCTACACGGCGAAATGTATACATTTTGCCCTTATTTTCTGGTGCTTTGCGGGGCATGGCCCAGTTGCCCCTCCCTCCCTGGTTCCGTCCTTGCAGAGAGTGGACACTGTGCCTAAAAACTGTCATAGGTATTAATGAGGAGAGTGACAAATCATTATTCTTGCTTACCTACAAGTCACATTCTGTCCGTGTTCAGTACTCAGTCCTGGCGTACCCAGTTCACTGACCTTGATCCATCTTTGTTTTCTTTGCGTGAGTGACAGGACGTACGCGTTGGTAATTTTCTCATTATAGGCGCCTAAATACTTCGATTTTATTGGAGTTAAATTACTTGAACAGCCGCTGGTGATTTTATTATGGTCTTTATCATGCATCTCATGTTTCGATAAGCATGTACTGTAGGGTCGGTTCATGCTTTGTTTTAAATGCTTGTGCCAAATTAAGCTTTGAAAATGCGGGACATCTTGCGGACTAAAGTACCCGGCGCGTCGAACCCGGGTCGTTCAATAGGGTTGAATAATTGCAGAGCTTGTCTAAGCCAAACTACACGTCTGGATGCAATAAGGGTGAATTTTCCACCTCTCAAAGTGATCTTGATTTCCCTTTCCGCCAAAGCAGTTACATTCCTGACCCTGTGATCCCATCTCCTTTGCAGGTTTTGTATTTTGATCCTCAGTGGAGATGCCGCCCGCAGTAATTCCAATCACTTCTACCTAGGAGCACCGAACCAGCTTCCTCAAACCAACTTCCTACCAACAAAGATGTAAACTACATCCGGCTCCTCCATAACAGGCGTGTGAAAGCACGTGGTGAGCCGTTAAAAGGAACTTTCAAAAATGTCGCTGACAAAATAATAGATGTATGGGAAAGCGAAGGAATCCCGGTCATACGGCCCAATAACGTCTTCTTGAAGGTTGTCGCGTGCTACAAGAAATTCCAGAGTATGAACAAAGTCGTGACGAAAAACCGGAACCAGAAGAACGCGAGGCTGCAGAAAGGGAAAAGTTCTTCAACAAGCTTTTCGACATCGCTGTCTGCAAGTGCAGGAACCTGACCCACTGCAGCTGTCCCCGTGACAACCGAGAGCCGCCGGCTGAGGTGAATTAATCATGGATCAACGAGGGCCGAGGAAAATGTTCCTCGAGGCATCGATCTCCAGAGAGCAGCCGGCGGCATACAGCGGCCTTGCGTAGGTGGAGGCTGTCCGAGAGAGAGGGAGGGAGCCGCCGACGGCCGGAGGCCCACCAAGCAGCGAAGTCGGTCCATCTGTGCAGCCGGGCCACCCAGCACCGACCCCGGACCTTCCGGCTTGCAGAGCCATGCAACTGGCTCCGTGACTGACACTGCAGGTGACACCGAGTCCTCTGAAACAGACGACCGTCCTTCTGATGTCGACTGGGAGCCTGGTGATGCCGACGACCATGACGCCGCTGCGTGGAATACGGACAGGCTGGTGAATACGGCTCTGGCTGCCGATCGCTACGGATTCTCCAACCGTGTAACGGCGGCCGTAATAAACGGGTTTCAAATGGACATCGGTCGCATTTCGGAAGAGAACACGGCTCTGATAGTGGAACCAATGAAACTATGGCGCGATATCAACACAAAGGTCGCGTCCCTGCATAAGGTTTTGGTAATAGTCATGATAGTTCTACCCGGATGCCTCGTACCTAGCAAAGGTAGAAAAGCAAGGCACATCTTGATACCGTATCATGGCTGTGGTGTTCATGATTCCGTCAGCGCAGTATGTATGTCTTTGTTAGCAGTTTGACAGCATCTGCGTCCATTAAACGCGCATTGACGGGGGTCTGAGCCACCTTCGCATTGACGGGGGGCGGGTACCCGCCCCCTAAGATCTCGAGAACCACGGTAGGTAGCGAAAAACGGTAAACGGCGTTGGGCTGCCCATCCACTTCTCCATCGAAAACATTTGAACCATTTTTTGTCAGGTCACATTTAAGGTCACGAGAGGTCAAACATGCCCGTCATAGGGATAACATGTAAATTCAGTTTTTCGGCCATTGCATCTGAACAAGTAAAGATAGAGCAAAACGACTTGAACTATATGAATCCTCTTAGCAAGCCGAATCGAATGATATATAATTTGACCTTGCTAGGTCAAATCAAGGATTTGACCTGACCTGAGGTCAGGTCAGGGTCAAATTATATAAAATGCATATCATTAGAACCGCAAAGCCCAGGCGAGTCTAATGCAGCTAAAATAACTGTTCTATCACCATCCGTTACTGAGTTATTCCGTAAAACCATTTTTCCTATGTATTTCCTATGGAGAGGTCATGCCTCGTACCTGACCTTAGGTCATCGATATCAAAAATACCGGAACATATTTTAGAGAACTTGGTGCGGCCATTATGTGATATGAGTTTCAATCGGATAAGTTCACCCTGCTCCGACTTATGCTATCTTAAACTTTTTTGAGGTCGGGTCACTTGACCTGTACTGGTGACCTGACCTGAGATGACCTAACCTTAAAATTTTCACAGAAGTTGTAAAAATAATGAGGGAAAAGGTATACCAAGTACGGCGGCGCTACGCGCCGCCGTTTTTCTACTGTCTCCGAAAAACCCGAGGGGGCGGGTACCCGCCCCCGTCAATGCGCGTGTTAATATACCCGAGTGTGGTAGTTCCAGGTTTGCGCTATGGCGCTAGCGTCGCTCCTATGCTGGGAGATAGGCAAAACTTCGATCGCCAGGGGCAGGATGGGGATTTGAATTTGATGGGAATGGAGCACGCCAATTTGTTTCGACAGATACAGGGCATGATAAAATCATATAAAAACCATGCACTGTTAAAATAACCCCTGTAGTGATACACCTTAATATATATATATATATATATATATATTAAGTTCTTTATTTATTTATATATTCATTAGAGGTGGGACATTCTGGGTCCGGGGGCCCGTGGCGAGAGCCCGGACCAGGCCCGTAACGATGACTTTCTTCATGAAGTGAAAGGTATGCCTCCAGATAGAGACAAATTTAAGAAGATTCGTGAGGACCCAACTTTGGCGTCAAAGAGTAAGTCAACACGCGCAGTCGGCAGGTGCTAAAGTGCCGCCAACTGCTATTCCTAGGTGGCCAAAGAGCTACTTGCAGTATAAACATACTATATAATTATATTTGCGACAATTCATGAGCCCATTGATGGGTGTGAAAATCAGTCAATAATGTTTTTACTTATAGACTTTCAAAGCCAGATCTGAATTTTGAGACGGTTGCAATTGCCCGGCCGTCCCAGTTCGCCTGTACTGTAGACATACTTTTGACGCAAAACCGTCATAAATTCGGGACTCCATGTCACAGTCTCCTCAAGTGAAGTTCAATGTCAAAGGTCACTGGTCTAGATTATACAAACATTTTCAAGGTCAGTGACCCCCAGTGTTTCGGTCAGATGGCAGTACTCAGTACGACATATTTTAGGCTATAACTTCATAGTCAAGGTTACTCCATGTCAAGGTCAAGGTCACAGGCCAAGATGAAAGCTTTTTGTCTCGGTCAGACCCTCATTTCTCGCCCAAAGTTTGCTATAGTGCCAGTTATATTGTACATTATTGGGAATGTGCCACATTACTACGTCATAGGTCAGTGAGCTTGAACGACCTTGACCTCAGGCTTACAGGCCCACCATGAATTTAGTCCGCACTTGAGGTATTCTTTTTTGCACAATCACGACATTTCCCAAAATGTTCAGGCACGGTCTAGATTTGACCCGTACTGTCTCCTTTGACCTTGAACATATTGACCCAGGTCAATAAAACGTGGCTATAATGTAGATAGCTATCGGCCCACTCATCCCTAAACGGGCATTTTTCTAAACCCTTTGCTTTTTTCGATCCAGGGGAAAGAGTACCACTTTAGGACCCCCTTCAACTGCGGGTTGACGCCAGGCCCTCTCCACCGTCCCTGTTAAATTCGTCAAGGTAGCCAATGCCGAAATTGGTGTACCTCATTTTAACAAAGAAGTAGGAAAGTTTATCCCTGCTAATTTGCGCGGCAGTATTAAAACTCATAAGACCAGAAACCCTATCAGGCCCATCATATCGCATATTTTTAATCCAACCTCCAGATTTCAAATACAATATTGCTAAGAAGCTGATCAGTATCATTAACTCATTAGCCCTTACATTTCCAGTATATATGCTTTAAAACCTGTACTGGAGAGGGGCCTGGCACTAACCGCGAACTGCGGGGGGGCTGGTAGCCCCCCTGCGATCCCAAAAGCCGAGCGATGTATACAAACGCCCGGTTTGGGGGCATGTGGGGGCTATAATAATCTACTTTATAGTCAACT
This sequence comes from Lepas anatifera, assembly GCA_034440635.1. NCBI lineage: Eukaryota > Metazoa > Arthropoda > Thecostraca > Lepadidae > Lepas > Lepas anatifera. Next base: position 65,659 of record JAOTON010001493.1, read on the forward strand.
TTCATTGATTCATTTCATTGATCAAAATTCATTCATCTCAAGATTCGCTCATTTCATTGGTCAATCATTCATTGATCTTCAAGGTCAAATGAGGTCTTAAATGTTGAGACTTGACCGTGCTGGGAATATATTGGGAAATGCCGTAATTATCCGGAAAAAGACTGAAATCTGCTAAAAGTAGACAAAAATCATTAAAGGAAAGGTTGAAAACAATTTTTCTGAAATTATGGGGTCAAGGTCATTCAATCTAACTGACAAATGGCGTCACAATATGGTATTTTCCTCACAATGGACACTCTTACTAGCACTTTAACAGCCGTTTAGACGGAAATGAGGACTGACTTTGACCTTTAAATTGAGTTACCTTAACTATGACATCATAACATAATATACGTCATACTGGGTAACACCATTTGACCGGAAGCACTCGGGAAAATGGCCTTGAAAGTGGTGGTATGACATTGACTCGTGACATTGAACTTGACCTTCATGTGAGATGATCTTGACATATCTCGCTTATATGCTGCTATAACGTCATCACTCGGTCTCCAACGCGGGCGAACTGGTGCAATCGCGCAATTGTGGCGATCTCTTCGACTATGAAAACCTATTAGTAAAACAAATCCACGGATTTTCACAATATCTTCGCTAACCAACGTGCAGTTGCATTCTCTCAAAGGTGGCCAAGTAGCGTTTTTCTGCTACCAGCCGTTCCTCGGCCACCACGGAAAATATGTGGGGGGGCTTTCGGAACCCCCTCCAGTGCGAGTGTTGGAGGCAGTGGGAGTTTGTAGCTATTCTCTGTTCCAATAAGCCAAAAGAAGTTTTAGCCGCACTTGGTGTGAGAGTCTATTTAAGAACGGCCCGGTGGAGGAGACTAAAGATATCATCCTCGAGTCTGTGTATAAAAATGGCCCCCGGAAGTACCTAAGCTCCCACGTCGCGTCCTTAGGCACCTTTAATACTGCTGTGCACTAAGGAATGTTCCTTCAGATATACGCAGGGATACCTTTTTATTCAGATTGATGGTGTTGCGATGGGTTTTCCGCTGGGTGTCCTGTTTACACAGGCTTACGTGGGTCCCGAGGTCGAACAATCTGCCAACTCACAGACAATGCTGGTGACAAAAACGGATCATGTCTGTGACAAAAGGCAAGATTGCACGCATCTCAGCGTGAGAAGTTTACGCTAATCAGTCTGTCAATATGTTTTTTTAAGATTTAGAAGGACTGAGAAGTGTGGCAAATAATCCGCCCTTGGTACCAAGCTTCAACATTTTTAGTCACACAAGTTTGGTTTGAAATTCCGTCGGGGACACTTGGGCAACTTTTCAGTCCTCTGCATGGGTCATTACGAGGGCGAGGTCCTTCAAGAAGAGAATGGGCCACATCAATGTTTTTGCTGTATCGACGATATATACCTTGATTCGGCAAACATGGATCAGCTAACTGGGCTTAAAAACTAACCTTGCGCCAGCTCAGTACTTAACTTTACGACAGAAGTGAGAGCAAACAACAAACTCCCGTTTCTGGACATCATGTCAGATGCCTGACAGCATAATATCACCGCGGACGTGTACAGGAAACTGACCAAGCTGGGACCTTGTACGAAGGAGTGAGGAGGCTACCCTGACACTTACAAGACCGGTGTGATCTGTGCATATGTTCGCAAGGCTCTAAGTCGCTGTAGTCCATGGAAAGTAGGATACGCCCAGAGTAATTGCCAACTTGTGCAAAACATGACCTCACGATAGGATGAATCACTTGGCTTGTGTGTGTCACCTGTTTGCAAACAATGTAAATTTTCATGGTTTGTTAGCATATTTCCATGCAATGTGTTAATGTTGGTTTTAATGCGTCAGTGTGTGTTAATGATACATGTATATGGCTTCAACACGAGTACGCCAGATCCTTGTAAACAACGGGTACACTAAAAGTGATTTTGACAGGATCACCATCACAATGTTGAATGGCTTCGTTTTAACCTTACTTAGACCACCACAGCAAGAAAAAAATGTAACCGTACACTACAGAAACATATAGCGCCATGGAAAACAGATGAAAGGGTCATCAGGGACATCCTCGCACGCAGCGCCGCTTCATCTGATGATAGTAAACAGTTGCACCCCAAAATCTACTACAAAAATTCCAAAACGTCCAACCTATTCATGAAAAACACCAGCCAGAAAACCACACCACTGAAGCAAATCAATGTAGTACATAAATGTGCTACCCGTCGGGTATTATACATCGGTCACGGAACCAGTACACTCAGCCGCAGACTGACAATGCACCTCCAAGACGGTGCTTCCAACAACACACACTCGTGAACAGCACAATACCACCCTCACACACAACATGCTCACATCCAACACTACGAGCACACTGCAATGACGGGCGACGATTAACAACACTTGAAGCCATCATCATTCACAACAAGTTCCCGGTCATAAACACCCAGACCAAGCAGCGCGCTGCAATACCGCTTACACTACCACTCAAGGACGCATTATTGTATTTATTTATTTTTATATTTCACTGGGAAGAAGGCCGACAAAACGGACTTCCACGTTCAATGCTTTGGTTAAAGGGACATACGCGAAAACATTGTTATTGTGGTTTCTTGCTATTTGAAAAATCCTGATTACGAAAGTGTCAATTATTTTTGTATCTTCGGCAAAATTTTGGGAGGCCACTCACTTATTATCAAAATAGGTTAACACTTCCGATAAAATGCTGAAACCTTCCCCCATCACTTACTTTTCGAAAACTATTCAAAGTTGGAAAGTAATGTTTTTTGTAATAAAAATGTTTATTCTCCTGTATTTGTATTTGAATTAATTTTACAAAGTCTTTAAGAACTACAAAATGAATTAGTTTGCCCCAAAAACGGAAAAAACATAATTACTCAAGTCTTCAGCCGTTTCGTACCTCGGGTCTTGAGTCGTTTTCTGCTTAAGCCCCAGAATGACGAAACTTTTGTGTCAGATAGGTCACTTGACCCTGGTATGAGAATTCCTCGGCTTCTGATTGGTTAATTGTGATTTCTTTTAAGTCCTATATTTATGTTTCAAATGAGTTTTGGAATGTTGTTTTGCTTAAGTAATTTTTTTTTGTAATAGTCCGAAGTTCTACATCACTGTTTAGGTTAGATATGACCTAATTCTTAGAAAAATTGATAGCCTTAGCCGAGGGTACGTCATTTAAATCGATAAGAGGTGTACCGGTAACGTCGTCTAGAAATGTTTACTTTGAAAGCAATTTTAAGGCATTTGCAGGCCGAATTCGCAAAAATGAGAATAGGACTTCTGAAACAACGTTTTGTGACCTTTTGTTCTAGCGAATTTATTTTTTTCGCGTATCTCCCTTTAATGCGACCAAAAAGATAAAAAGTGCAATCAATCGTGTGAGGTTATGTTTACTTTTATATGTTGATTAGCATGACTGATAGCTTCTGCATTTGCAAAATATCATAATTATGTATTACGTGAGACGAACTTTCGTATTACTATTAGGTGTTTTTCTGAAATTTTACACCAATATCGGTTAACAGCCAAAGCCTTATCCCAAAGCTCGAATCGAAATTGAAAGAAAATTATCAAAGCCAGATATATTGTCAACGTCAACGCAACGTGTTTAAAGAAACGACTTCTAGTGAAATATTTCAACATTAATAACGTGGTATCTATGACAAATTTCACAAGGCATGGATTTACGTTTTATGTAAGACGGAACGTCGAATGATTTATTTTTGTAAAATACATTTGTGATAGTTTTGTGATATTTGAAATATATACCCGGTTTCGCCGCGTATAACCTTAGCAATTGGTACGTCGTTACACCCCCACCCTTTCCTTCCCCGTTGAGTTTCACATCAAAAAATTTGATCAGGACATATGTTGAAGCAGGGAAAAGGCTGTTTATGGAGAAGCCTCAGGGTGATAGATACTGACGATCACATTCCTAGAAACACGATATATGTCATACGCACACCATTTGCTTGTAATTTAACCCGCGCCCCACCGGGGGTCCGGCGCCACCTTCGCCCCACCGGGGGGCCATCGATGGCCCCCTCTAACTCCGAAAATATGGGCGTTAGCGCAAATCTGCAAAGTGCAATAGAAAGCTCGCGTGAATTCAGTAAGAAATTACTTCGCATGTTTTAGTGCTCAGGTCAATGGTTTGACCTCCAGAGGTCAAATTAGGTCAAGATCGGCTATTTTCACTCAAATATGCAATGATTAAGCAAACTGGGCATAACTCTTATGTCATTAGAGCTATTGAGGCCTGGTAAAGTAAATTTGATAGCAAATTGGCAGTACTTTTTCCGCTATGTGGAACGTAAAGACCCCCGCCAGTGGTTTGACCACCAGAGGTCACCTCGTGACCTAATATGACCTGAGGTCACGAAAGGTCAAAAATGACCTTGCCGTATATCAAATGAAAGCCAGTGACAAGACAAACACGATGGTGTTTGTTTCACCGCTCTAGCTCATTTAGGTCAAAAGTTATTGTCAAAATACTGTTTTTGACCTCCGGTGACCTTGGATGACCTTGGAAAAGTCAAAGGGCAAATATGACCCCTGGGATCCGTGAAAGGGTGTCCAAAAACGTTGTTCTGAGCAGTCTGAGTATTTGCAATCATTTTTGTGGCTTTTATATCATGAAATAGCTTTTCCCCATGCTTTTCCAATGGGAGAGGTCGCCTCGTGACCTGACCTCAGGGCACGAAATCGAAAAATCCCGGATATACACCTTGTAGACCCTGGAGGGGTCATGAAGTGTAGGAAGTTTCAAATCGATCGACTTTGAAATGTAGCTCTTACAGAGCTCTAAAGTGAAGTGAGGTGACCTTGGTTGACCTCGTCTGGTGACCTGACCTTGGGTGACCCGGAGTAAAAATTTCAGGGATGGTGGGAAAATGATGCAGTGAGAGGTAGAGCCCTCAACCGCGGTGCTGCGCCTCGTCGTTGTTCTGCTATCCCGGAAAAACCTTAGGGGGGCCATCGATGGCCCCCGGTGGGCGAGGGTTAAGAGCCACCCCACCTCCGGCACATCAGGCGCCGCCCAACAGCCGCGAATGCCGCGCCTCGTGAACAAGAACACAGGTCGGCGGCGCCGCTCACCAGCCTCCTTCACCAGCCAGTTCATACCTTCCATTGGGACCCATATCGGTATTTTTTGGTCATGCAGGCTATTTCCCCGAACAGGATTGAAGCATGATGTAGGATTTGAATATTTGTAGTTAATATGTTCAGCAACGTTATAGTCTGTGATGCGTAGAGAAGCGTAATAAAAAAGCTTTTCACCAGAAATATTTCTTTAATTTGACCAATGGCTTTGCATATAAATGCATGGTGAGTTATCTTATTACCATAAGCGTCGCCACCGGCAAAAAAGTGGGGGGCGGCAAAAAGTGGGGGGCAGCCAAACTTCAAACTGACGCTGACAAAAAACTTTCCACGTTAGGACCAAATACTGTTCGAATTTGGGCTCCTCCTTGCCTTCTGCAGCGGCTGGGTATAAGAATATCCGGTTTTCTCCCATTTTGACTGAGATCAGGAAATATTGACCAAAATGTGGGGGGAGGGGACCAGGCCCCCTGCCCCCCACCGTGGCGATGCCCCTGCTTATTACCATATGTTATCATATGTATATCATGAGTTACCTTATGAGTTATCATCACCTACCTTTCCATAGACGTTCCTCATTTTGAGATGGCGTTCCATCATGGACAGCCGGATGTCCCAGTGGGTGCGCCATAGCGTTCCGATGAGTGGAAGCCGCGACGGTCCTGTGGAACACACTCAGCCTGGTATACCAACGGCGCAGTCAGAGGAAGGAGCAGGGGGTAAGCGCTTTTGTGCCGGCTCCCTGAAATTAGGTGTTTTTGCCCTACCCCGCTGGTTTTAAATTGGTTGAAAGTCATGTTGCCTGCCTCAAAGCCTGCTCTTCATTCGCCACTGGTTGTAATAGAACAAGTGGCTGGTACAGGAAGCTCACCACCAGTCAAAGGTAACAGACCAGTGAATCCATCACTGGTTGTAATAAAGCAAGAGTACATGGCGGTCACCACCGGATAAAGGTAACAGACCAGTCAAGATTTCGACTTCCATTACCTACTCCCGGTTTCCATGCGTAAACTCGGCACTGGGACAGTGGCGACGTGGCCGGCCGACAGGCGCGGAGCCAGGGTTGACTTTTTGGAGGGCAAACTGTAAAATTGGACCACAGCACGAACAACTGCTGTTTTCATCTGGACTCAGCTTCCATCTTTTGAGATCATCAAATCAAGTGCTGTCTTCATAACCCATTTGTCTAGCTGCTTGACGCGCCTTTGGCAGTGACGAGGAGGTAGCAAGCGCGTTCAGCACGCGATGGGTGGGATTTGGGAGCACTACTCGATTTAGTGCTCTAAAAGATTAGAGTTGAGTGATTAAGAAAACAGCTATACGTGCTATCGCCCAACCATACAGCTCGCCGCCCTCAGAGTCCGCCCAACGTGCATGCTTAGGCAACGTACATGTTGACCACGTGGGTGGCTAGTGGGATTAATTTCCGTGTACACTGGGTAATTGACTGACATGCAGCTTCCTGCTGCATTCATATTTCATAATTGTGGCTAAAATCTAGAACAACCTCAGAGCCAGGCTCCAGTGGTCCCATGTCTAGAAACTTAACCTGCTATAGGAAATGTTTGGATATGGATTTTGACAATATATATTGATTACTATTCGTCCATTTGCTATATAACATCTGGACGTAATAGTCAATGCAAATGATGTAAGAATAAAAGTGCCTAATAAACAATTATTGAAAAGAGTGTAGAAAATGCAAACGCTTGTAGCTAGGTTTAATTTGCTTTGGCAAATCATCAAACCTCCCGCTCTCAGCATGTCTGCCCTAGAAATCGACTGGATTTCAATTTTCAGGATGGCAATTCTGCACTAAATGCGATGGGATCATTGAGCGGTGACACAGCCTCAGGGGCCTAAACGCCCTGAAACACCAAACATCCACTGAACACGATTATACACTGTACACGAGCGGCGCACATAGGCACAGGAACGGAGGGGGGGCAGGGAGCGGCTGCCGCCCAACTTTCGGACTGGGGGCAGGGCCCCCAACTTTAAGCCCACACTGGGCCCTTTCCGTTAACAAATCAAGTTATAGGCCGAATCATATTTAACCACACCAGCGGTGACAACCGCCCTCTGCCCTCCCACTTGAGAACAGTTGCTGCGCCTATGTCGGTGCCTAACTGTTACAGGTTGACGGACTGCAGCCTTGCTGATAGATTTCGCAGTACCAAGCAAAGAAGGATGATCAAAGGTTGATGAGATTACATATGGCCTGCCTCCTCGAATCGTGGAATGAACAATGGAGCAAATTCACTGTGCTTTATATTCGGGTACAGCTCTTCATCAGAATATGCATTTAACAATAGATGAAAGCGCATATTATCGGTCATAGTGTTAGCGGTGACCTCGAATTGTTATGAATTCGAGGTCCGCAGGAGGAGGAGGAGGACGTACCTGGAGGGTAGTTGTCAGGTTTTCTTGAACTGTAGTAGAAGATCAAGCCAATCACCGCAACCAGCAGAAGTGTTGTAAGTTCCATTACTGACAGCACACTCCTAATGTCTACGTACTCGGAATAAGGTCCCTGTTCGCGGCAAATCCTTTGCGGTCAATGGCTAAAACTCTAGAGGTCAATTTATGTTGCGTCGGGCAATTTCTACCAGAAATGTAATGCTTACGAAAAATGAGCATAGCTCTCATACCCATAGAGCTGGTGAAATCTGGTAAAGTCAATTGCATAGGAAAATGCCGGGGCTTTCTCCGCTATTAGAACATAATGACCTCCCGCCAGCGGTTTGACCTCCAGAGGGCACATCTTGACCTAACATGATCTGAGATCACGAAAGGTCATAAAGTGGTCTTGCTATATAAAATGCAAGCCAGTGACGAGACAAGCACAATGACCTTCCATTGGCACCCCAGCGGGATTAGGTTAAAAGTTATCGTCAACATACTGTTTTGACCCCTGGTGACCTGTGATGACCTCAGATACGTTACAGGGCAAAAATTGCCCCTAAAATCCATAGAACAGTGACAAAGTATGTATTTATGAGATATCCGAGTCATTGCAACAATATTTTTGTCTTTTACAGCTTGACACAGATCTTCCCAATGTTTTTTCCAATGGGAGAGGTCACCTCGTGAACTAAACCAAGACCACGAAATCGAAAAATCCCGAACAAACATTTTGTTGACCATAAAAGGGCCATCAGATGTAAAATGTTTAAAATCGATCGGCCTGAAAGTGTAGCTCTGGTAAAACTCAAAAGTGAAAGTTAGGTTACCTTGTTTGAAGTCACCTGGTCACCGGGTGCTTCCCCTTCTTTTTGGCTGAAACTCACATTGAATATGCCTACTTTAGATGGACAAATATTTGCATCCCTGACCCTCTATTTAGTTTTGGCGATGTTCCTGAACATTTGCGCTGACGAACATTTACACTAACGAAATTTTGACATAGTGATCATATGCTTACAAACATTTGGCTGGCGAAAGTTTGCCCCAGAACTCGAAGACAATGTTTAGAAAACTCCTTTGTAGCAAGCAAAACTATACATGGGCGACGGATAGAAACCTTTCCCTTAAGAGTTATTTAGCTTTGCCCGCTTTGCCCCGGTGTCCTCTTTGCCCTGGTCTCGCCTACATCTCATTGTGCCCCTATGGTGATATATTTTTACCTGTGGCCAGTTACAACGGAACGTTCGAAGTTAAGGGGGGCACCATGGACTTGCCGACACATTCATTTCCAGGCAACGCCTCGAGGGTAGTGTTACAAACAACAACACCTCCAACACTGACAATCCGGACATCCACGCGACCATACCACATCTGTAGACTGAAATGACAGTGGCAGTGTGCAGGTCAGAGCCAGAGCCAGTGTGCAGCACGGAAACTACACAGGCACAGTACCAAAACTGCACAGGTGCACTACAGAAACTGCACAGACGCAGCACAAAAACTGCACAGGAATAGTACCAAAACTGCACAGGTGAAGTACAAAAGCTGCACAGGTGATACAGAAGCTGCACAGGTGAGTACAAAAGCTGCACAGGTGAAGTACAAAAGCTGCACAGGTGCACTACAGAAACTGCACAGGTGCACTACAGAAACTGCACAGACGCAGCACAAAAACTGCACAGGAATAGTACCAAAACTGCACAGGTGCACTACAGAAACTGCACAGACGCAGCACAAAAACTGCACAGGAATAGTACCAAAACTGCACAGGTGAAGTACAAAAGCTGCACGGGTGCACTACAGAAACTGCACAGACGCAGCACAAAAACTGCACAGGAATAGTACCAAAACTGCACAGGTGCACTACAGAAACTGCACAGGTGCACTACAGAAACTGCACAGACGCAGCACAAAAACTGCACAGGAATAGTACCAAAACTGCACAGGTGAAGTACAAAAGCTGCACGGGTGCACTACAGAAACTGCACAGACGCAGCACAAAAACTGCACAGGAATAGTACCAAAACTGCACAGGTGAAGTACAAAAGCTGCACGGGTGCACTACAGAAACTGCACAGACGCAGCACAAAAACTGCACAGGAATAGTACCAAAACTGCACAGGTGAAGTACAAAAGCTGCACGGGTGCACTACAGAAACTGCACAGACGCAGCACAAAAACTGCACAGGAATAGTACCAAAACTGCACAGGTGAAGTACAAAAGCTGCACGGGTGCACTACAGAAACTGCACAGACGCAGCACAAAAACTGCACAGGAATAGCACCAAAACTGCACAGGTGAAGTACAAAAACTGCACAGGTGCACTACAGAAATTGCACAGACGCAGCACAAAAACTGCACAGGAATAGTACCAAAACTGCACAGGTGCACTACAGAAACTGCACAGACGCAGCACAAAAACTGCACAGGAATAGTACCAAAACTGCACAGGTGAAGTACAAAAGCTGCACGGGTGCACTACAGAAACTGCACAGACGCAGCACAAAAACTGCACAGGAATAGTACCAAAACTGCACAGGTGCACTACAGAAACTGCACAGGTGCACTACAGAAACTGCACAGACGCAGCACAAAAACTGCACAGGAATAGTACCAAAACTGCACAGGTGAAGTACAAAAGCTGCACGGGTGCACTACAGAAACTGCACAGACGCAGCACAAAAACTGCACAGGAATAGTACCAAAACTGCACAGGTGAAGTACAAAAGCTGCACGGGTGCACTACAGAAACTGCACAGACGCAGCACAAAAACTGCACAGGAATAGTACCAAAACTGCACAGGTGAAGTACAAAAACTGCACGGGTGCACTACAGAAACTGCACAGACGCAGCACAAAAACTGCACAGGAATAGTACCAAAACTGCACAGGTGAAGTACAAAAACTGCACGGGTGCACTACAGAAACTGCACAGACGCAGCACAAAAACTGCACAGGAATAGTACCAAAACTGCACAGGTGAAGTACAAAAGCTGCACGGGTGCACTACAGAAACTGCACAGACGCAGCACAAAAACTGCACAGGAATAGTACCAAAACTGCACAGGTGAAGTACAAAAGCTGCACGGGTGCACTACAGAAACTGCACAGACGCAGCACAAAAACTGCACAGGAATAGTACCAAAACTGCACAGGTGAAGTACAAAAGCTGCACGGGTGCACTACAGAAACTGCACAGACGCAGCACAAAAACTGCACAGGAATAGTACCAAAACTGCACAGGTGAAGTACAAAAACTGCACGGGTGCACTACAGAAACTGCACAGACGCAGCACAAAAACTGCACAGGAATAGTACCAAAACTGCACAGGTGAAGTACAAAAACTGCACGGGTGCACTACAGAAACTGCACAGACGCAGCACAAAAACTGCACAGGAATAGTACCAAAACTGCACAGGTGAAGTACAAAAACTGCACGGGTGCACTACAGAAACTGCACAGACGCAGCACAAAAACTGCACAGGAATAGTACCAAAACTGCACAGGTGAAGTACAAAAACTGCACGGGTGCACTACAGAAACTGCGCAGGTGCGGCACACACGCTGCCGAGACGCAGTGCAAAAACTGCACAGGCGCACAACAGAAACTACCCAGGCGTACAGCAGAGTCTGCACAGGTACAGCACGGGAAACCGCAGAGGCACAGCACGGGAAACCGCAGAGGTACAGCACAGGAAACCGCAGAGGTACAGCACGGGAAACCGCAGAGGTACAGCACGGAAGCTGCACAGACACACTACAGAAACTGCTCAGGTGCAGCACAAAAACTGCACAAGCACAGCACAGCGAAGAGCACAGGGTGCGGTAGAGTGGCTTCGGCCACGTTCACCATCGCTCCGCATTTCTTGCTGTTAATTTTGGGAAATATTGCATATTCAGTGCTGCAAGAGTGATGATTGCCTTTTCTAATCGTGCTAATATGTACTGATTGCATATTTACATTCTTTAAGGTTGCGTTTTGTAGTGTTGTGATATTCTAGATTATATTCTGGAGGGTTAACTTTAAACCTTTCACACAGGATTTCTAATGAGTAATGGCTTTGTTTACATGGAGGTTTTTTGGAGTGTTATTCCTTTGCTTGTAGCCACTGCATTTGGCAGCTCATGTTTGCAAAACTTTGATGAAGGATCTGGGTGCTGAGTTGATGTCAGATTGTGGAATGGATTTGGAAGGCAGTTCACTCTGAACTCACTTGCTGGTAGCATGTGTTGCTCTGACTCTTGTTGTTTATTGTAGTGTAATATATTTGTGCAAGTTACCTTTAAGCTTTGGAATCAGGCTTATTGTTCCTAATGGAAACACTACATAATTTTTGGCGACCAGGATGCTTGAACTTCAGCCTGCAATGATACTTCTGTGATGTATTGCAAGCTTGCCATCAGGTTGGACTGACTGTTTCGCTGAGTGGACAACGCTTCACTTCAACGCCTCTTCGCTTGCAACTTCTGCCCAGAGTGTGGTCATCCACCTGGTGCAGTGAAGAGTCCAGCTTCTTGGCAGTCTGCATCCATTGCATGTACAGCTCAGGTACGTCATGGACGGTATTCAGCCACCAGTTGCTTTCCTGCCAACTGCAGGCCGTCCCAGGGTTCCATGGCTTTCATGGTATGATGATTTTGAAGTGTACGCACAGGCAATAGGTTGGCACGACTGGGCTGAAGAGCGCCAGCAGGCCCTGCTGTTGCATTGTGTTGGGCAGGAGGCAAGAAGAATCTACAGGACTGAGCTGCCACCAGGAGGGCTTGTTCGACAGCCAAAACACGAAGGTGAGCATGCTTTGGCACATAAAACACTGGTGCAGCAATCCTGTGACATTTTCCAGAAGTTGTTTGTGAGCAAACATGACACAATCACTGAAAGGATCCAGTTTAGGAAGTGTGTGCAGGATGGCCGTACTTCGATGCAAGCCTTTTTGGCAAATTTAAGAGAAAAGTCTCAACGCTGTGCCTTTGGTGCTCTGGAAGATGAAATGATCCGAGATCAGTTTTTGGAGGGATGTTACTCGTCTCGCCTCAAGGAACGTCTCTGTGCTGAGCAGAACCTGACCCTGTCCCGGCTGGAAGACATAGCCTTTTCAGCCGAGATCACAGCGCAACGACATCAGACAGTTGTCAACCAGCACCAGGAGAATCTGCCAGATTCCTGCAAGGAGGTTGCAGCTGCATCAAAACAACACTACAATAGGAAGCCAGGTACAAGTACCAAGGAGGTGAGAACCTGCTTTTGCTGTGGATTTTCTGGTCACAGTGCTCATGACCAGAAGTGCCCTGCTAAGGGTAAAACTTGCAACAGCTGTGGTAAAACAGGCCACTTTGCTAAAGTGTGCAAAAGTAGGAGGAAGCCAGACGCAAAGAAACCCGCTAGAGTGTCCACAGTTGAGGTTTCTTCTGTTGCCAGCCAGTCTGCAGCTTCGTGCCCCATGCTCTGCGTTGACGTAGATGGCCAGTCGCTTGAGATGATGGCTGACACAGGATCGCCAGTCAGCTTGCTGCCCCTGCACATCTACAGCGCTTGCCTGTCCCACCTGCCGCTTCTTGACTGTGATGTCAAACTCCATGGATATGGTGGACATGAGTTGGATGTGCTTGGCTATGTGCATGCCAGTGTGACTAGACATGGCCAACATGCTGACGCAGACATCTATGTGATGCGCGGTGGCTCTGTGCCACTACTGGGACGTGATCTGCAGCAGGGCTTGCACATAACAGTGAGGGATGGCAACATTGTGTGTGCGGTGTCTGCCACTGCCTCCCCAGGTGTGCTTCCACCTCTTCGTGGTTTCGTCCACAAGGTGAATGTAAAGAAGGATGTCGAACCAGTCCAGCAGAAGCCTCGCCCGCTTCCCATAGCGGTCCGGGCGGAGGTGATGGACCACCTTGCTGACTTGGAGGCCAAGGGAGTCATTGAGCCAGTCGACCACTCGCCTTGGGTGTCGCCGTTATTGGTCACCAGACGTCGCACAGGTGGGGTCAGAGTTTGCCTAGACTTGAGGCAGGTTAACAAGAGTGTCATTCCCAGCTGTTACCCCATCCCGGACATGAATGACATGCTCAACAGGTTAAAGGGCTCGTCAGTCTTTTCGACCCTTGACATGAAAGCCGCGTTCAACCAGCTACCACTTCATGAAGAATCACGGAACCTCACTGCCTTCATGACCCCGGATGGTCTGCGGAGGTACACACGCTGCTGCTTCGGGCTGTCATCAATTCCAGCTATCTTCCAGAAAGTCATGGACAAGATCCTCGCCGGCCTGCCTGGAGTTGAAGTCTACCTAGACGATATCGTCATCCATGGTGAGTCACCAACTCAACATGATGCTCGGCTCCAGCAGGTGCTCTCCCGTCTCGAGGACCATCGCGTCACTCTCAACATGGAGAAGTGCACTTTTGGTGCAACGACGCTGGACTTCTTGGGATTCACCATCTCCAAGAACGGGATTCGTGTGAGCCAGGAACGGGTAAGCGGGATGAGAGGGATGAAGTCCCCAGCTTCCTTCAAGGAACTCCAGTCTGCCTTAGGCCTTTTTGGCTTCTACGCTCGATTTGTGAAGGGTTTCTCAACCCTAGTGGACCCGTTGCGCGCTGCCCTGAAGCCTGAGCGCTTTCAGTGGAGTGATGAGCTCGAGCGTATTTTCAGGCAGGTTATCACTAGCATCGTGACTTCGTCGGCGCTGGCGATGTATGATCCGGACCTGCCGACCATCGTCATCACTGATGCTTCTGATGTTGGACTAGGTGCAGTCTTGTGCCAGCCACATTCAGAAGGTGAGCGTGTGGTTGCATTCGCATCCGCAAGTCTGTCCGCAGCTCAACGCCGGTACAGCGTCACAGAGCGCGAGGCTCTGGCAGCTCGATGGGCAGTCGAGCATTGGCATCGATACCTGTTCGGCAACCACTTCACACTTAGGACGGACCATCAAGCTCTGAAGTCGCTGCTCACTTCGAAGGGAATAGGTAGGGCTGGTATGCGGATGTCGCGTTGGGCCATTCGGCTCATGTCCTACTCTTTCACAGTGGAGCACGTGAGCGGGACCAAGAACGTCGCTGACGGACTGTCGCGTTTGCCTGCGGCGCAGTCTGTACCCACCGAAGACGAGCAGCTGCTAGTTGCGGCCATCACCGACCGCATCACTAGTAAGTCAGCTGTTACCCGTGAGGAGTTACGGAGTGCGTCCGCAGGAGACCCGACCGTGCTTCTCCTCACAGAACACATCACTGGTGGATGGCCAGTACACTTCAAGGCCTGCCCACCTGATCTGCAGCCGTACTACCGGTTCAGAGATGACCTGTCCATCGTGGAGGATCTGATCTTCAGGCGTGATCGCATTCTCGTCCCCAGCTCACTACAACAACGGCTTCTTCAGCAGGCACATGAGGGCCACCAAGGTATGGTCCGCACAAAGCAACGGGTGCGTGAACTTTTTTGGTGGCCAGGCCTTGACGCCCAAGTCGAGTCTATGGTTAGAGCATGCGCGACATGTGACGCGCTTGACAAGAGTTCAAGAACTCGTAATGTGACTCTGAACCCTGTCCCCTACCCTGACCGGCCATGGGAGAAAGTCGGCATAGACTTTATTGGACCGATGGAGGGAGGAGGGTCCAGTCGGAGGTACGCAGTAGTGTTGGTGGATTACTACTCGAAGTGGCCCGAGGTGGGATTTTGTTCTGGCCCATCCACCAATGCTGCCATTGACTTCCTCGAGTCTGTTACGTGCAGAGAGGGGTTTCCGGAACAGATAGTTTCCGATAACGGTACCGCATTTACCTCGAAAGAGTTTGCGGAGTACTTGAGTAACAGTGGTGTAAAACACCTTCGTGTAACCCCATACCACCCAAGACGAGCGGGAGCTGTGGAACGATTTAATCGTGTACTCAAGGGGGCCTTGCAGTCAGCAACAGTTACCAAGCAGGATTGGCTTTCTTCTGTTCGACAGTTTCTGCGAGCATACCGCTCAACTCCCCATGCCACAACTGGTAGGAGTCCTGCGGAGCTGCTCCATGTACGCCAACTTCGTACACCCCTGCAAGCTAGCGCCACCCCAGACCGGTTGGTTGCTCGACCAGACGAGGTGAGGACTCGTGTTGAGGAGAGGCAGAGAAAGCAGAAGGTTTACTGGGACAGAAAACACAGCGCCTCACCTAATACGTTCAAGATTAACGACTGGGTGAGATACCGTTTGATTCCGGTGCCCAAGAAGGGCAAGTCTCGATTCTCTGCTCCAGTACAAATCATTGCAACTAGAGGACCACAGTCGTTTAAGCTGTCAGATGGATCGCTCGTGCATGCTGAGCGTTTGGCCAAGGCATTAGCTCCATCGTCGACATCCACAGGAGTACCTGCTGGCCGAGCAGATACGTCATCGACGAGAGACTTCTACGTCACTGATGACGCCCACCTGTCGCCGCGTCCGGTGAACGCACCCACGTCGTCGGCGGAGGTGCCGATGCGTACTGCTGAGGCACCGACTCATCTGACGGACGTGCCGGACCGACCACCCGAGTCAGCTCTGGACCTAGAAGAGCCACCGGCGCACCAGGTGGACGCGCCTACCCGATCGCCGGAGACAGCGCGGGGGTCTGAAGCCGCGTGTGCAGACTCATCGCTACCATCACCGCATGTGCAGACCCATCAGTCGTCTGGAGAAGGTCCTGCAACGAGCGGTGGTCAGCGGCCGCCGGCAAGTCCGTCCGAAGCATTGGACAACGCTTCTTCCCGGCGGTCTGCAAGGTCAAGGCGGAAACCAAGACGTTTGATCGAGGAGTGATTGATTGGTAGTTTGATCGTGATCTTGCTTGTGTTACTTGATTATGTTGCCTTTCATTTTGCTAGGGGAGGAGAATGTAAGGTTGTGATATTCTAGATTATATTCTGGAGGGTTAACTTTAAACCTTTCACACAGGATTTCTAATGAGTAATGGCTTTGTTTACATGGAGGTTTTTTGGAGTGTTATTCCTTTGCTTGTAGCCACTGCATTTGGCAGCTCATGTTTGCAAAACTTTGATGAAGGATCTGGGTGCTGAGTTGATGTCAGATTGTGGAATGGATTTGGAAGGCAGTTCACTCTGAACTCACTTGCTGGTAGCATGTGTTGCTCTGACTCTTGTTGTTTATTGTAGTGTAATATATTTGTGCAAGTTACCTTTAAGCTTTGGAATCAGGCTTATTGTTCCTAATGGAAACACTATACGTTTGAAGCCACACAGGATGATCACTTTCACAAAGTAAAAAATCCATCTATAAAGATCCGTAGCTTCACCAATAGGTAACGGCGTCTTCGCCTAATCTACTGCTACTGATTTGCTTTGACTCTACTGCGCCAGTTTTGGCTATTTTTGTCACTTACGCCGCACAAGTCAGACTCAAGTTTTCGAGAAAAAAACTGACGTTATGAAGAGTGATATTCTACTTGTAATAAGCCAGGACTCTTAATTAACACCTAACTCGAGCCTTTGTAAAAAAAAGCGTGACGCCCTGAAGAGTGATCCTCTACTAAAGGCATCATAGAGTAAACACATGCCCTACACTTTGAATGAATTAAGGCGACTGGAACCTAAGCTCAACGATAAATACATTACTGTCATCATCGATCATTGACCCCCAAATGAACACCGAAACCGTCTCAAATCGGAATATCGACCTCGAATACTCACAACCCCTAAACAAAATCCAGCGACCGGACCGATCTCACACCACTGCGACTGGCCTGCGCCTGTACCAGCGCAGCTGGGTACTGCTACACGATCAAACGGAAAATCCCCGACAATAATAACGAACACACCGAAACAACGAAATATACCGGCAATTAAAAATAATATCACAATCAGCCCCGATCGCCGACCTAATAATGAAGACCGAAATGGTATCAAACTGCTATATCGACTTCGAGTACTAACGACCCCAGAACGAATACCCGCAACCATATCGACGACAAGCCACTGCGAGCGGCCTGCTCCTGACCAACCGAGCCGGATCACCACAACCTAACATCAGATACAGCGCAAGGTCATACTCAACATCCAATCATTACTGCCGAAGCTTCCCGACATAAGGGCCGATCTTCAACATCGAAGTCCTGATATCATGTGTCTCACTGAAACCAACCTTAAAGCGAGAACTCAAAATCGTCTTGTGAGCAATTTGAGCGCAGATAAATTACCAGTCACTTCTTCACTCCGTCCTCAATTGCATATCGAGGCACTATGGCTGAAAGCAAAACTTGATAAAAAAGAAAGCAGTACTAATCGGCTGCCTTTATCGGCTACCATCAATTAACTACGCCCAGCTTCAAGCTGATATTGAAGAACAACATTTAAAAACACAATCTCATCCCACCCATCACAACGGATTATAATAGCAGGCGACCTCAATGCGGACAGTTTTACAAACCCGTCTACATATGCTCGTCTCCTAGAGCTCGAGAGGTACGGTTTGAAGTGTGTGGTAGATCAGCCAACATTCTACCCCGGGGAAGCTCAGTCTGTTCTTGACGTAGCACTGTTGTCTAATACCCTGTGTTCGGATATTTCACCGCCAACATGTGCCGTAGAGTTACGCGATTACTCATGCCATCATCGCCGCGTGACAATCGAAACCGCAATTCCTCGTTTAAAACCAGTGCCAGTAAACAAAACCACTCGCAATTGGCGGACCTTTAATAGGATTTCCTTCATTAATGACTACTGAATGGCACACAGTGTTACAGGGCTCGGGTGAACAACGATGAGAGACTTTTGCCTCAACGTTTAACAAAATTTTGGATACCATGCACCCATGAGACTTTTTCGTGTCCGTAATCCATCTCCTCCCCCTGTTAGCCAAGAAACATTGACTCTTATGAGGCGGCGTAAAGAGGCTAAACAAAACAATGATCCAGCTAGCAAAAGCCTCAACGGCATTACTAAGCGCGTGATAAGACAGGATTGCAGGATATAATATAATCATATATATATATCATCATATATCATATATATCATACATACCTCATATATCATTATACATATCATATATATATATATAATCATATAATATAATCATAATATATTTCCAGGAAAATAAGCGAGTCTTCTCCGTCTGCACTTTATCGCGGCATACAGCCTGTGATTGCTAAAAAGAGGGAGATTCCTACTTAGCCATTTAATTTCACTCTAGATAAACTGAATGAGTATTTTACCTCATTTAGAGCAAAGACAAAGGATAGAGTGACCACCGAATACCAACAGTCGGGACGAGAACCGCTGAAGTGCGCCCGCCACGCGTAAACGCTGGGGCGTTGCGAACAACCCCGGTCACATTGGACCAACTGAAACGAACCTTATTCTCGCAGCCAAAGAAAAACTCTAATATTGAATATGATATACATACTGGTAAAATACTTAAGTTTGTTTCGACATAATTGGATATTTTTATTTCAAATAATTGACCTGAGCGATGCCCATCTTCCACGTCTAAACACACCTTTAGGAGAACACATGCTAAATTTTCACCCAGCCATGGAACAGAAAGATGCTAACGACAACTTTTTCATAGAAATTCTTACTACTACCAAGGACAACGCAGACCTCAAAATTGCTGAGGCAATCCACATTCGAAAACTAAAACCCACTATGAACAGTGTAATTTACCCGCGGAAATTAATTTGATTCAGCGGTATCGCAATTGTCTCATTAAACCTTTCCCAAAAATAAAAAAATGTATTACCATGTTCCTTGTGTTTACTTTGTACCCTCTAAGAGTGAAGTTTTCCGGACTGTAAACCATGTATACTGTGCCACGATGTTGGATTTTTTGTGCTGATATATTTTTTAGCAATTTTATCACTCCAAGAGGATGGTGGAAACCGAAACTTGTTGGGTTTTGTAATACGACTAAAAAGTATAAATTCTTTTTTTCCTGGTCAATACGTTCATAATATATCAATTTAAGCTCTAACTATTTGAAGCCTCTAATTTTAGACCAGTCACAACTGTCCCAGTGATTTGCAAAATAATTGAAAAACTAGTTCGCACCCAACTAACATCTCACTTGAAACAGCAAAACCTTTTCAATGATGACCAACACTGTTTTAGAGAACATCACTCAACGTCTACTGCTTTATTTACAGTAACTGAGGACATCTTAAAAGGCATGGATAAATAAAAAACAGCTCTTTTAACGTTGACTGATCTCAGTTGCTGTTTTGATGTCATGGACCATGAGACACTGTTAACTTAACTCGTTGCTATGCAAATTTCGACGGAATGGTTCAGGAGCTATCTGAGTAGACAGACTCAGCTTGAACCATAGGCACATTTCAGGGTGCTTGTCTGGGCCCATTGTTGCTTCACATTATAAGTAATGGCCTCACATGTCACATTCCATCTGAACTCGAAAAGTTCCGGGTCACAGTTGTTCGCTATGCAGACGACACTGGACCCCGAAGCAGAATATCAGCTCTACAGCTTTGCTTGGAAATTATACTAGACACAATGTGCACATGGTTCCAACGGCATGGAATGATGACGTGCATTGACGGGGGCGGGGGCCGGGTACCCGCCTCCTCGTTTTTTTTTGGAAATAGCATAAAAACGGCGGCGCGTAGCGCTGCCGTACTTAGCATAACTTTTTTCTCATCATTTCTACAACTTTTGTCAAAATTCTAAGGTCAGGTTATCTCAGGTCAGGTCACCAGTACAGGTCAAGTGACCTGACCTCCACAAAAGTTTAAGACAACATAAGTCGGAACAGGTTGAACTTATCCGATTGAAACTCATACCACATAATCGGCCCACCGAGTTCTCTAAAACGTGTTCCGGTATTTTTGATATCGATGACCTAAGGTCAGGTACGAGCCGTGACCTCACCATTGGAAATACACGGGAAACATGGTTTTAACTGAATCACTTAGTAACGGATGGTGATAGAGCGTTTATTTTAGCTGCATTAGATTCGCCTTGTCTCTGCGGTTCTAATGGCATGCATGCTATGAAATTTGACCTGGACCTGACCTCAGGTCAGGTCAAATCCTTGATTTGACCTAGCAAGGCCATATTATATACCCTTCGATTCGGCTTTCTGCAAGGATTCATACAGTTTAAGCCGCTTTGCTCTATCTTTACTTGTTCAGATATAATGACCAAAAACGTTCATTTACATGTTATCCCTATTACGGCATGTTTTGACCTCTAGTGACCTTAAATGTGACCTGACAAAAAATGGTCCAAAAATTTTCGACGGAGAAGTGGATGGGCCACCCAACGACGTTTACTGTTTTTCGCTACCTAGCGTGGTTCTCGAGATCTTAGGGGGCGGGTACCCGCCCCCCCGTGAAAGCGAAGGTGGCCCAGACCCCCGTCAATGCGCGTGTTAATGCTGACAAAACTGAGCTTTTACTCTGCGGGAATCGTACACAAATCGCAAGTCTAACCCACTCCCAAGTATCCGATTCATGGGTGAAACGCTTAAATGTACCAATAAGGTTAAAAACCTAGGTGTTACAATAGATAGCAAACTCTCGTAGCGATATCACGTCAAAAACCAAGCTGTTGGATGTTTGAGCACGTTACTAGGATTGTTTCATGCAAAACATGCTCTGCCCATTTCCACATTTCCTAGTCTGATCGAATCACTCGTCATGCCACACGTTAGATATTGTGTTCAAGTGTATGCCAGCGCAAACCCGTGTGTGTTTGTGAGCTAGAAAAGGTCTTAAACTGTAAGGCAAGGGTGATATCTGGATGTGACCATATCTCTGATGTCCTTCTACGACTAGAATGGCGGACGATTCTTCAGTTGATGACCTACTTCAATGTATGCTCGCAGCATAAAATCATCAGGAACGAAACGCCCTCATCCATCAAAAGCAGCATATCATTCAACCACGAAATTGTAGCTCGTGAACCTCGGCAATCATCGCAACTGTCACTCTATCATCCAAATTGCAGCCATGGAAAATGTAGTTCATATATCGGGCCTTTCCAAATACAACCAGCACCTTATACCAAATGATCTTAATGTTGTTTTATAAGGCAAGCTATAAGAAATTCATGTTAGCCCCGCAAGACGACTTTTGAAATCATGTGTACATACTTTGTGTTGACTCGTGATGTGGTTTACGTTATAGTCGTAATGTGACTGTGGTTTTTGTGACGATGGTTTCAGAATAGCTGTACTTGAGTAGAGAAACCTGGCAATGTCCTGCAGGCTGTCGAAATAAATAAACACAAACTGCACAGACCCAGCCCAGAAACTGCACAGGCGCAACGCGCAAACTGGCGAAACGCATCACAGAAAGTGTGAAGGCTCACCACAGAAACTGCACAGGGGCTCACAGAAACTGCGCAGGGGCTCACAGAAACTGCGCAGCTGCAGCGCAGCAACTACAAACGCTCAGCACAGAAACTGCGCAGGGAAAGTACAGAAACTGCACAGGGGCTCACAGAAACTGCGTAGGGGCGGCGCAGAAACTACGCAGGGAGCCAGGGGCTCACAGAAACTGCGCAGGAGCAGCACTAAAAAGCTGCACCAGCGCGCGACGCGGTTGGCTGATCGACTGCCGGGGCTATCAGCCCTCACGCGTGTCACGCCCAGTTGATTTGATTGCCTCTTCTTATCTGTGTCGGATTTGAAGCATATAAAACGCATGCACTTTGGGTATGACAGTGCCCTGCATGCTATGATTTTGATTCAGAGGGAGGGAGGAAGAGTGAACAGGCGAGAGACAGTGTGAAAATGATTTTTGGGGTATGTTGGTTGCAGCTTAATTATACAAACTGTACTTTGAGGATCTTCCAAGAGTTAGAATTTCGCACCCGGGTGAGCAGGGGAAATCGAGTGAAAACGTCATAGAGATTCAATGCCTTCGTACGTTTATACACTTTACGATCAGCCTGCATCTGAAGGTCGATCTCAATATCTGCTTCCGTTTCCAAACCTGGATTAGGAAATCCTCACATAGGCAATTCTGCTTGTTCCGTTCCGTTCCCAAACCTCAAACCAGCTCAAGCATATTGAAACGACTGAAGAGTTTCACAGTGAATGCGCATTGCACATGAAATCAAAGACAATTACAAACTTCCTCAGTCCACTGTCAAAAACTAGGGAAAGCGAGACCGGTACATCGCAATGCAAGCTGGGCCGTTATAAAATGTAGTCAGTAAAATAAGCAATTTTGAAACATAGTTATCTGATACCTGCGGTGAAAAGAACTGTCACACTACCTGTCACCATGACAGATGGAGGTCGCCCCAGGGTTGACAACAGCTTGGACAATTTTGGATCGGGCCTTTCCTAATTTCCTTGCTCTGAGGCAGCGAAGCACACTTTCTCGGAAATTTAGCGACTTCAGATGGATATCCATGGAGTCCTAACGGATTCACACGGATCTGTCGAAGAAACTTCGCCGCTGCCCAGATTGGTTTTGAGTGTTCTCCGCCGTAAAATACCCGCTTATTAACCATCGTAATTCCAGTTGGTCTAAGACGCATCCGGCCCATCCGGCTCATCAGCACGTCCGGCTCTAGAGTGGAGGAGGGCACAGAACACGCACAGAACAGAACACCGGTCCACTTCCGGCTCCAGAAGGGAGGGCACCGCAGGCACAGAACAGACACAGCGCCGAACACCGCTCCGCAGCACCGCTGTGTCACCAGAGAGTCTGATCGACACTCGTCCCCGCAGTGGCACAGGTGCAGGTGAAGTCGAACACCACCTGCTGATTTGACTGATAACACGGCATCACAATATTATGACAGAGCGTCGCCGAAAGTGATTTGGAGCTTACATTACAGTACATCTTTACCAGATGTTGAATCTACCGAGTGGGAGCTTTGCCACGCCATCAAGGCAAGCACAAACCCTGTCTTCACCAGTGACAAGTTTAACATTCACTGAGGTAGACATGCACCGGATTTGACCGGATTTTAGGGTTTTTGTCAATACCTAGGTGTCAATTGCTCTCAGTCAGAGGAGGAGGATTTCAAGTACACAGTGCAAATTCGAGAACTTGATGTTTTGAAGAGTGCATCAGTTTTGAAACAAAGTTACATGAAAGTCACTGTGCTATATTCTCTCTACGCTGGAAGTTTTTCTAGGAACAGGGTTTGCTACGTCAGCCATTATGCAAAAAATATTTTGAGATTTTATGTGTGGAATGTCCCCGAAATGATGCTACACAAAAGTACAGCTTTTCATGCGGAGCTTCGGGATTTATATTTTGTGCGTTGGTATGTGCACCACTTAGCACCCAACCCAGTCGGCCTCCGAGCCACCTTCACCCCAGTGGAGGGTTTGGGGGTCAAACACCCCCGCCTCGATCTCGACTCGTATGCGGGATCTCGACTCGTATGCCGCTCCGCTCAGGTCACCCTCCCACCAGTCAGTTGCCAGACGACCTTAGAGCCCCGGAGCATCTCAAGGGAACCGATCCCAAGCTTGGACAAGCAAAGTCGCTGCATGTTTCTGAGCAGCGGGTCGGAGCCCAACGCTCTACCAACTGAGCTACCGGGAAGGCGATAATGTCTTCACTTTCAACATATATAAACAAAATATAACTTTACCCCTACAATATACGATGTCATCAAAACAGAATGAGCTCACTTTGGGTTGCCTTAAGCATCACAGGTAATCAGGATGCTGGCCTCTAAGGGCGCCACTCAGAACATGGTAAGGTTCTTAGGGTTATCATTGTTGGCATTAGCTGCGTAGAACTTGTGACAGTCATGCGGTTAAGACTTAGACCAATCACATTGTTGCATTCAGATGGAAAATAACTCATTTATGGATTGAACTAAGGCCTGAAGGCCCTTTGTGCAGAAATAGTATGCATACAGAGAGCTTGGAGTGAAATGAAACATGCTAATAGTCGTTTATTGACACGCTCTAAAAACTTATCTCTCCGTTCGAAACCCATTATAAAAGAGGGTTAGCTGTAGCCTAGCCCTAAGCTGGTCAGCTGTAAAGCTGTAGTTTTCGGATGACATGACACGTGATCTCAAGACATTTGTTCTCTCCGACACTGCGATCCAAACAATATGTTTTCGTCCAAATATGTGTGAATATAGTTTGCCCCTGCCCTTTAACATCCGACAAGGCATAGGCGGATCCAGGGGGGGACAATGGGGGCACCTGCCCCCCATCGGCCCTCAGCGCCCCCCGAAGGTGCCCACGATCGACAATCCTGGATCCGCCTATGCGACCAGGCAACACTACTAAAAACATCCAATGTGGAGCACAATGTGTGATCCATCTTCGAGCACACGCATTGATGGTGTCACCCTCGGATTTTTGTCCTAGATAACTTGAGATTAACACGCCCATTGACGGGGGGTACCAGCCCTTGGGTCCTTTGATGTATAATGTTCTGCACGTTGACATGAAGGTACTTTCAGCACCGACTCTCTGGTGTGCCCTTAAGCGACACCTCGTGTCACAGCAGACTTAAGGTGGACTTAAACGATATAAAAAACTTTGAGATATGTACGCCGGTTTTATTAAATTTCGGTTTCCATCACGTCTTTCCACTTACACACAGAGGCAGCAAGCCGACGAACCCACCAGCTCGATAGTGTGTCAGGTCTGGCGCTCAGACAGCGTTAAAGGGAATGTGGCACCTTCATAACGTGATTTTAACTGACATAGCCAAGTTGTAAAGCATGCCAGAAAACCTGTTACTCAATATATCATTTGTCTTGAAACACGAGATTTCCGTAGAAAAAAGCTAAAACCTACCTAAAATGTACCCATCATGTACCCTTAGCAGCAGGCCAAAGTTGTCATGGCTGTTGGTGTGACGACATATGCTGACATCATGGTGAGTATCAGCCAATCGAAGCGCTTGAAGTGTATTGAATATGGTAGTGGTTGCCAGATCATGACATCATCCACAGGCAGATATTTATTTCTTTCCCTAGAGGAGCATTTTAAAAACGAAATATTGAGCTTATTGTACATTTTTCAGAGAAACCATGGACGCTTCAATGATTTTCGGTTAAAAGTGCCCCTAATTACATTTATTTCCGGGATTTGACCAAGGTGCCACGTTCCCTTTAAGTGTCATACACCACTCAGATTTAATGGATATAATCTAGCACAATTGCAGTGCATAGATAGGATAGAAGTTGCTGAGTCTTTTCTTAAAAGCTCGGCTACAGTTTCGTGGGCAATATCTTCCGTATTGTCTCAAAACTTATTCAGTATATTTTTGTTTCAAGGGGATTCCACTTCTGGCTTTGAATTTCCTGGTAACGACATCACTGCCAATGTGGCCCCTCTTGATTCTTGTATCTTGTATCAATCGCCAACAGGTATTTATGAATGTCACCCAATTACAGGCAAATTCAGGATAAAATGAACCTACAATACATACAATACATGGTCCCAATTAAAACGTCGCATGGTTAAAACAAAAGCAAGAACAGATACACCTTCAGAGAGGCACCAATCTGGTCGTTGTATACACAGAAATCTCCTTTTTTAATCTGCCGATTGGATCCACTAGCATGTCGCTCCTCGGTGAAAATGTCAGAAAATCATTAGCAATGATAGGAGCTCGCACGAACAGGCCAGACTTCACAGTATTTACCCTGCCAAATGGTACGTGGAAGACAACACCACTTTTCGTCAGCCTCGGTTGTACACGCAATGAGAAACATTCTAAGAGGTACGACGATGAGATGAGACCTTTAAAAATCTTGTGTATAAATAAAATATCAAATTGATCGCGCCTCGCCTGAAGTGATCGAATTCCGTAAAACATCATCAACTGATTAGATTCAAGAGACAGGCAGACTGGTCTAGTATGGTTTGAAAGCCACATGAGAAGCCTGTGCTGAGCTCTCTCAATGCGAACGAGATGACACTTTGCCGCTCCCGCCCAGATGACGGAACAATATTCTAATATGGACCGATTGTTTGCATTAAAGGCGGATATTGCGGCATGTCTATCAATTTCATAATGGGGAGAAGCAGACTGCAAGGATCGAATGAGTAATCCGAGTACCCTGTTGGCCTTAGAAACCGTGGTGTTAATGTGATGCTACCAGACAAAATAAACTTTATCTCGTTGATAAGTTTTGAAGTGCTGCGGCGGGGAGCATGATGATGAGTTGCTAAGATGTTCCTGGCCTCTCCCCTCGAATCCGGAAATGTAAAAACACTGAAGATTTCAGTGTTTTTCTTTTCCTTCAGTGACCTGTCGCTCGCTCTTCGTGACCTGTCGCCTCAATCTTCGTGTTTTTTTTCGGATTCGGAGGCGGAACATCTAAACTTTATCTCATTTGCTTAGCCTTTAACACCCACCCCGGTGGGCCTTCGAGCCACCTTCACACTGGTGGGGGTTCAAACACCCCCCTCCTCGAACACGTCTCCTAAGCGGGATAGCAAAAAACGTGAACGCTGGTGGATAGTCCATAAAAATTCAAGAAGAAATCACATCGATCACTTTTTGGCTTAGGTCAATATTGAGGTCATGACAGTTCAAAGAGCCGCGCCGGGTGCCGGCCGTGTCCTCCCGTACTTAAACGGAACCGTATCGAAGTAGTGTCGCTCCGCCCCCCCCGCCGCTAATGCGCAGTCTGCCGTCGCGCCGCGTTCCGGTGTCGCCCGCTATCGGAGCTGTCCGGCCCCCGCGGAGAAATAAGACGGCACACCCCGCCGGCCTTTTTCTATCGTATGTTCTCGACGTACGTGCCGATCCTCCTAGCCCTTATCCCGCCGGACCGCCAAAAACACCAGTTCATAGTCTGCAGCAGCCTGTATTTCACATTAACACGCGCATTGACGGGGGGCGGGTACCCGCCCCTTGGGTTTTTCGGAGATAGCGAAAACGGCAGCGCGTAGCGCCGCCGTACTGGTATACCTTTTCCTCATCATTTTTACAACTTCTGTGAAAATTTTAAGGTTAGGTCATCTCAGGTCAGGTCACCATTACATGTCAAGTGACCCGACCTCAAAAAAGTTTAAGATAGCATAAGTCGGAGCAGGGTGAACTTATCCGATTGAAACTCATATCACATAATGGCCCCACCGATTTCTCTAAAATATGTTCCGGTATTTTTGATATCGATGACCTAAGGTCAGGTACGAGGCATGACCTCTCCATTGGAAATACATGGGAAAAATGGTTTTACGGAATAACTCAGTAACGGATGGTGATAGAGCATTTATTTTAGCTGCATTAGACTCGCCTGGGCTTTGCGGTTCTCATGATATGCATTTTATATAATTTGACCCTGACCTGACCTCAGGTCAGGTCAAATTTGATTTGACCTAGCAAGGTCAAATTATATATCATTCGATTCGGCTTGCTAAGAGGATTCATATAGTTCAAGTCGTTTTGTCTATCTTTACTTGTTCGATTTAATGACCGAAAAACTGAATTTACATGTTATCCCTATGACGGGCATGTTTTGACCTCTCGTGACCTTAAATGTGACCTGACAAAAAATGGTTCAAATGTTTTCGATGGGAAGTGGATGGGCAGCCCAACGCCGTTTACCGTTTTTCGCTACCTACCGTGGTTCTCGAGATCTTAGGGGGGGTACCCGCCCCGTCAATGCAAGTGGCTGACCCCGTCAATGCGCGTGTTAATCATTGTATGTACACGGAGGCTTCCCCTCCTTCCCTTCCAGCGCTAAAGAGCGGGATCACAAGTGCCCTGTTTGCGCCGTTTGTATGGTGTTGTTAGGTCAAGCGGTAACGTTAGTATGTAACAAACGTGCATGGTTTGAGTTGAGCCCCGACACGCTCTTATTATTGTGTGTTTTGTTATTGTGTGTTTTGTGCGTCAATAAACGTGTACGGATTCAAGAAGGTGGCATGTTAGAGAAGAGTTCTCGGCGCTCTAGTGTCTGCCAGAGCTGAGTAGGAACCATTTTAGGCACTATTCGCTTCCTCTCGTTACGGCAAATCGAATGATGTATAATATTGCCATACTAAGTCAAAACATGGAAGTGACCCCACTTAAGGTTAGGTCAAGGTCACTATCTAAGCTAGAATAGTCAACATGCATATCGATCAATTTGGAATAGCAATCCAAACGCAATGGCATCAAAATAAAAACATTTTCATCATTTCCTGCAAAATAATTGACCCAAATCTGAAAACCTGCTTAGGTAGCCCCAGATGTCCTCTCAGAGGTCACAGATCCAAACTTGCAGCATCAACGTATAACAAAGCCTAGGATACTATGATTTGGCGAATACGAAGGTATTCCAAGCAGTATCCTCAGAAAAAGAGAACCTTTTCGGCCAATTTCCTTTTTCCCCATGCATTTCTAATGGAGGGGTCATGATTCGTACCTGATCCTAGGTTATCGATAGGAAAAATTCCGGAATACTTTTGTAGTGCTCAGTGGCAGAGGTGCAAGAACTATGCTGGCTGTCACAAACTCAAGGTCACGTATACCTCCTCTGTCACACGGAGCTAACATTTACAATAGTATGTTTGCATGCTATTTTGAATATGCTGAATGTCCTTTACCTGTCTCTTCCTTTTTGGAGCCACTGGCGGACGCAGAGGGGGAGTAAAGGGCCATAGAAACCAAAATACCAAAATTTGGGCCGATTTACTAGAAAAAAACTGTTTACGATGTCTCCCGAGTTTCCCCTCCCCCAAACACCACTCCGGCGTCCCCCTTTTCTTAACAGACATTGTTTAAACACCATACCATTGCAGAATGTTAGGAGCAACACATGTGTTTAATAATTTTTGGGGCTTATCGACACACCAACTGCCAGGGTCATACGGCGTCGCCAACTCATTCCCCGTCGGAAGGGTTTCTCGGGAGCCAGCTTGCTCCTTGTCCAGGGAAGCCGCCGGGCCTTGAACCCGGGTCGGCTGCGTGGAAGCCAGCTACGCTGACCGCTCCACTGACGTGTCCCTAACACATGCGTTTTCATTTTTGGAAGGTACTTCCATTTTTGGAAGGAGTGTTTCCAATTATAATTCGCCTCCCACCCCCGGTTATCACCTGTCTGGGGTCTGTCTTCCTCGCAGTAAGAAACTCCGAGGCAACGACCTGGCATAAACGCAAAAGTCCTGTATGTCTATGGGCCTCATAGGCACAGAGGCATTGGAATTATCATACCAAAGAAAGATCCGGCGTAGTCGAAATCCTGCTCAACTCCAAGCACCTCAAGTCCCTGTGTAATGCTTACTATGCTCGATAGACTTTAGTTCCGCATGCTCAACGTTATCGTATCTACACAACTCGCAAGGCCTTACAACACCCAATACCACGCACATTGCTTTGTCGCTACTGCGCAGTTTGCGTATATATGCTGCGAAGCTATTTTTAGTAGCTATAGTCGTGCCTTGGACGCACCAGATACTAAATTCAATGAAAAGAAGGGTCGGTATATTGAAGATGCTAAAACTTTTAATTTGAATTTCTTGGAGAAATTATAAATATGCAGGCAGAAAACTACAAAATAAATGATTTGTATTACTGGTAACGCATTGCATGTGCTTACAGTAATTTTCTATTTCAGAAATTAGCCAGTCACATTTCCGGTTTCTAATAGCATACTTTCCGCAAACTGCTGACAATCGTCAACATTGGGTCACATGTTAAAATATGGCAACTGTGACAGCGGTATATTGGCGGACGCAGGAGGGGGGGCTATTCCAGCCATATCCCCCCAGAGCGCTGGAGGGGCAAACTATATTTTGGCCCCCAAAGGCCGGATAAATTTTTGAAACAGTGTTTACACTAGGTCTGTAGAGCAAAACAATTTTCACTCCCACCACCCCTCCCACCACCCCTCCCCCTCCCCCAGGAGAGCGAAACATGTACTTGGAGAGGTAGCTTATGCTAGGTCTGTTGAGTACCCAAATTGTACTTCCCCGCAGGAGGAGAGACAGACATGGGTTTGCCCTCCCCCAAAAAAAAACTCGGGTCTCTGTCCGCCCCTGCAGCGGTATACAGGCTCTCTGTATCGGAGGTTTGCAGTTTTAGTACACTCTGAACATATCAGCCGTTTTCACAACGTGAATTACACCTTGGGAGTCCTTGGGACCTTGGGAGCCAGGCTATAAGCCTTTCGGCTGGGAACCATCCAGTTCATGCAGGCATACAGCTAACATGTTTACCCACATAAGAGGCCAGGTTGTTTCGTATCTGCCCCTTTGTTTTTGCCATTGCCTCACATAAGGGTTAGTCTGTACATACATGATTCTCGTCCCTCCCCTCCCCTAAAGCTCCCTCAGTCTCCATTGGTACTTTTTAACAGAAATTGTAGCCACCGGATGCCAGGGCTGGAGGTCTCTTCTCGATCCAGGGAGGTCCTGGGTGAGTTAACGGTGGCACGGCAGCACAAACAGTACTGGGCCGGGGGTGGCCTAGCGGCTTCGTTGCCAGTCTACAGATCGGATAGCATGGATTAACGTGGGCTCAAGCCCCACGGCGGGAAACCGCCTTCCGTGTCCGATCTGACCCGGTAGAGAGGATCCTTAAACACCTACGCCAATAACCCCTGTAATTGGGCAAATGTGCCTGTTGGGAGTGGCCCTAATAAAAAGGCCCCTTACAAAGCCTTTGGGAGACTCAAAATCCAGGGGGTCCTGACCCTCCCCCCCGATTTCCACCCATGCCCGATACACACCACCACTTAACTCAGGAACTCACCAATCCTCCTCAAGCTTCAACCAAACGCAACCACCTCGTTTGCAAGGATCAGTGCGAACATAAGCTAAACCACCGGCCGAGGAGGCTACGTTAGCGACCACTATCTGTCGACCCATGAGCCAGCCGCAGTATAGAGGGCGCTGTTGACATTACGTCCAGCCGGTTCAAGTGGGCCCGGCCGGCGCCGCAGCGACCGGGAAAAGTAGGCCGTCTATTCTATTCTATTTTATTCTATTCTATTGATGCGAGTGCTGAATATCATTACAATCATTGAATCATGATCGGTACCATTATGCCAAATGTGTTGCTGGATCTTCTTTTGATCAAAATTTATAGACAAATTCGAAAAAGGTTACATCTGATGACCTTTGGTGACCCTCTATTGACCGGACGTCAAAAGGTATGGCAGGGTACAGATTTTCCTTTTAAGAGCTTCTGAATGATGTTTAAAAGGTTGATCTAACTTTTCTAGACGTAGAGTTACACACTAAATTTGTCAGCCTCATTTTAGAAGAACAGAATTACATGGGCTTACAAATAGTGCCAAAAATGCCAAAAATGAATCAAATATTTTTGATGGAGAAGTAGATGGGCTACCCAACGTCGTTCACCGTTTTTCGCTGCATAGCGTGGTTCTCGAGATCTAAGGGGGGACGGGTAGCCGCCCCCCAACCGTCAAAGCGAAGGTGGTTCAGACTCCCGTTTATGCGCATGTTAATACTTTGTCAAACGACGGAGGGCCTCAGAAATAATGAACAATAAACATCAATGATGTTTCGAGTCCAGAATTCGATTTTGTGCCTTTCCACCAAGTAACACGGAGCAAAGCAGCATGTGTTTCCCTCTTCTGGTATATTATCTGGTTGTACTTCGGCAGCGCTCCCTATTAGTCCTCACCCTTTATAACTCGTCCGATTGTTAAGTTTTGTATTTATGAACGTCTCTCTCCTCCTTCCCTCGGTTACGTTCGGACTGGGCCCCAATCCTTTCCACTGAGCAGAAACCCATCGCGACACTCTAGACTTCAGCGAACTCGGCCGCCAGCTAGCCTGTGCTGACTGCCGCCGTCTCGCCTGTACCGAAGAGCAGCCTTGGATGGTGTGGCAAATAATCAAGCCAATAGAGAGCAAGGTATGGCTAGAAATTATTTGAAAAAAACATGCTATTATACATCTCCTGATTCATGGCTTAGGGCTCTATCATTTTCATGGATAAGTTTCCGCAGAATTTCTCGCGATACAAGTGAACGCGCCTCCACCAATCAGCGGCCGCCATCCGCCGGCAGCCAGATTGCCTGCGGCACAGGGGTTACAGAGGTCACGCTGGGCGCCGCTGACGCCAAGTTCAAGCCTCGGTGGGGAGAGGTCGCGGGCAGATTGTAAAACCTACATGTGTGGTATTGAGAATGGTGGTAGTTGTGCCTGGTGACAGACTGAGGGAGGGGACCGGTGTAGGAGACATTCTGTGCACGCGGGTAGATATATGGTTTAAGTGTTTGTGCAATGTGCAGTGTCGATAACACTGGACAAACATGAGTGCGAGTTCATGAAATGGGTTCGGTATATGAGTATGCTTGACGGACAAAATTGCAGCCACCAATTTCGAGTACTTAGTATTTTTCAGTATCAGGTTAGATGATGCAGTTTTTCAAAGCTTTTAAAATTGCCACACTTATTAGTAAAACAACACATACGGTCTATGTGACATACACGCCTATCTGACATTACATGAGTATGCAACACTAGACGCTTAAAATGACATAATGACAATTTGAGGCAGAGAGAAAAGTAGTTCTGACCAAGAAAACAAGGAGGGTCCAAGGCAAGGCACAAGATGCCTGAGGGAATTAACTGATAAGTATGTTTATTTTAATGACGTGAGCATCACTGTATTCATTTAGCATATGCCATTCCCCTATCAGTTACCACGTCCTTTCGATGTCGCCGCCACTCGGCCTCCGGGCAGCCAGAAGCCACTGTGCACCGCCGTCTAACCGTGATTGTCCGACCCTCAATCTTTAGGCACATAAAACTGGTTTGTATGATATAATACTCCGCTGTTAATCTTTCGGGCGACGTCTCTCTTCCTAGTTAGTCATTGTTTATTATCATCATTAGTTGTGAAAAGTTATGTACTGCTGTAGTTGGGGTCGTCTCCCGCCCTGCCTTTCGCCCTCGCTTTTGGGCCGGGTGTAAGATCAAGACGTTCAACTCTCAGCATTCGCATTATACCTAATTTGGTGGAATTGAGGCAGCGGGTGACCTCGCAAGTAATGTCCAGCATTGAAAGGGTGAATCCTAGCGAAAAATAATTCTTTTTGGTTGATGTTGATTTTTCAGGCCAAAATTTCCGTATTGACAGAAAAAATATAGCGTACTAGAATCTTGATACGAGGATGGGAGATGACAATAATAAAACATCTAGAAACGATAACTAAATTCTTTCGAGCAGCGAAACGTTTTGAACGGACGTTTTTTTATTTTCAAAATGTTTAAAATCAAATTGTAAAATCTTTATAGCACGGCACATGTCAGAGGAAACGGTAACTGAACAGTCTCTAAATTAAGCAGTAGTGGGTTGTAGCATGGATTTTATTGAGCGGGACCATGCAGGGCTGTAAACTTAAATCTCTTTGGGGCTGTCCGGGCACTTGGAATGAAATATCGAGTTAGTGCTAACACACGCATTGACGAGGGTCTGAGCCACCTTCGCTTTGACGGGGTAGGGTGGGGGGTACCCGCCCTCCCCCTCAGGCCTCGAGAACTACGCTAGACAGTGAAAAGCGGTAAACGGCGTTGTGTGGCCCGTCCACCTGTCCACCGAAAATATTTCAAATATTTTTAGTCAGGTCATATTTAAGGTCACTGGAGGTCAAAACATGCCGTCATAGAGATAAAATGTAAATGAAGGTTTCGGGCATTAAATCTGAACAAGTAAAGACAGAGTAAAAAACAAACGAAATGAATCCTCGCAGCAAGCTGAATCGAATGATATATATTATGACCTTGCTAGGCCAAATCAAGGATTTGACCTGACCTGAGGTCAGGTCAGGTTCAAATTAGATGAAATGCAAATCATTAGAACTGCAAAGACAAGACGAATCTAATGCAGTTAAAATAAACGCTCTATCACCATCCGTTACTAAGTTATTCAGTTAACACGCGCATTGACGGGGGCGGGTACCCGCCCCCTCCTCGGGTTTTTCGGAGAGAGAGAAAACGGCGGCGCGCAGGCCGCCGTACTTGGTATACCTTTTCCCGCATCATTTTTGCAACTTCTGTGAAAATTTTAAGGATAGGTCATCTCAGGTCAGGTCACCAGTACAGGTCAAGTGACCCGACCTCAAAAAAGTTTAAGATAGCATAAGTCGGAGCAGGGTGAACTTATCCAATTGAAACTCATATCACATAATGGGCTCACTGAGTTCTCTAAAATAAGCTCCGGTATTTTTGATATCGATGACCTAAGGTCAGGTACGAAGCATGACCTCTCCATTGGTAATACATGGGAAATATGGTTTTTACTGAATAACTCAGTAACAGATGGTGATAGAGCGTTTATGTTAGCTTCTTTAGACTCGCCTTGGCTTTGAGTTCTAATGATATGTATTTATATAATTTGACCTGACCTGACCTCAGGTCAGGTCAAATCTTTGATTTGACCTAGAAAGGTCAAATCTATATCATTCGATTCGACTTGCTGCGAGGATTCATTGAGTTTAAGGTGTTTTGCTCTATCTTTATTTGTTCAGATGTAATGGCCGAAAACTTAATTTACACGTTATCCCTATGACGGCATGTGACGGCATGTTTTTGACCTCTGGTGACCTTAAATGTGACCTGACAAAAATGGTTCAAATATTTTCGATGGAGAAGTGGATGGGCTACCCAACGCCGTTTACCTTTTGCTACCTACCGTGGTTCTCGATCTTAGGGGGCGGGTACCACCCCCTCGTCAATCCGAGGTGCTCGCCCCTCTGTGTTAAAATCATTTTTGCCATGTATTTCCAATGGAGAGATCATGGCTCGTACCTGACCTTATGTCATCGATATAAGAAATACTGGAACATATTTGAGAGAACTCAGTGGGCTCCTTATGTGATATGGGTTTCAATCGGATAAGTTCACCGTTCTGACTTATGCTATCTTAAACTTTTTTGAGGTCGTCCTTGACCTGTACAGATGACCTAACCTTAAAGTTTTCAAAAAAGTTGTAAAAATGATGAGAGAAAAGGTATGCCAAGTACGGTGGCGCCACGCGCCGTCGTTTTTATGCTATTTCCGAAAAACCCGAGGGGGCTGGTACCCGCCCCTCCGTCAATGCGCATGTTGAACTACAGTGTAAGTTTTATTGTTCATCATTTTTAGGATTCAAAAGAACCGCGCGATGGCAAAAATTATATTATTATGCCATCTCCTTCCATATGGTGGTCAATACAATTTTTCCTTCTTCGACTTTGAGCACCCCCAATGATGTTCCCAAATTCACAGCCCTGACCCTGACCCTGACGACTGTCGAGGGTTACCTGCTGCCTTGCCCTGGGCGGGTCCAGGAATTCCCATCGAGGGGAACCCGACCAGGGGCATTGCCACACGCAGGGGGGGGGGGACATTTCGACCATGGTCCCCCAAGAGGCTGGAGGGGTCCAAAATATCTTTTGTCCCCTCCCCCAAACGCCGGAGAAATTAAAAAAGGTGTTTACACTAAGTCTGTAGAACAACACAATACTAGCCCCCGCATCCACCCCCCCCACCGCAGTAGAGCGATCAAGTTCCTGGAGAGGTAGCTTATGCTAGGTCTGTTCAGCACCCAAATTGCACGTCCCACCTCACCCCCAGGAGGAGAGGCAGACATGGGTTTGCATCCCCCTCCCGGAGGAAAGGCAGGCTGGGTTTGCCCCCAAAACTCGGGTCTGCGTTCGCCCCTGGCCAGGGGGACACCATTCGGGCCAGAGGCACGCCCCCTTTGGACAGCACGAGCTCTCCGGGGGCGCCATTTATTACCGGTGGGTCGCCGATACCCGCATCTCAGGGGAGGGTGAGAAACGACGTTCCATGGGGGCACTGAAGACCAACCATGGAGCGGACACGTGCAGCCATGTCCCCTGAATATGCCGATGTGTCTTAGCTGATGGAAAGCGGCATCCCTCGAACTAAGCATGAGTTGAGGTAATCACAACGCCAAATAATCCCTCCGCCTTAATTATGTCCCAAACTATGGCGCATGTGCCGATGTATGTAGTCTTGATGGTCCAAAATTGGGGGAATCAGTATTTTTGCAGAGTAGGTCCTCAAGATTTTTTCATGCATACAAAAAAGACAAAAACATCTCTTACATCACTGAACCCATTGAAAACTGCCACATTGTGGGATAACTCTGCTACTGGACCTGTACCAGCCTAATAAGATTATATGGTGTCGACGACCCAGCCATATTGTCTCGCGTCAGAAAATGTGCTGTAAGCATTTGCTTGTTCCTTCTGAAAACTGTGGAAACCAGTGTAACTATGCTAACAATGTCCGTGAATACCCGACTCACTTCTTAAAATATTTTGTCCAAGCTATTGCATTTGCGGCTTTTACGATCAAAGCTTCTCTAAAATCATCAAGAGAACTGTAGGCTGTAGCGGAAATTACGAACCCACCACCCGAACAGGCAACCCCCACAATGAAGGGTTAATTTCGAAGCCAAAGTTTAACGTCCCACTAAGTACAGGGACGGCCGCCCCGCTCAGGTCACCCTCTCACCAGTCAGTTGCCAGCCGGCCTACGCCGAATAAACTTTTGAGTGCCGGAGCGTCTCAGGGGATCCGATCCCACGTTTCCACCGGTGTACTGTCACTGCACGGTTTTTGGAGCTACGGAGGCGGCATCATACTGATTTAGAATGGTTATAATTGGACATTTTACGTAAAATGCTACGCCTCATTAACACGATAACGTTAAAATACAATCAAATAACCCAAACAGCCGGCAATCAGTCGGAGTAAACCGTCCGAGCCGGAATACATGCGCAGTCTGGTCCGCGTGCACTTCATGCCTGCGTGGCATCCAGCATACCGGATATATTGACATTGCTCCGGCTACATCCCGTTTGAGCCGGTTTGCGGCGAGAACGGGACAGTTCTGCCGCCGATGAGTCAGCACATTTGGGCAGTTGCAGGCCATGTGGTGGCGAGGTCCCAGCTCGGTATCGTCAGGTGCGTTACAGTTACAGCGGTGGCTCGAGATGGTCATGGTACGGAACATTCACAAAGTTGGGCTAACTGGGTAATCTCCTGGATTTTAAGTTCAAGTTAAAATCGTATTTAAACAAAAAATCAATTTGACAAAAATACGACCTTGAAACGTTATTCAGAGCCGCAATTATCGGAATTTTGTACTCGATCCAACCCAGTCTGCCGACCGTGCGGGAGACCGGTGCAGACACCCAATCTATACACACTGGTGCAATCCAGACCCGCCCTGTGCATGGAAAACAGCGACCTTCAGCTCTCAAACACGCCAACCTTATTCAACCCTATTTGTGTAGGCGGGAGGGGGATGGGGTATATCGGCCAGTTCTGACGCTTTCCTCGTGCTGTGATCAAACAAAGCAAGATCACGCTTTTGTACTTTTTGGCTTCCCTTAGCAATACATTTTGTATAAAATTCCCTTTGAATACAAATTCTAGCAAGCTTTCGAGCATTTGTTGGAGGCCATCCAGACAAGCTGTCATGCTGTACCAGTCCAGAAATAATATTTTTTCAGCAAAATCCGGAGCGTATTTGATTACCAGCTTTTTTCTAACATGCAAGAAGGTACAGGGTTCCTTCGTCAGTTGAATATTTATCGATTATGCATGAAGTTACACCTAATTGCACAGAAACACGACACAATATATAAATGTTCACAACTTAAAATATTGCACCACTGTGATTGAAAGATATTTCAATGGTGTATCACTTTGAACTGTGAATACTGGTTTATTCTTTCCCTTAATTATGTGAATTTTTGTGCATAATTCGTACCTATCCAACTGACAAATAAATCATGTACCTGAAACATATCACAAAACATAATATCAC
The DNA here is from genome assembly GCA_034440635.1 of Lepas anatifera. NCBI lineage: Eukaryota > Metazoa > Arthropoda > Thecostraca > Lepadidae > Lepas > Lepas anatifera. Next base: position 103,887 of record JAOTON010001493.1, read on the forward strand.
CAGCTCCAACGGGCCTCCGATCCTCATTTGCCAGGATGGGGGGTGTTCGAAGCCCCCCTCAAACTCGGCTCCTACACGGGATAGCGAAAAACACGGGGTAGTGAAAACCGATGGATCGCCCATACGAATTCATGCCAAAATTGTATGGGTCACTCTTTGGCTCAGGTCAATATTGAGGTCATGACAGGTGAAAGACGGTGGCATGTTAGAAAACGGTTTCGGGCTCTAGCGTCTGGTAGAGTTCAATTAGACTACGTTTTCAGACACCATTATCTTCCTCTCATTAAGGCAACTCGAATGATGTATAATATGGCTATACTAGGCCAAAACACAAAAATGACCTGACCTGAGGTCAGATCATGGCCGTTATCTGATAAGGCATAGTTAATATGCACATGAATGGACTCGCAATAACAATCTAAACGTAATGATATCCAAATAACAACTTTATCGTCACTTCCGGCAAAGTTATTGACCAAGTCTGAAAATCAGCTCAAGTAGTCCAGATGACCTCTCAGAGGTCACAGATAAAAAATTACAAGATGAACCTAAAAAGAGACCCAAGATACCACGATTTGGAAAATATGAAAATGTATTTTTAGCTGTATCTACACAAACACAGCCTAATTCCTGTTTTCCCCATACATTTCCAATGTAGAGGTCATGATTCGTACCTGACCTTTGGACACCGATATGAAAAATCCCGGAATATTTTTGTAGCCCTTGGCGGGCCCATTACGTGCTATAAGTTTCGATCCGATAGATTCACCCATTTTTTAGTTATGTCACCTTAAACATTTTTGGAGGTGAGGTCACTTGACCTGCACTGGTGACCTGAGATGACCCAACCTTAAAATTTTGGTTAAAGTTGCGAAATCGATCAAGGAAAAGGTGTACCAAGTAGGGCGGCGATTCAAGCCCTCGTTTTTTCGTACCACCGAAAAAACCGAGGGTGTGTTCAAACACTCCTACCGGGGCGAGGAATAGATCAACTACATTCTATTGGCCGTGTCATTCTGTCCACCTATATTATCATGGGTATGATATGTCGAGGTCGTCTTACTCAGGACCACAATCAAATTCAAACATCACAGCTCAAGGTCATATAAGTATTTTGAAAGTCAGTGGCGGCAGAACTTCCGGACAAATAGCGTTACCCAGTATGATGTATATTATGTTATGCCGCCACCGTTCCGGTAAATCACTGTTCAAGTCCATGTAGGACAGGGAAAAGCTCAAACTTGGCGCCGACTCAATTCCAAATGCCGAAAGCTGTAGCTTTTCACTTCCAAATGTAGGTAGCTTTGAACTCGCACACAATGCGACTAATGGTACATACATTGATACAGAAAACAACCAGGCAGCCATATTCCCGAATTAGTAATGAGGTTTGCTGAACATCACATATATACATTATGCATTGCATAATCAATGCTGGAGATCTCTTCTCGACCTAGGCTGGAAGGGGGGTCCTGGCTGGGTTGATGCTGGCACGGCAATACAAGCGCAATACAAAGCCTATGGGAGCCCCAAAACTCAGGGGTCCTGACCATTCAACCCCCGGGATCTCCACCCACGTGCATAGTACTGTCTACGTTGCAAACGCTGCCCACAAACACTGCAAAGTAGCACTGACGAACACTGAAAATCTGGCCCGCCCGGGATTCGAACCCACCATCCTGCAATGTTGTGTCGTAGCGCAATACAGAAGACTCTTCAGACGACGGGTGGGATTTCGTTGGGATTCCGGACATAGACAGTTTTTGGAACCAGCAGGGAGATCTATTGACCGTGCTCGTAGAGGTGAGAACAGATTATTCTTTTCAAACGATTCTCCTTCACAGTTATAAAAAAGATAAGCTATCGTAGATTGGGTACTACCGTTTATCCATTCGTCTTAAATGGCCGGAAAACAGTTCGTAACAAAAAAAAACATCAAAAAACGATCCTCGGCAACATCTGAGAACTTAAATGAGCGAGTGAAATAGTGAGAGTATCCTGAAAAGAGTCATCCAATTTTTCTACGTATTGCCTGTAAGAGCCAGGCATATCTTCTGAGAGCTCCACAATCGCGCGATCGTACAAGTTTACCTGCTCTGTCTACCCAGCTGTGACGTCCTAACGCCATCTAATCGGCATGATTTGTGAAGATAAACTCGCATGGAGACAAAGGTCAAACCCAAGGTAAACTCACAGAGACGTAAATGTCGAGTTCAAGGTTGCCCCGGCAGAGTTAACGTGAAGTGCATTCTTGTTCCCTGCCACTGCGAAGCTTCATAATGATCTGTCTGCAGGTCACTGAACCTGGGTACCAGATCGCCACAAGACAGGGCCCCACCTCCGGCGTCTTCCAGCGAGGGGTCCTGGAACGGTGCCGGACCTCGCATCTGGACATCGCCGCTGGGCCTAAAACCCCCTCTAGTGACTCTGAGAGAGTCTGTACGTCTCCAGTCTGTCTGACAACCCTCCAGCGACTCTGAGAGAGTCTGTACGTCTCCAGTCTGTCTGACAACCCTCCAGCGACTCTGAGAGAGTCTGCACGTCTCCAGTCTGCCTGACAACCCTCCAGCGACTCTGAGAGAGTCTGCACGTCTCCAGTCTGCCTGACAACCCTCCAGCGACTTTGAGAGAGTCTGTACGTCTCCAGTCTGTCTGACAACCCTCCAGCGACTCTGAGAGAGTCTGTACGTCTCCAGTCTGCCTGACAACCCTCCAGCCACTCTGAGAGAGTCTGTACGTCTCCAGTCTGCTTGACAACCTCCAGCCACTCTGAGAGAATCTGTACGTCTCCAGTCTGCCTGACAACCTCCAGCCACTCTGAGAGAATCTGTACGTCTCCAGTCTGCCTGACAACCCTCCAGCCACTCTGAGAGAGTCTTTACGTCTCCAGTCTGCTTGACAACCTCCAGCCACTCTGAGAGAGTCTGTACGTCTCCAGTCTGCTTGACAACCTCCAGCCACTCTGAGAGTCTGTACGTCTCCAGTCTGCTTGACAACCTCCAGCCACTCTGAGAGAGTCTGTACGTCTCCAGTCTGCTTGACAACCTCCCGCCACTCTGAGAGAGTCTGTACGTCTCCAGTCTGCTTGACAACCTCCAGCCACTCTGAGAGAATCTGTACGTCTCCAGTCTGCCTGACAACCCTCCAGCCACTCTGAGAGAGTCTGTACGTCTCCAGTCTGCTTGACAACCTCCAGCCACTCTGAGAGAGTCTGTACGTCTCCAGTCTGCTTGACAACCTCCAGTCACTCTGAGAGAGTCCGCTCGTCTCCAGTCTCGGGTACCAGGCCAGGGAATGTTTAAATGCCGCTGTGTAATAGCATGCAGGAGAAAGTGTAAGTGTCTGACGAATGGCAGAAAGTATATCAGCCGATGTAACAAAAGCGGTCGGTGCACTTATAAATCAGCTAGGAATTGGGTGTTTGTTCGGAAACCAAAAGTTTGTCAAAGCGATTTATGACCAGCGGGGCATTTTAACAGTGGAATTAATGAAATGCATTACTTGGCAGGGAATTGTACTCGATTGGATGCTTATGTGATGCTGAGCAAATTAGGATGGACAGTTTGAAGAACACCTGAAATTGTAGGCATTCTGCAGAGTTCGCAGGAGAGGGGGGACGGGAAGCGACATTTCACGGGGTGTCGTGGTCATTTCAGGAGGGGCCGAGGGTCAATCCGGGGGCGGGGCAACTGCCCCCACATGAATCGACTGTGATATGTAGTCTCCTTTCTGTTTTGTAGACCGCGCACTCCTCCGGCACCAGCTAAACAGAGAAGCAGTCTCTACGCCGCGTGTAGTCTGGTGGGGCTCCGCCTGTTCGTCGGAACAAGGGTGTCGCGTAGTTATGGCCGGTGCGCATCCTGGAGAGAATTGCCTCATCCCCTTCTGCACCGGCTGCTGCTGGACAGCCGTACGCTGATTTTGGGCTAAACTCCTTGATCTTACTCCTGTTTATGTATGTGCTCAAGCTTTCCTGCCCAGCACTGCGCATGCAGTTTTGGGGGCGGGTAAACCGGTAAACCAGTCGGAGCAGGGAGCAAGCTGCGGAGTACCGACACACGCAAGGACAAGGCTGAATAACCACGTGCCCTTCACAAAACAATGTCTGGTAAAAAGCGACTCACACAGCGGCGCTTGTCTGTGTTTACTCCTGGCAGTCGCTGGGAAGGTAACCAGGCAGAGTCGAGTGTTCGCACGTAACCAGCCTCTGACCGATCAGTCCCCGGACGACTTTTGCTAGAGCTTCGTGGGCGTTCCCAGGTTGCTGACACGAGGGCTGAGCAGGGGCGGATCCAGGTGCGGCTCATCTGGCAATCCCCAAACAGAATAGAAGGAGGCCAAACTTTCTCTCTCTCTCTCTCTCTCTCTCTCTCTCTCTCTCTCTCTCTCTCTCTCTCTCTCTCTCTCTCTCTCTCTCTCTCTCTCTCTCTCTCTCTCTCTCTCTCTCTCTCTCTCTCTCTCTCTCTCTCTCTCTCTCTCTCTCTCTCTCTCTCTCTCTCTCTCTCTCTCTCTCTCTCTCTCTCTCTCTCTCTCTCTCTCTCTCTCTCTCTCTCTCTCTCTCTCTCTCTCTCTCTCTCTCTCTCTCTCTCTCTCTCTCTTTCTCGTCCTGCCCCCCACCCAAACAACTAGTGTTTCGTAATGGATAAATTTGGGAGGACGTGCCGTCAGGAAACTGACATTTTGGAACCCTTTGGGCCAGAAATGAGGGATTGACTTTAACCCATTAACTTGACATTTGATACAATTAACCTCAGGTAACCATCTGATCTAGGTCTGAGGTCCATTAACCACCTGACCAAAGTTTCCCCTGACATTAATTTTCATTTTGTAAGAAGTTTCCATTCTTGGAGGTATCGTTTCCACTTACGGGCCATTTTGCCATGGTTGGGAACGTAGCTATTACCGAGAAAATAGCCATTATTGGGAACGTACATACCTATTAATGGGAGCTTACGTACTCTTGGTAACTCTGATCACAACTTCCCCTGCTAACTTTCTATCCCACGTATCAACAAAAGAGATTGAGATGCCAACAATTTAAATGTAGATAGATGTAGAACAGGGTGAATCTATCGGATTCAAACTCAAATCATACAATGGGCCTACCGAGCTCTACAAAATATATAACGGTATGTTTTATACCGATGACCTAAGTTGTACGAGCCATGAGCTCTCCATTGGAATTACGTGCAACAAATGGTTTAATCTGAATAACTGAAGAAAAGATGGTGGTATAGCTTTTATTTCAATGGCATTACACTGTAAAAAATGATGCATTTTAGCGCATTCTGCTATGAGCCATTTCCGTATACAAATCATAAGCGCATTCTGGAGTGAGTTTTCTTTCCGAAATATTTCCCGCCATAGATAAGAGAATACGTTTCATATGCTGCTGGGACTATGTTATGAATCCTGTGTTCAAATGTTTTTAGCTATACGCTCATTTCGATATCAGCCTACTGGCACAATATAAACCGTATACTGCCAGGCGTATCTTATGCCATGTGGTTTTCAAATGTATTTTGGTATCTCCTCCTTTGGGTATCAGCCTACTGACGCTAGAAAACTGATTGGGAAATACGTTTTTCCGCCATTTTTTTGTTCACCTACGCCTGCCACGACCACCATATTGCATTCAGTTCGTCGCACACTTCCTTCGTGGTGTCAGGTAAGAGCAATCGTTGGGGAAGAGATATCACTGAATCCTGTTGATAAGTGTTGAACTTTTGCTACCACGTAACCTTAATTAACACTTATCTTACTAACACTGTATTAGATACATATCAGCAACTGTATCAATAATTCATATACCTAGATGTCCCGCTGCCAGCGATAAGTGAGGAATGTATAGAGCAATCATAACCACTTCCAAACAATAGTTTCGATAATATTCAGTTCAATGATATTAAATATTATATTTGAAATAATTCTTCTTCTTCTGAAGCCAGACAGGTTTTGGCCAAAGCCTTGTGGTTCACCATGAATGCTGTGTTCAAGGGTGTATGCCTTAGATTTTCAAGTGGGAGGGCCGGAGGCCACTTTGAGGGGTGGGGTTGCAGTAGCTCCTCCAAGCCCCCTCAAACTGTTAGTTGTCAATGTTTTTTTGCCGCACAAGTGGGTGGGGGGGGGGGTGAACCTTAACTTTCATCCGAATAATTCATGGTATCTGGATATTAAAATACGGTTTCTCCGCATTTTGGGTTCCAGATACTGAAAACCGGATTCCAATATCCTCCGCGTATCCGGATATTTAAATATCCGGATACACGGCGTATACTGGAATGATATGCAAATTTCATCCGGATAATGGCCGATATCCGGATAGTTGAATACATTTCCTCCTTATTATAGTATCCGGATACTGAAATCCGGATTCCACTATCCGCCACGCATCATAATCTGGGTGTTTCAGAATCCGGATAATGAACAGTATCCGGGTATCAGGTTTTTTTCATTCTGGAGGTCCGTTACCAACTTCAAGTATCCGTCTCCGCATTCCATTATGAGGATAGCAAAATGAACCGTTTATTATCCGGATAAAATTCCCACATCCTTCCACTATACAAAACGTATGGTCATTTTTTACAGTGTAGCTTTGCCTCATACTTTCTCTCTAATGATGTGCATTTTGATTTAATTTGACCCTGACCTCAGGTCAGGTCAAATTCTAAGTTTGACCTGACTTTACCTGGTAAGGTCATACTATATATCATTCGATTTGACTTGCTGCGAGGATTGCAGTGGTCCAGATAGTTTTCCTCTATCTTTACCAGTTCAGAAGAAATTATTGAAAACATACATCTACATGTAATCCCTATGGTGACACCATTGACCTCTTGCGACGTTAACACGCGCATTGACGGGGGGCGGGTACCCACCCCCCTCGTTTCTTTCTGAGACAGCAGAAAAACGGCAGCGCGTAGCGCCGCCGTACTTGGCATACCTTTTCCCTTATCATTTTTACAACTCTTGTGAAAATTTTAAGGTTAGGTCATCTCAGGTCAGGTCACCAGTACAGGTCAAGTGACCCGACCTCAAAAAAGTTTAAGGTAGCATAAGTCGGAGCAGGGTGGACTTATCCGATTGAAACTCATATCACATAATGGCCCACCGAGTTCTCTAAAATATGCTCCGGTATTTGTGATATCGATGACTTAAGGTCAGGTATAAGGCATGACCTCTCCATTGGAAATACATTGGAAAAATGTTTTTTTTACGGAATAACTCAGTAACGGAGGGTGATAGAGCATTTATTTTAGCTGCATTAGACTCGCCTGGACTTTGCGGTTCTAATGATATGCATTTTATATAATTTGACCCTGACCTGACCTCAGGTCAGGTCAAATCCTTGATTTGACCTAGCAAGGTCAAATTATATACCATTCGATTTGACTTGCTGAGAGGATTCATATACTTCAAGTCATTTTGCTCTATCTTTACTTGTTCAGATGTAATGGCCGAAAAACTGAATTTACATGTTATCCCTACGACGGCATGTTTTGACCTCTCGTGACCTTAAAGGTGACCTGACCAAAAAAATGGTTCAAATGGTTTCGATGGAGAAGTGGATGGGCAGCCCAACGCCATTTACCGTTTTTTCGCTACCTACTGTGGTTCTCGAGATCTTAGGGGGCGGGTACCCGCCCCCGTCAACGCGAAGGTGGCTCAGACCCCCGTCAATGCGCGTGTTAAATATGACCTGACAAAAACAAGGTATAAATGTTTCCTATAGAGAGTTGGATGGGGTATTCAAAGCTGCAGGGGTCTAAAAACTTGCCGATCTACCTACGCCGTCGGCGACCCTATCATCTTTTGGTTGGCGACCCAGCAACCGTCTCAAACTCTGATTCCATCTGTTTTCCTATGATTTTAGCTTCCACCATCCGCTCCTGCTTCTAAATATGCTTACCCTCTCCACTTTCTCCACCCGTCATCGTAATAAATACAGTGCCCATCAAAATCTATTGGATGAAGTCTGCCAGTTCCTTTGGCCAAGAATGGGCAGAATCTACTTCGACAAAGAGCCAAGTTAGCCTTCGTTTCCCGGCTTGTTTGGCGTTTCTGGAAGACAGCTTGGCTACAACGGGGCATCTTTGGCCGATTACATCTGGTATCATCACCGCCCTTAGTTGCTGCTAGTCTATGCTAGTTATGTTTCTTCTTATTACAATTTTTGGTTCCAATTGGATGAAAAACGACTGAAATCACCTGGTACTTTAGATGATGTCATCTCCCTGTACCGTATTTATGTACTATTTTTAAGTTCAAACTAGAATGTACTAGAATCTGTCACGAGTCGGTACCAAGTCGGTGATTTTCTTTTTTTCAATAGGCGACCAATGGGCGACCAAGTCGGCCGAAACCGCCGACTTGCGTGGTCGCCTGGTCGCCGGTGGTAGCCCTGGTACATTTTCGGTGTCTGCGGCCTTCAGAACGAGCGCGGCGCGGGCTGCCGCTAATATTTTTGTATTTTTGTTGGAAGCAGTGGGCGCCGTTTTTGACGACTGGTGTTCAATTTGTTAACACGCGCACTGGAGGGGAGGGGCCTCGGAGGCCCCCCACCTGTTTTTCCGAGGTGGCCGGAGAACCGCTTGTAGCCGAAAAACGAAACCTGGCCACATTTAACAGAATTTAATAGCGCGTCGATTGGTGAAGACTTTTGAAAATCGGCCGAAAATTTTTTGAATTATAGGCTTTCAAAGTCAGACCTGCATTTTGAGATCGCCGTAAACGCGCGGTCGGACCAGTTAGCTTGCATTGAAGACCGAGTGGTGACGTCATAACGTCATATAAGCGGGACTATATGTCAAGGTCACTTCACATGAAGGTCAAGGTCAAGGTCAAAGGTCACAGGTCAAGGTCATATCTGCACTTTCAAGGTCACTGACCACTGTGCGTCCGGCCAAATGACGTTACCCCGTCTGACATATATTATGCTATGACGTCATCAGTAGGGTACCCCAATACAAAGGTCAAGGTCAAAGGTCAAAGTCAAAGGTCATTTGGAAAGGTCAATCCTCATTTCCCGCCAAACAGTGGCTAGAGTGTTAGTCAAAGTGTAAATAATAAGTAGTATACCATATGGTGACCTTAAAGGTCAATGACCTTGAATGACCTTGACCCAAAAGTTGTGGGGAAGCCTCTTTGAGACCTCTTCTCTATGAACCTTGTCCGCCTTTAGCTTATTCCCGCCATTTTCCTGCATAATCACAGCATTTACCAATCGATCCCAGCATGGCCAATATTTGACCTTTACGACCTCGTTTGACCTTGAAGATATTGACCTAGGTCAATGAAAATTGGTCATCATGTAGATCACCATAGCCCCCACCCACCTACCAAGTGGCGTTTTTATAACCCTCTTAGTTTCCGAGATCTTAGGGGGCCTACCAGGCCCCCTCCAGTGCGCGTTAGTGCCAGACCCCCTCCAGTGCGGGTGTTAAATCCAAGGGGCTAAATCAAGATGTGCGTTTATAATAGACGGTCCGTGCAATCTAGGTGGGTTTTGGAGTCTACTTGCAATGATGTTCCTTGTTTTGTTTATCGCGAAAAGTCTCAGAAGGAAAAAAACTTGAATACAAGTGGTGCATGTTTAAACTCTTTCCAACCACAATCACGGATAAGGATGCTCTTCGTAGGCACAGAAAATATCATCGTAAACATTGTTGTATAGTCACACATTCCCAAGGGCGTGGATTTCCTAAATGATTTTTGGGGTGCCTAATTATGAGACTATCCATAACAAGTACACTGTTTTTGATACCACCATGTTCTTGCCTTATACCAGTGCAAAGTACGGCATTTTCGACGAGATCTCGTCGGTGCGAGTGCTCTTGGAGACAGGACCGACTGGTGCAAATTTTATCAACCTGGTGCGAAATTGCGAGGTTAGTGACACTTAAACTAAACAAATAATGGCTGAATGACTATTAAGACACAGGAGGGGGCCTTATAAAATTCCTTAACTAACTGTCTAATGATTGAGGTAGCATTGCATTGTAGGGGTAGGAATGGGTGCATTTTTTCCCTGGTATGTGCCAGATTGGTGCGAATTTTTGGAGGCTGGTGGTGCGAGAATTTTAGATGGCTGTTGCGACTCGTCTGGCATGCTGCCATACTTTGCAGACTGGGCCTTATAGCTGGACATATAACTGGGTGACCAAGTAGGCCTGTTATTTATAAATTTTAAAGTCCCTGAAATAAGAAATAGGAAAATTTTAAGGATGCTCTTAGTAGGCACAGAAAATAACTTGAGCTTTCATTTGGGGTGCCACAGCAGTGACAGGTCCAAGGGATCCCTGAACTCGAGTTCAGGACCCCTTAAGTTTGAAAGGATTAAGGGCGGCCTGAGGAAAATGGTACCCCAAAACTGATTAAACCAGGTCTGTGAGGCAGAATATACCTTGCTACTGCCCCCACCACTAGAATACAAATGATAGGGCTACAGATGGAGCTTTGAAGTTTAGAAGTTGTGAAAAATGACATTAAAGGTGCTGAAAACAGGTTTTGTTGTGCTAGGTTGGCTCACATCATGTTCTGTATGGCCATATGTCTTGGTCTGTATATATTATTATCTCAAGTGGCAAATTAAATCAAATACTTAAAAACTTTTTTATTGTTTCACTAGGTATATATTAATTAATTTTGTATATGACTAGTGTCTTATTTACACAGATGCACCAAGACATGTGAATGATCATGATAAACATGTTGAGCTTCAATATTTGAAGCAGGGTATAAAGTATCATTTCCTGTTTCTGCTTCAAAGATAAATGCCCTCTAAAATTTTAAGAACAGAAATAAGCCAGGTAGAAAGAACAAAAGTTTGTTTCATGGCCTAAAATATTGTTCTGGAAAATGGTCTCATGCATTCCCATAATTGAGAATGGGTGTTCCCATCTATGGGTCAAGCATTCCCATTTATGGCACTGTTACCATTAAGTCACACCAACCACAGTTTTCTCCCACTGATTGATGATGATAGCTACCCTTTTGGGTGAAGTGTGCCCTTTTGGTTGACAGCATGCAATCTCAGAGGGCTGCCCCTTACTAAAATCCTAGATCCATCTCTGTGCATTGGTACCCCATAAGGGATATAAATGTGCATTCCTGCACAGCACAAAGATGTGATAAACCATTTCCAATTTGCCAGAAGACTCCACTGCAAGGACAATGGTCCAATACAAGTCTGCCAAACATAGAATAAGCTGTGTCTTTTGCACAGATGGATGCACACTGGGTGATCAGGGTGTGTGTGTATGTTTTTTAACTGACTGATTATATGCATCCAAGTTTCTAATAATATCTTGTATTTTTTGTCACAAGAAAGTTGAATCGTTTTGTTTTCTCTAGTATGGATGAAATATGGAAGCACTGCCACAGAGGTACAGCAGAAATATCACAGAGAGATTGTGTCCACCACAAAAGAGCAGGTTGCTGAAATGCAAACTGTTCTTCTCAGTACCCAATCCTGGTCCAAATGGATATCAGCAACTATTCTGGAAACTTTTTCAGTCCTGATTATTAATGCTAAAATGCATCAATTAAGAGCTTTGGAAATAGTTATCATGGGAATGATGTCATGCAAAGAAAACAAGGTTATTCCCAAGAGACAGCATTGCTATTGCTTTGAGTAGAACCATGTTCAACAATGGAGCGAAAATTGGGCCTCATCTTAGCAATGGTTGATATTTTCCACTGCACTTCTGAGGAAATGTTGCCAATGAATAATGTTTGAATTATTTATTTGAAATGTTACAGGAATTTATCTGATTTGTGGCGCCTCAAGGTGAAGAATCACAAGTATTTCACGACGCATGTATGTACATGAAAACATTTTTCTCTAGTTAACCCTCGCCCCACCGAGGGGGCCATCGATGGCCCCCCTAAGGTTTTTCCGGGATAGCAGAAAAACGACGAGGCGCAGCACCGCGGTTGAGGGCTCTACCTCTCACTGCATTATTTTCCCATCATCCCTGAAATTTTTTACCCCGGGTCACCCAAGGTCAGGTCACCAGACGAGGTCAACCAAGGTCACCTCACTTCACCTTTAGAGCTCTGTAAGAGCTACATTTCAAACTCGATCGATTTGAAACTTCCGACACTTCATGACCCCTCCAGGGTCTACAACGTGTATATCCGGGATTTTTCGATTTCGTGCCCTGAGGTCAGGTCACGAGGCGACCTCTCCCATTGGAAAAGCATGGGGAAAAGCTATTTCATGATATAAAACCCACAAAAATGATTGAAAATACTCAGACTGCTCAGAACAACGTTTTTGGACACCCTTTCACGGATCCCAGGGGTCATATTTGCCCTTTGACTTTTCCAAGGTCATCCAAGGTCACCAGAGGTCAAAAACAGTATTTTGACAATAACTTTTGACCTAATTGAGCTAGAGCGGTGAAACAAACACTATCGTGTTTGTCTTGTCACTGGCTTTCATTTGATATACGGCAAGGTCACTTTTTGACCTTTCGTGACCTCAGGTCATATTAGGTCACGAGGTGACCTCTGGCGGTCAAACCACTGGCGGGAGGTCCTTACGTTCCACATAGCGGAAAAAGTACTGGCAATTTGCTATCAAATGTACTTTACCAGGCCTCAATAGCTCTAATGACATAAGAGTTATGCCCAGTTTGCTTAATCATTGCATATTTGAGTGAAAATAGCCGATCTTGACCTAATTTGACCTCTGGAGGTCAAACCATTGACCTGAGCACTAAAACATGCGAAGTAATTTCTTACTGAATTCACGCGAGCTTTCTATTGCACTTTGCAGATTTGCGCTAACGCCCATATTTTCGGAGTTAGAGGGGGGGCCATCGATGGCCCCCCGGTGGGGCGAAGGTGGCGCCGGACCCCCGGTGGGGCGCGGGTTAAATGAAACATCGGAACTGTTTCTGAGGCTCTTTTTTAAGGTGCTGCAAACCCTTTTATTTGTCTCTAAGATAAGGCCTAACAATTTTTCACATGGATGGACACAAAATAAAACCATTATTGATGAGAGAACAACAATGGTGCGTCAATCATGGTTGTATCTTGCTTGGTATAGAAGTGATGGGCGAAAATGTTAATGCCCAGGGGCGCTGCCACGGAATTTTTACAGGGGAACGGACCCAGGCTGGTGCTGACCGGGGCAGGGGAATTGTGAGCATATTTGGTACCTGACAGCATTAATGACGATGAACCGAAAATTTTGGGGAGACCTCCCCTGGTTGGCCAACAGGAGGATGCGTAGGTACCCCGTCCCACCGCTTTCGGCGCCCATTTAATTGCCATTGTGTACGGGCAGTGTATCATCTTTGACCTCGATTGACCTCCAAACAGACTTAGCCTAAGATTAGTGGGCACTATCGACACGTATTCATGACTGCGTAGTGCGTATAAATGACTGATCACTATCCAACATTGGCTCTTAGGTCCGACATATCACGCCCAATGCGAGCGTTCTTCCTATTATAACTTGAAGCTACGTGATAACATCCCCAATATTCAGTGTCCTGTTGCGCCCTAGCCTTTGAACCGATATGAAAATGGATATTGCCTTAGTGAAAGAGCTGGTCCGGCTCTGTCGAATAGCGTTTAGAAAGTGGTTCCGGCTATTTTGCGTACGGAGATAAGCAAGGTTTTATAGAGCACTGCATTTGATACATTTTGACGTATATGAATTATTCCCCTCTGGTGACCACAGTATTGACCTTCCGCAAAAATTCCGGGAGTAACGCCGATTGCATTTCCGACGACCTTTCGATCGCTTTTTCCGCTTCTATCTTTCTTTGTTTCCGAGATTGAGGGTGTCATTTTTAACCCCCTCCCACCAGAGGGGGGTTCATAGGTGATTCATACTGGTCACCGGGGCTAGGGTTAAGGGCCAGCATGTATAATTTTGTTGCTTTCAGATCATAACTTTAACTTTAATACTGAATTATAATCTCATGAAATCACTTAGGTAATGACTTGATTCTGGCTTAGGTCATCGATATCGAGAAACCCGATCTATATTTTATAGGTTTTTTATATCTATATTTTATCGGTACCTTCCCCCTTGCACTCGCCAGTGCTTCCCTATAGCCATATCTATACCACTTTTAAGACCGATTTTGTAATACATGTAGTATTAGGTTCGGCGACCATCTAAGAAGCTTGGATTTTAGTCGGCGACCACAAGCTCACTTTTTAGACCCCTGCAAAGCTGTTACTCTTTTTCGTTATCTAGCGTGGTTTTTGAGATCTGGGGGGGGCAGATACCTGCCCTCTGTCAAAACGATGGTGGCTCAGACCCCGTCAATGCGCGAGTTAAAACCGCACAAACTCTTTATTGGCTAGAAATATGACGAAACCTATCAACTAAACATTTTTTTTACTTTCGATCATTGGCAAGCTTTCTTGAGCACGTCACATATACCCAATTTTCCTATACCTCGAGCTGTCAAACGCCTCCGGCATTTCGATGATGACGTCACCGTCGCGTGACACCAGGCAGCTTAACGGGGGCTGGTTATGCCGGTTTATGTTACCTTGATTATGCCTCTAATCGGGTCAGTCAGAAAGTTACTGTATTTGCCCTGTCGGATTACAGGCTGAGGAAATAGTAAAACAAGAATAGCTCAGAAACAATCAACAGTTGAATATGGAGTTACATATACGCTCGCAGCCGAATTTCTGTTTTAACCCTTCGGCAAAGTGAAAGTCCTTCGAACTACGTCATTTTGACCGCTGCCGTCATTTGACACCTATCGCCGAGATCATCCAATGCATTTTCAGGGAATTGTGCATGTTGTAGACATGACAGGACAGGACACTCATCAAACGTTGCTTCTCCGTAAAAGGCGAGCTCTGTGAAAAACGATACATGAACCACGGCTTTGCGGTATTCAATTCGCGACTGGATAGCTTAAGCTCGATGAGGGTGCCACATTCCCTTCAAGATTCTAAATCATTCAGAGGTTTCGGAAAATAATCATATTTGACGCAAAACATGAAAATTCCTGGCGACACCAATGAGGTTTGAGATTCCGTCGGTAACACTCAGACATTTATCTCTACCTCAGGCAGGGGTGTCCGTGACAGCGGGGCGTTTGTTTCTTCCTCTGGCGGGGGGTGTCCGTAACAGCGGGGCGCTCCCGGAGCCAAGTGTTCCAGGACTGCGGGCCGCTGACGCCCGGTCCTCAAGAGCGGAGCTCCCTGGAGAGGATGAACCTGGACAGGGGAGGGGCAGGGGCGCCGCCACGGAAATTTTACAGGGGGACGGACCAGGCTGGCGCTGGCCGGAGGAGGCGAACTTTGAGCATATTCTGTGTCTGACAACATTAATGACAATGGACCTAAACATTTAGGGGACGTCCCCCCCAGGTTGGCCAACATGGGGACGCGTCCCCCCGTTCCCCGCTTTCGGCGCCCATAGGGAGGGGAGGGGTGGGCAGTGTGTCAACCCCCTTGGATGGGCCAGGGAAGCACAACCAAATCATGATGATTTGGAAGTCTGGAGTAAACGACGCCGTATGTCATTGTGCAGCTTTCAAGGGCACACAACTAATAGTGCTACCGGAAAAAATGCGTGGGGAAATAATAAACCGAATAAGGGATAAATACAATTTCTCTCTCCGTGTTCTGAAACCACCTATACCACGAAGCGATGAAATAGCGTGTTAATAAAGACACTCATTACAAATTACTCGCTCCCCCGCAACTCACCGCTCCTGAACCCCGGCGTCGTTCTCATCGGATTTTTCTATCTGCATATCTGTTGTTTCCATTTGTTGTCGCCTGTATTGTATTTTGTCTTCGCATGAATTAATCAATACATGTTACAGTTCTAATTACAAAAATCCTAACAATGAACGCGGGCAGCATACAAAAATCAACCCACCCCCTTCCCAGGCCCGAGATGAACCCTCCTCCCCGCGCTATTCCCCCTTCCCAGCCTCGAGATGGGTCCTCCTCCGCGCGCTATTCCCCCTTCCCAGCCTCGAAATGGGCCCGACTACCCGCGCTATTCTCCCTTCCCAGGCTCGAGATGGGCCCCGACTCCCTGTGCTATTTCCCCTTTCCAGGTCCGAGATGGACCCTCCTCCCCGCGCTATTTCCCCTTCACATGGACCCGCCTATCCGCGCTATTCCCAGCCTCGAGATGGACCCACCTCCATTCATTATTCCCCCTTCCCAGGCTCGAGATGGGCCCCTCTCCCCGCGCTATTCCCCCTTCTCAGGCTCGATATGGACCCGCCTCCCCGCGCTATTCCCCTTCTCAGGCCCGATATGGACCCGCCTCCCCGCGCTATTCTCCCTTCTCAGGCTCGAGATGGATCCCCTCACTGCGGCATTCTTCCGCCATGGTGGATATGATTTTTTTCAGCACCGCCCGGGCAGGGAATAAGAACTGGCACGGGGTATCTGTATCCTCCAGAAGGTGGCGAGAGTGACAGCAGCGTGGGACGGCGTGCCTGCGCCGTCCTGTGGGTGACATCAGCAGGTTGGATGGCGGTTAAATACCAGCGAGGGCTTCCCCATTCCTTTCAGCAGCTCCTCAGCGCGACGCTGTGGCAGCTATTGCAGAGTCACGGTGTCATAGCTTATTTAAAACAGGGGCGCACCCAGGGGAAGGGTAATCCGGCAATGGCGCCAAACTCTACCTAAACTAACCTATAGTGACCAAACTCTATCTTTCAGCCGAGCTTGACCGATTTATTAAGGCACGATTTTTTACCATTTTTGCCAGGATTGAGGCCCCCAGCAATTTGGTCTAGATCCGCCTCTGTTTACTGAATACTGCATTGCAGCAAACTGGCTGGCATGAGAGTGGGTCTTGTACAGCCAGGCCTGACTGGCAGTAATGCATAACTAGAAAAACCCATCAGTTTTCAAAACGGCCATCGTGCAGAGCGATGTTAGGAAACTCTCTGGAAACACATTTAAAGGGCTTTGTGTCGTCGCTTCCGCTCTACTGATATGTTCAGGAGAGAGTCCAGCAAAAATTCCAAACTTGTCACAGTAGCCTCTGAGCTCCACAAATTAACTCTTCATCTAATGCCATGCGCAAAAAAGAAAACCAGACACTGCTGTGATCAACGGGCAAAGACCATGTGTGTTTTCTTTTCGCATGCAAGACTCGGCAGCTAAGGACATAGGATTCGAAAGAGGGGATCGAAAGGGACTACTCACACCTGTAATGCAAATTGGTATGTGAGTCAGTGGGTGAAACGAGTTGACATTTAATCGGAAACACGACGCTGCGCAGATGTTCGTCCACATAAATATCAGTTAGCTGCGCTTTTTCTTCCAGCTCCTGGAATCCCGGCTGTGGCCCTTGTGTGTTAATCATGGCATGACGTTCAAATCCGTGCCAATTCTGGGCACACACCGTCCCAATTTTAGTGCCCAGGTCCCAGTTCCATGGTAGTTGTAGAGCAACGGTGTAACATTGGAGATCGCCGCTCCATTCTCATTCGCCTAAATATGCCGCTCTTTCCTGACATCTGGTAGTGATGCGACTGTCCCGTCACTGCCGTGTCACTTTGGAACATACCGAGCCCTGGTGAAGTTTTTCACCACTTTTTTGTGTGCACGCTCCTCTACATACGTACCTGCTTCGTGTTTCTCTTTTCTCAGATTTGAGGATAAGAAACAACAGTCATACATTATAAAGGCCCCTGTCATGTACGCCGGAGGAACCTCAGCTCAGCTTGTCACCCAAAACCCCCGTCCTGTTTTTTCCAAGCCTGCTCTACAAAAACTTCCCTCACAGCGCCATCCAGTTTCGCTCATTCCGTTTGTCATGATGTGCTCCACTTAGGTGACGTGACGCTATAAATTCACCTGAAAACACCCTATTACACCGATGGTGTTATTGACAGGGGAATTCCTACCTTGATTCAGCATCGCAAAACGTTGTTCCAGCCCTAAAAAGTGGTTTTTCAAGCTGTCTGTTACCGAGGGCGTTGTCATTAGGGGCGGGGTGGGGTAGGGTCACGCTTCAATGCCTGTTCAATTGGAAAAGCTCACGATTGGTAAAAGCTTCAAATTGGTAAAATACCTAAAGAATTCCCGAAAGCATGGGTACCAGGAAAAACAGCTATGCTCACAAGTTTTAAGGTCCGAGACGTATATTTTTTTGTAGTCAAGTTTCTCATTGGTTGGCGCAGAATCTGCCATTCGACGCCATAAACCGAGCTGTTTATGTTTCCCCATTTTCACAAATCTCGAGCAATCTCAGAAGGTTGCGCATGCGCAGTACACGACAGGAAGCCCTTGACAACGCTTTCTTTCCGGCTGAACTTGTTGGGCCATCACCACTATTTGGGTTTGAGAGCCCCTCGACAGTGGCGGTCCTTTTGCACCCAAGGTAACTTGTTTTATAGGGCGTCAATATAAAGACAAAGCCAAAGACTGTATTTGGAGTCATCCACAGTTATAAAAACGGTTGTGGCTATTACGACACCACGTCAAGCTGTTGATAGATGAGTTGATGGGAAGGATGACACATTCACTAGATTGAACTTCTGTTCAGTACAGTCATACATATGGCATAATCAAATAAAAACTGGATACACATGATATAAAATATTATACTTTCACTCCACATGCAGCGCACCATCACACATCCCAAGACACCTTAAGTCCGCTGTGACACGAGGTGGCGCTTAAGGGCACGGCAGAAAAAGGTACTGAAAGCACTTTCGAATCAGCGGGCACATCTTTATGATACGAAGGACCCCAGGCCATAAACCTGCGCTGGCCCATATTGCTACGGGACCGTGGAACCCAAAGGTCTCTGTCCCGGCGCGTGCTGCGCTCCCGCGTAAACCGGAGCTCCTCGAATCCCCGGGCCAGCTCCTCTGGCTCCCTGAGGCGCACTACCTTGTGCACAAGCACAAGTATGTGATACCTAGCCAGTTCACCCGCCGACAGCCAGCCCAGGTCCTCTAACAGATCCGAAACACGATCAAATTTGTTGCGCCCGAATATGATTTTTGCAGCATAGTTAATTATCTTAAAGGCCTTTGTGAGGTTTTCAATAGAAGTTCCGCGATACCTAACTTATGATACACGTTAATTTAATTTCACCACATTATCCCGTCCCAGCCTGACAGCGATGTTACGTTATTGCGAGCGTTCCCACGTTACTTTATTGCGGACGGGGCCGCGTTACGTTATTGCGGGCGGAGCCAGTGCCAAGCCGGCCGGCAATGACGTCACACTTCTAAGCAGAACAGTTATTTAGACAGGCCCAGGGGCGCAACTTTATGTTTTCGATTGGGGGCACCCGGCTCGAAAGGGGGCCCGTACATGATGGGGGGCCCGTATTTTTTTAATGAAAATGTGACCGAAAAAACGTATTTTCGACCATTTGTTGTCGAAAACTGACTGCAAAGGTTAAATAACAATTTTTAGCGCGCTATTCGTCACTGTTCCTGATTTGCACTATTTAGCCCAAAAAGTAGTCAGAAGACCCAATCTTTTGAACGAGCTGCCAAAGTATGTAAGGATATAAGGTTTAAAACAAAATGGTTCGTCTAATAATTGGTTTATTCTCAAGTTCTGTAAATCCAAAGGATATTGGACAAGGATATTGGACAAGTAGGTGTCTACTTACCGTCTTTGTCGTCCACGCGGATGCTCTCGTCCGGAGGTACAACGGGATCAGCCCCGGACGACGCAGGAGGGATGGATGCTGGAGGGTCTTTTAGCAAACGGGATCCGGCTGGTGGCCTGGCCGAGGGAGGCAATGATCAGGAAAAGAAGGATTGGAATTACAACCTTACTTTACCGTTTTGCTGGAAACTATACACATTGCACTTTTCCGAGTTAGTTTTAAGTTGGGGTTTTAATTTTTTGCGGTCGATCAATGAACGTAGCTTGCAAAGTACCAAAAATAGTAGTGATATGAACTACTTTAAGTGGACGCGTACGTTGCTAGAGATTAAATGCAAATATGATCGGGGTCATTTTATAACAGTTTGCAAAATTAGCAAGACGATTCTAGATTCATAGGTTACCTGAAAAATGAACAAAGTTTGGGTAGTTTTGCCAGAGCAGCCCTCGGTCTTGAATGTTCTTTGTTTTACGCTTTTGTGCACCCGACTTATGTTTATACTTTCCAACCATTTTAACATTCACACCTGGAACGAAATCGCAATTATCGCGAATAATTTGATACAAATGGAAGGTAGAGATCGAAGTGCGAAATTCCTTTATCAGCGGGGAAATCGAACCTACTGATATTTATGTTACATGATCAAGACACCTTTTTCTGATCCATTCACCTTGCCAGTTCATGACATTTTACAACACTGGGTACCGGTCAAGGGGTACTATGAATAGGTGGTACTGCCTATTTCCCTTTACAATCCTCATATAGGATCAGTACAAAAGGAATGGGGGGCCTAACATTTCTCACGCCCCATCCATTTTTCCCCGAATGTTCCAGGAGGCATGGGAACGGCCGCACGTTGCCCGGGAAAACCACAGGGGGCCCGCAAGCATGGCAGGGGGCCGGTTTCGGCAACAGGGAGCACGGATACACCACCTGGGGCACGAAACTGCTAACAAATAAGGAACTCCTGCAAATACGCGACTAACACAACAGCTTCAGTTTCTGCACGATATTCTTAGACCACAAGGGGCCCAGACAGACCACAGAGGGCATGAGCACACCAAAGGGGCCGGGCAGACCACAGGAACCCAGAAAACCATAGGAGCCCGGTAAGCCCACAAGGGACCCGAGCAGACCACACACAGCCAGCAATTTGACTAGGCTCTGCCCGATGTATGCTGGGCTTTGACTGGGCAGAGCCCGCGTACATGGGCTCAGCCCAGGCCCGGCTCCGCTCCGCCTGGACAGAGCCTATGGTCAAGCAAGACCAGGCTCTACCGCTCGGGCAAGATGTCATCCCCCGACCTAATGTCGGGCTCAGCCCAAGTCTATGTGGCTCAGCTATGAGTCTTAGGGCTCGGGCAGAGCCCGGCCCAGCCCGCTCTGGGCCCGGTCGGAATTGCTGGCTGGGCAGCGGGCCCGGGCAGACCACACGGGGCCTGGACAGATGAAAGGACCCGGGCAGACCACAGGGACCCGAGCAGAACACAGGGGCCGGGCTAACCACAGAGGGGCCCCAGTCTGCAAAGTATGGCAGCAGACCCGACGAGTCCGCACCAGTCTTGTAGATTTTTCGCACCACCAGCTGCCTAAAATTCACACCAAGCTCTGGTGAGAAATTTCACTGACCCGGAAATTTCGATGTTTTTACCAGTTTCTCCCTTCTCAGAACTCTTTGGGTGTTTGATTTGAGCTCCGTCGCACCATACAGCAAAAATAGGCATTTGTTTGCTCCAAAGTTCGCACCACCTGAAGGGTGTCCGCACCACGAGATCTCGTCAAAAGTGCCACACTTTGCAGACTGGGAAGGGCTGGGCAAACCACAGAGGGCCCGCGCAGACAAAAGGGGTCCCGAACGGACAAAAGGGGGGTCCGCAGAGGCCACACAGAGGCCCAGACAGACCAAAAGGGTTCCGGGAAAACCACAGGAGGCCCGGGCAGACCACAAGGGGCTCGATCAGACCAAAATGGGCACTAGCAGACAAGGGGTCCGTGCAGACCCAATGGGACCCGACCAGTCTGCAAAGTATGGCAGCAGGCCAGACGAGTCGCACCAGCCATCCAAAATTATCGCACCACCAGTCTAAAAAATTCGCACCAATCTGCCATATACCAGGGAGAAAAACGCGCACATTCCTACCCACACGATGCAATACTACCTCTCTTATTAGTTAGTTAAGGACTTGTTATAAGGCCCCCTCCTGTGTATTCATAACTATTCAGTCATTATTTTTTGGTTTTCAGTGTCAACTTCCTCGCACCAGTCTTGCAAATTCACACCAGGTTGATAAAATTCGCACCACTCGCTCCTGTCTCCAAGGGCACTCGCACCGACGAGATCTCGTCGAAAATGCCATACTTTGCACACTGAGGCCCGGGCAGACCACGGGGGCCTGGGCAGACCACAGGGGCCTGGGCAGACCACAGGGGCCCGGGCAGACCATAGGGGCCCGGGCAGACCACAGGGGCCTGGGCAGACCACAGGGGCCCGGGCAGACCATAGGGGCCCGGGCAGACCGCACGGACCCTGGGCAGACCACAAGGGGACCGAGCGGAGCACAAGGGGCCCGGGCAGGCCACAGGGGCCTGGGCAGACCACAGGGGCCCGGACAGGCCACAGGGGGCCCGGTCAGACCAATAGGGGCCCGGGATACCACAGGGGCCCGCATGGCAAGCATGGCAGAGGCTGGTTGCAGTTGCACGAACTGCATCCATGGCAGGCCCGTCTGCATCCACAGGGTATTAACTACTGGGAGTAGGGACCCGGCTGCGGCCACCAGGGGTGGGGCGAATGGGATGGCCACCCCTTAAGCCCAAGAGCCTCTGAGGACGAAATTCCGCCCCCAAACCCTCCCCCCAGGATGCGACGATTGGTCGCCCTTTGGGTGAAAAGTGCGCCCTTCGGGTGGCTAAGTGTCACCCTGCCCCCTGAGGCTTTGGCCCTCCCCCTCCCCTTACCCAAATTCTAGATACGTCACTGGCGGCCATAGGGGCACAAGATTCTCCAAGTCTTGGTATTTAGCCAACAGGGGAGCCGGACAGGGGATCATCACTCATTAGGGATTTAGCCCGACAGCAGCTAATAGCAAACAATCACTTCACTTGCCATTCAACACCGTGCATCGGAGCACGATTTGGATTGACACGAAAAGCCCAAACGTAAAATCCAAATCAGAGCCTAACGAAACTTTTCCAGAGTAGACACAAGCCGATTGAATCATAAGCATGTCAATTTTACTGTTCAAAGCAAACTTTGTGCAAATCATTCGCCTCAGCGAATGCGACAAGAGAGCCAGGAGCATGCCTTAGCTTCCTTCGCGCTGCGCTGACAAGCCCGGGAAATTAAGAGGCTACCATTCGCCGGCGGACGCACATTATTTGACCCAGATTTGACGACTAGATATGATACACTTTTTGACAGACAAATTTAGGAGCCTTAAATTTGTCTGTATTTAAAATTCCACTACAACAAACAAAAATGGAAAACTTCATGCACATTTCTGACAAAAATGCCTAGAAATATATCAATGACGAAAAGTAGTGCCGACGGAGAGATGCCAGAATAACAAACATGTCAATTTATTAAACCAGTACTTATCGGAAGGGGCCCGGCTGCGCACGGTGGGGGGTGGTGAACTACGGGGGGTCGTAAGCAAGGCAAGGAGCCCGGCTAGAGCCAGAGGAGGCCTGGGTAGCCCGGAGGGAGCCTGAAATTATAGCATGGGTTCCCGGATACAGCGAAGTGGGAGGAGTGGAATCAGGAGCGAATTCAAGCCGATGGTGGGGGGAGGGGGGCAACGGGGCCCCAAATCGTGAAAAACATGATTTTGTTTGAAGAAAACCCGCAAAAATCGGTAAAATCGGGGGATTTGGGGAGGGCATTGCCCCCTTTGCCCCCCTGGATCCGCTAGTGCTGTGGTTCCTTGCAGACCAAAGGGACACGGACAAACCATAGGAGCCCGGGCAAATTGCAAGGGGCCGGGCAGACCGCAGGGGGGCCGGGTAGACCACAGGAGGCCCGAGCAGACCACAGAGGGCCCGGGCAGACTAAAAGGAGCCGAGACCGCCCACAAGGGGCGCGGGCCGACCACAGAGGCCCGGGCGGACCACACAGGACCCAGGCACACTACAAAAAGCCCAGACCACCTACAAAAAGCCCGGGCAGACTAAAAGGGGTCAAGGCAGAATACAAGGAGCCCGGTTGCAGTCACAGAGGAACCAAAAAGGTCCCGAGACTGCCAGAAATAGGGCCCCTGATGCAGTCAAAATGGGCCTGAGAATATCGTTAGGGCCCGTTTGCGGACACAGCGATTATGTGTGGCCCTAAAGGGGACCGCACCCAAGCAAGCATGCCAGGGAGCCCGGCCGCAGCCACAGCAAGCCCAGATAGACCACGGGGCCCCGCACTCATAGCAAGGGCCCGTCCATGGCATTAGAGGACCTGCGCCTCCTGGACCACAGGGAGCCCGGTTGCAGTCACAGGGGGCCCGGGTGGATAACAGGGGGCCGGGTGGATTCCAGGGGCCCGGTTGCAGTCACAGGTGGCCCGGTTGGACCACAGGGAATCCGTTTGCAGTCACAGGGGGCCCGTGTGGATCTCAGGGGGCCCGGTTGCAGTCAAAGAGGGCCCGTGTGGATCACAGGAGGCCCAGGATGGATCACATGGGGCCCCGGGTGGATCACAGGGGGCCCCAGGTGGATTACAGGGGGCCCGATTGCAGTCACAGGGGGCCCGGGTGGATCAAAGAGGGCTCGGTTGCAGTCACAGGGGGCCCGGGTGGATCATAGTGGGCCCGGGTGGATCACAAAGGGCCCGGTTGCAGTCACAGGGGCCCGGTTGCAGTCACAGAGTGCATGGTTGCAGTCACAGGGGCCCCGGGTGGATCACAGATGGCCCGGTTGCAGTCCCAGGGGCCCCGGGTGTATCACAGAGGGCCCGGTTGCAGTCACAGGGGGCCCGGGTGGATCACAGATGGCCCGGGTAGATCATAACTGGCCTGGTTGTAATCACAGGGGGTCCGGTTGCAGTCACAGGGGGCCCGGTTGGAGTCACAGGGGGCCCGGGTGCATCACAGGGGGCCCGGTCGCAATCACAGGGGCCTGAGTGAATCATAGGGGGCCCGGTTGCAGTCACAGGGGCCCCGGGTGGATCACAGATGGCCCAGTTGCAGTCACAGGGGGCCCGGGTGGATGACAGGGGGCCCGGTTTCAGTCAAAGAGGGCCCGTGTGGATCACAGGGGGGCCCAGGATGGATCACATGGTGCCCCGGGTGGATCAAAGAGGGCCCCAGGTGGATTACAGGGGGCCCGGGTGGATCAAAGGGGGCCCGGTTGCAGTCACAGAGTGCCTGGTTGCAGTCACAGGGGCCCCGGGTGCATCACAGATGACCCGGTTGCAGTCACAGGGGGCCCGGGTGTATCACAGGGAGCCCGGTTGCAGTCACAGGGGGCCCGGTTGGATCATATGGGGCCCGGTTGTAATTACAGGGGGGCCCGGGTGGATCACATGGGGCCCGGTTGCAGTCACAGGGGGTCTGGGTGGATCATAGGGGGCCCGGTTGCAGTCACAGGGGCCCCGGTTGGATCACAGATAGCCCAATTGCAGTCACAGGGGGCCCGGGTGGATGACAGGGGGCCCGGTTTCAGTCACATGGGGCCCGGGTGGATCATATATGGCCCGGTTGCAGTCACAGGAGGCCCGGATGGAGTCACAGGGGGCCCGGGTGAATCATAGGGGGCCCGGTTGTAATTACAGGAAGCCCGGGTGGATCACATGGGGCCCGTTTGCAGTCACAGGGGGCCCGGGTGGATCACAGATGGCCCGGTCCCAGTCACATGGGGCCCGGGTGGATGATAGGGGGCCCGTTTGTAATCACAGGGAGCCCGGGTGGATTACAGGGGGCTCGGTTGCAGTCACAGGTGGGCCGGGTGGATCACAGAGGGCCCGGTTGCAGTCACAGGGGCCCAGGTTGGATCACATATGGCCCGGTTGCAGTCATAGGGGGCCCGGTTGGAGTCACAGGGGCCAGGTGGATTACAGGGGGGCCGGTTGCAGTCACAGGGGGGCCCGGTTGCAGTCACAGAGCGCCTGGTTGCAGTCACAGGGGCCCCGGGTGGATCACAGATGGCCCGGTTGCAGTCACAGGGGGCCCGGTTGTAATTACAGGGGGCCCGGGTGGATCACATGGGGCCTGGTTGCAATCACAGGGGGCCCAAGTGGATTACAGGGGGCCCGGTTTCAGTCACAGGGGGCCCGGGTGGATCATAGATGGCTCGGTTGCAGTCACAGGGGGCCCGGTTGGAGTCACATGGGGCCCGGGTGGATCATATGGGGCCCGGTTATAATTACAGGGGGCCCGGGTGGATCACAGAGAGCCCGGTTACAGCCACAGGGGACCGGTTGGATCGCAGAGGGCCCGGTTGCAGTCACAGGGGCCCCGGTGGATCACAGTTGGCTCTGTCCGAGTCACAGGGGCCCCGGGTGTATCACAGGGGCCCGGGTGGATGATAGGAGGCCCGGTTGTAATTACAGGGGGCCCGGGTGGATCACATGGGGCCCGTTTGCAGTCACAGGGGGCCCGAGTGGATTACAGGGGGCCCGGTTTCAGTCACAGGGGGCCCGGGTGGATCATAGATGGCCCGGTTGCAGTCACAGGGGGCCCGGTTGGAGTCACATGGGGCCCGGTTGGATCACATGGGGCCCGGTTGCAGTCACAGGGGGCCCGAGTGGATTACAGAGGGCCCGGTTGCAGTCACAGGGGACCGGGTGGATCGCAGAGGGCCCGGTTGCAGTCACAGGGGCCCCGGTGGATCACAGTTGGCTCTGTCCCAGTCACAGGGGGCCCGGGTGTATCACAGGGGCCCGGGTGGATGATAGGGGCCCGGTTGTAATCACAGGGAGCCCGGGTGGATCACAGAGGACCCGGTTGCAGTCACAGGGGGGCCAGGTGGATCGCAGAGGGCCTGGTGCAGTCCCAGGGGGCCCGGGTGTATCACAGGGGGCCCGGGTGGATTACAGGGGGCCCGGTTGCAATCCACAGGGGGCCGGGTGGATCACAGAGGGCCCGGTTGGATGACAGGAGGCCCGAGACTGCCGGAATTAGGGACCCGGCTGCAGTCAAAGTGGGCCTGAAAAATATCGTTAGGTGCTCGGTTGCGGACACCGAGGTTAAGGGTGGCCCACAGGGCACCCGCAAGCATGCCAGGGAGCCTGGCCTCAGCCAAAGCTAGCCCAAGTAGACCACTGGGACCCGGAATCGTGGCAGGGGCCCGGCTCTGTCCGCAGGGGCCCGCAACTTGGGATTAGGGGGGCTCGTTGGGTCATTGGGGGGCTTCTCCGAGCATTGGGGGGGGCTCGAGCCCCCCAAATATATGGAAACTTGCGCCCCTGGACAGGCCGGGAGGCTTGGCTAAATACCTACACTCTTTCACGCTAAAGGATAATATTCCCAACCAGTGGCGTATCCAGGACCGCATTTGGGGGGGGGGCTCGAGCCTACCCCGCCCCATGATACCTTTACTTAAAGGTACGTTCAAGAGGGATTCTTTCACGCCCGAGTGACGTCACATGGGCGTGAAGGAATTCCTTCACCCATGAGCCGTGTGTCAAACTGCTGCTAATGGCACTACTCGCTTGCGAATTTGTGAGAATACACGATGATCAAAGTTATCCAAAATACAATAGATAAGCATTTTGTCTTTGATTCTGGGTCTCTTTTTGCACAAATTTGGATATACATTCGTTTGATTTTCCCATGTTATATGCTACGAGGTGTGACGTCACATCCGGTATCTGCGCTGGCTGTTGGAGGGGGCTGACCCCGCCCTACCTACCCAGCATGTAGTACAATGTATTTACGTACATACAACCAGCTTACAATGGACGGCAGTGTACCTTTTAGAACTGGTTAAGAAGCGTGCTTCTATCGCACCACGAATGAGCCGGCTTATTGTCTGCTCTTACTGTCTCAGCTTTACTATGGCATTTTGTGGCTTTTAGCATTTAGTTTTAATCTTTTCACTTTTAGCGCTTCGATTTCGGATCTTAGTCTATCTTGTGTAACTGTACGCCTTTATCCCGAGTGTTTACTTCTATAAAAAAATGATGTGTGAAGTGAAAACCACCCATAGTGGATCTTAAATAAATATAAGAATACGAATGCCATTACCTCGGAACAGCCTCAGTCTGTGCACTAACTATAAGCACTTTGACATCTGCAAGTGGGGAGCTTGAGCCCCCACCCCCGTATCCGCCATTGCTCACAACTCACATTTTATGAGCGCTCTCTAATGGGTTCCCAAGGGTATCACTAGCAGAACCTGGAGTTTGCGTTCAATTACATGCCCGTTTTAATCGGCAGAGATGGCGCGCTGCAACAGAGGAGCCCCGGCCAACGCGGCGCGTGGCAGGCCAGCTCTGAGAAAAGCGGTAGAATGACGATGGGGACTATTTACAGGCCGTGCGAATCCGATGAGATTACGACAGTTATTTTTTACCGCTTTCCGCGGTATCTCAATGTCACACGCGGATCCAGGATTGTCGATGGGGGAGGGCGCCATCCGGACCAAGGGGCGCCAAATTCTATCGGTGGGCACAGTTTCGCATCCTGGGGGAGCGGCATTTCAGGGGGCGCCGTGACCATTTCAGGGGGCGCCGAGGGTCGATCAGGGGGGCACGTGCCCCCTTGGATCCATACATATATTATCACATCAAATACGATGAGTAAACAAAGGTACAGGGATTAAAAGAGCACAAAGCGTCATTTGCCCCCTAGATCCACCTATGCTCAGTGTCATCATGAATTAGTTTCATTACGATCGGCAACTGGAAAGAAAAGGGCAGTTTATTTGTGTATTCGTCTGGCGTGAATTCCAAATAACAAACTCTCCAAACTATATTTTTGCGCCATGATTAATCCACGCAAAATGAAGCTTTAAACCTTAGCTTCAACAAGTTTTTCCGAGCCTGTCCTGCTGTTTTTTCAATGTTTTTCATGATGGGATGAAGTCAAGCTTAGTGCGACTGTGGGGGAGGGTCCACCCTTCTTAGCCGTTTCTCTTGGCTTTGGCGGCAAGTGTCACTTTATCTGTTAGTGTGACTCAAGATACCTTTACACAAGGTACAGTCGCCCACAATTGAATCTGTACACACTAGGCTCAGAAGTTTTTGTTATGGTGAGATCGAACAGCTGCCTGCAGTCATGATTCAGCATACAGCTTGTGTGTTTTGCTCCCAGCTATTGATTACGTACCCATTTATACCCAGCAGTCTCATGTTTTAGAAATTAATAGCGAAAAACTGAATCGTCACAAAAAAGCCATAAACAATTTTTCTGCAAATTATTTTCAAAATACGAAGCTGGAAGTTTTTGGAACAATATCTAAAGCCAGGGGCAAGACACCTATGCTGTGTAGTTCATCATGGCTGAGAGAGCAGTAGTTGTCCAGAATTTATATTCTGGACAACTATAGTGCAGTGGCGGATCCAAGGGGGGAAATGCATTTGCCCCCAAACGGAAAAAGCTCGGGGCAAAACTATGGTTTTGCCCCCCCCCAAGCGATCGACCTCCTTTTTTCCCTGACTACTTTTTAGTTTATAAGCATGATTTTGGTACTTCAACTCTCAACTTCAAACAGAACCAGTTAAGTTCAGTGTAAATATTGGGGCTTGGATAGGAAAAAAGTATCTCCAGCCCACATTTCTCACCCTGTGACGTTTTTTTTGCTTTTCGCCTCTAGTACCTAAAATATTCCGACAGGTCATATTTTAGCGCAATTTTTCACTGCGTGACGTTTTTTTGCTTTTCGACTTTGGTTTGCCCCTCCCAAACCGACCGGTTAGATCCGCCACTGCTATTGTGCAGACGAGTCTTCCCGCTGGGCGGAAGCTATAACTTACTGGTTGATATATCATTCATCCACTGTCACTTATCCTATATTTTTTACAAAATATTTTATGCCTTAGGAGTATGTTTCTCAGGTATACGTTCAGTGCCTAGCCAAATAAGACTTTGAAATTACCCGCAGGGCTGGGGTATGAGTTTCTAATTTTGGATGTGGAGTGTCCAGTCACAACTTATTTTTTTCATATTAGGCAATGCAGCATAGTTTCATGCATTTAAGGGAGTGTATTTCACACTGTTTATAATACAATGGTTCTCTCAACGCTTCCGTAGCCGACAGCTTTTCGGATTTCGGCCACCCAATGGTTGCCGAAAATCCATGGTGGATAGATTAACACCCACACTGGAGGGGGTCTGGCACTAACGCGCACTGGAGGGGCCTACCAGGCCCCCCTAAGATCTCGGAAACTAAGAGGGTTAGAAAAACGCCACTTGGTAGGTGGGTGAGGGCTATGGTGATCTACATGATGATTAATTTTCATTGACCTAGGTCAATATCTTCAAGGTCAAACGAGGTCGTAAAGGTCAAATATTGGCCATGCTGGGATCGATTGGTAAATGCTGTGATTATGCAGGAAAATGGCGGGAATAAGCCAAAGGCGGGCAAGGTTCATAGAGAAGAGGTCTCAAAGAGGCTTCCCCATAACTTTTGGGTCAAGGTCATTCAAGGTTATTGACCTTTAAGGTCACCATATGGTATACTACTTATTATTTACACTTTGACTAACACTGTAGCCACTGTTTGGCGGGAAATGAGGATTGATCTTTCCCAATGACCTTTGACCTTAATAATTGTTGGGGTTTAACGACGCACCAACTGCCAGGGTCATACGGCGTCGCCAACTCTCACCCGGTTGGAAGGGATTTCGGGGATCAGATCGACTTATTCAGAGGCTCCGCCGGGACTTGAACCCGGGACCAGTGGCTTAGAAGACAAGGGTGCTATCCACTAAACCACCTCATCCCCAATGACCTTTGACCTTGACCTTTGTATTGGGGTACCCTACAGATGACGTCATAGCATAATATATGTCAGACGGGGTAACGTCATTTGGCAGTGGTCAGTGACCTTGAAAGTGCAGATATGACCTTGACCTGTGACCTTTGACCTTGACTTCCATGTGAAGTGACCTTGACATATAGTCCCACTTATATGACGTTATGACGTCACCACTCGGTCTTCAATGCAAGCTAACTGGTCCGACCGCGCGTTTACGGCGATCTCAAAATGCAGGTCTGACTTTGAAAGCCTGTAAGTCAAAAAATTTCCGGCCGATTTTCAAAAAGTCTTCACCAATCGACGCGCTATTAAATTCCGTGAAATGTGGCCACGTTTCGTTTTTCGGCTACAAGCAGTTCTCCGGCCACCTTGGAAAAACAGGTGAGGGGGCTCCCGAGGCCCCCTCCAGTGCGCGTGTTAAGAGTGCCCTCATTAGACAAAAAAATCCGTTTCCCGTAACTTTTGGGTTTCACCATACAATTTTAGAGGTAGCGGTATGACATATGAAAGGTGAAATGTGCTATAACCTTGGCAAAGTTTTGAGTCCGAAATTAGGCTTAGTGCCTTCTCGCCATCCAACATGGAACAAAGCAGCACGTGCTTCCCCCTTCTGCTATATTATTTGGTTTTATTTCGGCAGCGTTCTCATTAGTTCACACTCGCTGTTACTCGTCCGACGGTTAAGGTTTACTTTAAAGTACCTACGTATCTCTCCTCTTCTTCTGTCGGTTACCATCGGGCCGGGCCCCACTCCTTTGCGCTCTGCAGAAACCCATCTCGCGACTCTCCGGACTTCAGCGAACTCGGCCGCCGGCTAGCCAGTGCTGACTCTGCCGCTGTCTCGCCTGTACCAAAGAGTATCGGATGGTGGCGCAGATTATCAAGCCAAAGTAGGGAAAAATATGGCTAGTAATGCTTGAAAAAGATCATGACAATATACCTCCTGGTGTATGGTTTAAGCTCTGTCAGTCTCATGGAGAAATTTCCGCTGAATTTCTCGCTATACATGTGAACGCGCCTCCACCAATCAGCAGCTGCCATCCGCTGGATGCCGATTGCCCGCGGGGCACAGAGGTTAGAAAGGTCACGCTGTGCGCCGCCGAGTTCAAGCCTCAGTGGGGAGGGATCGGGCGGCGGATTATAAAACGTACGCGTGTGGTGTTGAGAATGGTGGTCGTTCTTTCTACTATAGGACTGAGGGAGGAGGACAGATGTTGGATACATTTTGTGCACATGGGTGGATGTATGGGTTAGGTGTTTGTGTAGTGTGCGGTGTCGATATCACTAATTGCAGGTTCCGATGTCGAATCCTTAGTTTTTTTCGGAATCAGGGTAAGTGATGCAGCTTTTCTTTTTCTTCATTGACAAGCACTTCTTGGCAATACAACACGCATAGAACATGTGATATACACGACTCACTGACTTTTCATGAGTGTGCAACACTGAAAGTTTGAGCTGATAAAATGGTTATTTGAGGCGGAGGGATAAGTAGCTCTAACCGTTCAGACATGGATGGTCCAAGAAAAATCAAACGATATACGAGGCAACTGAATGAGTAGGTATGTCTATTTAAATTTCATTAATATCAGTGTATTCCTTTAGCATGGGCCGCTCCCCTATCACATCCTTTCGATGCCGCCGCCACCCGGCCTACAGGCAGCCAGAAGTCACTGTGCACTGCCGTCTAACCATAATTGTCGGACATTCTATTTTGAGGCACCAAAATTAGTTTGTATGCTAAAATACTTCTTTTAAAACAACTGTTATCTTAACACGCGCATTGACGGGAGCCTGACTCACCTTCGCTTTGACGAAGGGGGGGCGGGTACCCACCCCCTCCCTCCTAAGATCTCGACAACCACGCTAGGTAGCGAAAACGGTAAGCGGTGTTGGGTAGTCCATCCACTTCTCCATCGAAAATATTTGAACCCTTTTTGTCAGGTCACATTTAAGGTCACTAAAGGTCAAAACATGCCGTCAGGGATAACATGCAAATTAAGGCTTTAGGTCATTTCATCTAAACAAGTAAAGCTAGAGAAAAAATACACCATTGGAATCCTCGCAGCAAGGCAAACCGAACGACATAATATGACCTTGCTACGTCAAATCACGGATTTGACCTGACCTGATCAATCGGATTCGGTTTGCTGACCAGGTCAAAATGCATGTCATTGGAATCGCAAAGACAAAGCAAATATAATGCAGTTAAAACACACGCTCTATAACAATCCGTTGCTAAGAGTCCCATGTGTCCAATGTATTTCCAATGCAGAGGTCACGGCTCGTACCTGACCTTACGTATTCGATATAAACAAATACCGGAATATATTTTAGAGAACTCTTTGGGCTCATTTTGTTATATGAGTTTCAATCGGATAAGTTCACCCTATTCCGACGTATGCTATCTTAAACTTTTTTTAGGTCAGGTCACTTGACCTGTACTGGTGACCTGACCTGATATGACTTAACCTTAAAATGTTGAGAACAGTTTTAAAAAATTATGAGAGAACGGCTTTTCTAAGTACGGCGGCGGTACGCAACGCTATCTCCGAAAAACCCAAGGGGACGGGTGCCCGCCCCCGTCAATGCGCGGCTATATAGCCTCGCAGCTGACGTGCCCAAAACCAATCATATCATCCCGTCAATGCGCGTGTTAAAACAAACTGCTTATCTCCCGGATGACGTCGCGTTCTTAGTTAGTTATTGTTTATTTGTTATTTGATTAAGACGTTCAGCACTCAGCTTTCCAATTATGTCTAATTTGTCGGAACTGTGAAAGTGCAGAGCAGATCTCACAAGTCATGTCAAGTATTGCAACTGGTGAATCTTAAAAGGAATATTTTTGGCATGTTTTAATTTTTTAATCCAGAAATTTTGTACTGAGCGGAACAATACAGCACACGGAAATTTTGGTATGAGGATGGGAGAGGACACTTTTGAACAGTAAGCAATTTTAGATAAATTACTTCGAGGGGCGGTAGCTTTTAAATGATTAGGTTTCTGAATATGTTCAAAATGTTTCAAGTTGCATTGTCAAATCTGGTTAGTACGGTATGTCAGTGGAAACGATTGCTGAACGGTCTCGAATAGTGGTGGGTCGTTGCTTGGACCTGAACCTATCACCGCTTTGGGGGTCCGATCTGATCCCCCTCGGTTTTTCGAAAATGATTCTAAGCCGATTCAGATGAGACTTGCGTCGCTTTGCAGGCCTCTGGGGAGATCAATTCGACAACTTGTGACCAAAAATTGACATTGTCAGGTCAACGAGTTATGACGTCATTGCTATGCCCGTGTAAGGCGATTCCATTCTTCTAAAATGAGGATGACAAAACCAGGGTGTAACTCGGCTTCTACAATAGTTAGATAAAGTTCTAAACATCGTTCGAAAGCTCTTGAAAAATATGCATGTTGTCATCCATTTTGAGGTCAGATCAATACCAAGGTCGCCAGAAGTCACCAAAGGTCATTCAGATGTTGCAAAGTTGTCTGTGTCTATACCTTTTGAACCAAACAAGACACAGTCCTAATTTTGATATCATAGGAATGAGCATGACCCAAGGATTCAAATAATATGTAATATGGCCTTGGAGGGTTATTATTTAACCTCGACCGTAGGTCAAGGTCATAATATGAACTTACAAGGTCATGCCACATAGCATTTGAATCCTTAGGCCAAGACGACCACATTCATGACTTTTTATTCTAGGTCTCTGGCTCCCGACGCGTAAGAGATTTTCTAAATGGGTCTAAATTTGCCCCATTTTGGCCCACTGTAGCGCCACAGGTCAATGGATATACTTCAAACTCTGATCCAGAGAAGAAGAGGGTAAGGCGCTTTCAGGGCCGTTTTAATTTTTTCCGTATCACCTCCGGTTCTCGAGAACGTAAGGGGTCCCATCACACCTCAGACGGTGGTGGGTATGAAAAGAGCCCAGGCGGTGCCGGGTTAGTGAACAATGCCATATAAAGATGGAAATTTATATCACTTAAGGCGTGCCCGGGCGCATGCAAT
This sequence comes from Lepas anatifera, assembly GCA_034440635.1. NCBI lineage: Eukaryota > Metazoa > Arthropoda > Thecostraca > Lepadidae > Lepas > Lepas anatifera. The sequence goes on from JAOTON010001493.1 coordinate 138,395, forward strand.
GGATCAATCATTGACTGTTAAAATACCCTTTTAAATTGTATTGTTAATCATTTTCAGAATTCAAAAGGACTGTCTGATGGCTAAAATGGAAATACAATTATGTTTCCTCCTTCCATGTGGCGTTTTTTTCTAATCTTTTTTTTCAAATCTGGGCACCCCCAATAATTTTTAGAATTCTACACCCCTGGTAGTAGCTATGCAACATTTGGGGTTTCAGGATATAAAATTATTACGTCCATACATGATATATTTCCAGTAAAGCGATACATAAAGCATACACGTATATCACGCGCTACTATGACACCCCCGGCGCGGGGCCCCTACATAACGTCGGGGGCATCAGCGCGGCAAAGCTCGAGGCTTAAAGCCATCGGCAGAGAGAAGCAGTACAAAGCATCATGACATACATACGCTGGTAAAAACGCAAAAATAGCTTAAAATTCCATCCACACCACAGCACACTCAGCAAGGACATAGATGACCACATCACGGCTCGGTCCGTCCGGCAGCCCCGCGCATCAAACATCATGCGGCCGTAGCGCCCAGAGCAAACGCCGCGCGCCCGCCCGCGCGAGCCAAGCGCGCCACCAGCGTCATGGCCGCGCCCGACGCGAGCCACACCGGCACGGCCGCGCCCGACGCGAGCCACACCGGCACAGCCGCCAGCTACAGCAGCGCCACTCCGCGCCCGCACAACCAACACCACGGCAGACCGACGTCAGCGCACGCACGGCGGTGCGCCCACGGGCCAGGCAGCGCGCCCGGCGCGCGCACCACGCAGAGCGCCCCGCCGTCAGGGGCCACCCGCCGGCACGCCGCCCGGGACCGCCGCCGGCAGCAGCCAGCGCCATCCCGGTCGCCCAGCCGCGCGCCCCACCAGGCGCACCCCGAGGCAGGGGCAGCCCGGCCAGGACGCGGCCGGGCAGGACACCCCGAGCCGAGCTGCCGAAGCAAATATGTTGTTAGTTTCGGAGGGAGAGGACAGTGATAGTTGTTGCCGCACGAGAATGAGATTGAGCAGGCGAGACTGAGGGAGAGCACGGCAGTTGGGGGGCTGATTCAGGAACAGGTAGTAGGGTGTCGGAGGCAGGCCTGTAACGACGCCTGAGGTCTACCGCATAGTTAAGTTTCCGCGCCAAGTCATGTAAAGATTTTAATCTGGGTTATTGAGGCGACATTATCTTGAGTTATTTTACCAGGCGAGATGGAAATTAGTGCGCTTTCTATTCTTAAGGAATATGTACTAACCTAGTAACTGTCAATAAATAGCTTTTGTACAACTTTTTAAAGAATGACTTAGACTTAGGCACATCAGCTATATCTCTTATCTGTGACGAAACAATTAAATTCCAGGCACGTGGAGCACAGACGAAGAGAGAGAACTTTCTGTAGACAGTGGGTGCATAAGGGACTACAAAATGGCTGTTCTGTCTGAAATTTCTCTGGTAGTTCTATCAGTTCTAAGAGTGAAATATGTGCTTAGGGGGACGGTGGCGCCGAAGAAAGTCATGTAGGACCTTCGGTTACAAATTTGATTAGATCATTTAACTTGAGAATATTATCTTTTTGAAGTTAAAATTATCTTTGGTAGTATTCATAAAGTATGCCAAATGTCAGTCAGATAATAACGATATATGTTAAAACTTGGCTTAATTATGTCTTCATTGATTCTTTACGAGGCAAGTTTAATAAATACGTCACTAATTTTCTAGAATCAAATCGTCATTGTAACATTTTGCGCTATAGCTGAATGATCTGCGCCAGCAACTGCCATATTCCTTTAATTTAATGTCAATAACATGAAGTGAACCGATATTTCATTTACAAATGCCCAAGAAAACTTCAGTTATATGAAGAAATACTTTAGTCGGCTTCGTAAGACCTTTTTCTGAGGCAAATACAATGTCCGATTATTATCAGCTCCACGAGTTTAGGGTCATTTTCAATGACAAAAAAGCCCAAAGGTTGCAGATCTAGACCCAAAAGGTGTATATTACTCTTTGGGAGCTAGTAAAACAACTCAAAACTTGGTGAAGTTTTAAATGTTAAAGATGGGCGAAGGGATTTTTTTGCGCCGTTGTGACGTCACAACATGACGGCTGGTAACCAGGCGCCGAGCGTGACTGAGCGAGCCCGATTCGCCTTCCCGCCGTTAGATGTGTTCCCGCCGATCTCAGCGTGTTAGCGTGGCTGCCCGCACCGGGCCTCGGGCGGCGGCGGACAGCGTCCCACACACCCTTCAAAAGACCGTCACCTCACCGGAGCCGCCGGAGGGTGGTCCTCTCAGCCACGACCCACGGCGGCGGGCGGACTTTATCCGGCGGCTGGGGCTGGGGCAACGGCGACCGGAGGCGTCCCCGTATGGCATCGCACCTAGTGCCGGAATCATCATCACCATCACCATCATCATCATCATCATCCTCAATGCTGTGCGCCGCTTCGATACTCCACTTCCAGCTGGTCATTCCCCAGCGTGTCTAGCTAACGTGCGAACCAGTTGGGCTTGTGAAATTTAAGAGCCACTGGAGGCTACTATGATTGGATGGGACACGGATTGTTCTACCTGAGAGGTGGTGAGAATATTCTTGGATGACGGGGATGGGTGGCTTGGTGGATAGCATCAAAATACCCTACGCCACCGGACCCGGTTTCAAGTCCTGGCGAAGCCTTTGAATAAGTTGGTATCATCCCCAAAGTCCCTCCCAACAGGGCGAGAGTTACGGACGCCGTATAGCCTCGGCAGTTGGTGTGTCGATAAGCCCCAACAATTATCATTAACATTCTTGGATGCAGGCTACCACGGCTAACATTTCTTTCTTGGTCGGGTAAGCCTTTTGCGCCTTCGACGAGCGGCGGCGGCCATCGGCGAAAGCCCTTTGTATCCCAGTTCAAACATCAAATTGTGGCAAAAGTAGCCTTTATATAGCCATTGTTACCGCAGCAGTCGAGGGTAAACATTGGAGCGTCATTGCTAAGCTTTGGAAGAGTTCGCATTAGTGCCTCGGTTGAAGTCTTTTAGACTCGAAAGCGGCCTGTGCAAGTGGTGTCATTCAAACTGTGAGTTTTTCGCGGTCAGTGCAAACAGACGTTTTACGATAGCGGCGTAGTTCTTTATGTACTTTGTACAAACACAAGCTAAGGAGTTAGAACGATCCTTAGCGTTCCTAGGGGTCAACCAATCAAGCACTTTTGCTATTTTGTCAGCGTCTGATGAGATAGCAGCCTCAGACACGATGCTTCCCAAAAATGTGATACTCTTTCTGAAGGACTTACACAGACTCAAACTTAACCCTGTTTTTCCTGGCGAGTAATCGAATCGTCTAGTGTCTCTAGAACGTCCTCCCACGTACTGCCGGACAATGATATATGCGACACAATCTTGGTTCGTGGCATGTCGGTTAAAATCTGCGTAACAGCTTTGCACACCAGTGTGGTGCGACGCGTGTACTTAGCAAGCGACCTTGTACTGGTACTGGTCGAAAGGAAGTACCACGGACGCCCGCTATACACCTTATGGAGGCAGAGGAAACTGGAAATAACCCGAGTTCATTTCCAGCACACAAAAAAGATGCGCCAGATATACAAAGAACGCGTCATTGATGTTAGGTATTGCACACGAAGGAGCTTTGGAGATAACCTTTCGTTTTCGCATGCACGCGCATATTCCTGTCTCGCCTGGTTTCTTTCTAACTAGGTGAATCGGAGATGACCGTTCAGTCAGAAGGCTGCACCAGCTGGTCGATTTGAGCCTCAGCCTGCGGGCCTAGTCGGAGTGGAGAACGCCTTGGGATGCAAGTAGTAGTAGAATAAATTTTATTGACGTCTAATTTTTCACAAAAAATACAGCAAAGTATAAATTGGATTGGCGCAAAAGTGGGACCTTAAATCGAAGCGCCTCTCCAAACATATTCAGTATATAAATTCAAACACAAACTCTGGTAAAAAACCAAACATATGTTATTAACAATTGCCGCCGCCACAGTCACTTTTGGCCCACGACCCCTACCCATTCAAAGGCGAAGCGCCGCCGCCCCGCCGGACAACACATGGTTGCGCGTGTTAAGCGCGGCGACAATGAAGTCCTGGACAGCTCCGGCCACGGTGCGAATCGGGGGATGATCTCCCGTGTCTGTGGTGTTACTTATCTAGCCTGTCCGGCCGGTATGCCCGTCAAACGTCTGCTAATGCTAATGTAGTTCTTTATGTTCCTTCAACTTTTTATCACTTTTACTTAGCGTTTCTCTGAACTAGTCGTACTTCTAAATCAGTATCATTCAGCTGGGACTTGAGCTCTACGGACACCGAAACCTCCGGAAAATACTTCTAAATCAGTATCATTTAGCTGGGACTAGAGATCTTGCGGCACCGAAACCTCAGGAAGATACTTCTAAATCAGTATCATTTAGCTGGGACTTGAGCTCTTGGGGCACCGAAACTTCAGGAAAATACTTCTAAATCAGTATCATTTAGCTGGGATTTGAGCTCTACGGACACCGAAGCCTCAGGAAGATATCTACTCCCAGGCTGGTCAGTTTCTATAAAGCTTGCCTTGATGTCTGCTACGTCAGCGTTTTTGCTGATACTTATCGGCTCTGCGGACAAATTTTAGACAATCAACAGGATCAACGTGTCGTTGGCGTTTACCACCGGCGGTACAGCTTCGACGACTGGCATGCTTACCTTCGGCTCAATGATGGCATCGCTCTGGTGCGTACAACTTCGCCCGGAACCACAAATTATTTCCTCACAGACCTGAGCCAGCGACCTTTCACGGCCACAAACGACCTCACCAACTGGCGTTGCCTCTGCCTAAGCTCTCCGCACGGGTTCTGACGCGACCACGACCAGCCGCTTACTTTTCAGATCAATCAAGCATGGAAACACATTCAATTGTTCTAGACCCAGAAGTAGGGGTTTGTCAATTGCTCCCCTTACTTATTTTGGTATCACAGTAATGTGCTCACCGATCTGAAATGGTATGTTGCAATGGACAGCTAAAGGGAAGTCGTCTTGAGAGACTGTTTTAGGCTTGCGCTTTTCAGAGCTTTCACACTAGGTTAGTTAGTTAAGGGCTTTTTATAAGGCATTCTGTGCAAGACACCTTTGCCCGCCTCTAAAGGGTCCACACCGGGTTACATCTCTACCCCTTATAAATGAATGGTGTTCATAAGAGAACCAGCATCTAACAAACACATATTGTCTGTCCCCGCCACGCCAGCAGTAAACACTGAGTCATAAGTCAATGTCACGATGACACGTTACGTAAGCGGTCCCACCACCACGGCTAGGTCCTGCTGCCGGGAGTTTACCCGCTCCATTCACTGGGGGGTTTCCCTGGGGGCCTGCGATTGAGTCGGGGCGGCCGCCTTACCCGGTCTCTGATGGTGGAGAGACGGTACCATTTAATTGCTGTGGGAAGGCGGCGTGAATGTGTTCTCTTCGGCCACCCCGACGCGTTCTCTTCGGCTAAAAACTGCACCAATGTTTCTGCACAATATGTCATTTGTAATGTGGTCATCAGTACAAATTTCAAAGCTTGGAAAAATGTTTCAAACTTAAAGGGAATGTGGCACCTTCACAACGTTATCTTAACTGAGATAGCAAAGTTGTAAAGCAGGTCGGAAAACCCGGTACTCCATATATGTTTTGTCTTGGAACTCGATATTTCCGTAGAAAAAGCTAAAACCTACCTGACACCAGCCCCCTCAGCCCCCGTCGCCGGCGGCCATTGTTGTGAGCTACTGGTGTGACGACATATGCTGACGTCACGATGAGCATCAGCCATTCGAAGCCCTTGAAGCTTTTCAATCATGGTAGTGGTTGCCAGATCGTGACATCATCCACAGGATGATATTTATTTCTTTTTCTAGGAGTATTTTTAATAACAAAATATTGAGCTTATTGTACATTTTTCAGAGAAATCGTGAGTGGTTTCATTATTTTTGACTAAAAGTACGCCTAATAACACTAAATTTCAGGATTCGACCAAGGTGCCATATTCCCTTTAATTGAATTGGAAGGTTGCTTCAATGTTTGTCACCAACATTGTTGGCAAGTTGTCCCTTTTCTGAACTCTGTCGAATGATATATCATATGACGTTGTTAGGTCAAATCAGGTCAAATCTAGGATCTGACATGACCTGGGACCAATTCAAGGTCAAATGAGATCAAAATGCATATCATTAGAACAGAAAAGATGAGGCGATCTAATGACATTAACCTACACAGTCTACCACCATCCTGTAACCTGTCAAAGGTCTACCACCATCCATTACTAAGTTACAGGAGGAAATAAAAGTTGATTTGCGCCGAGAAACCACAGCGCAAAATTTGGAAGCTCCGGCCATACGCGTAAATTTTCCATCCCAAAATATATAAGGTAAAGATGCGTGCAGAGCAGAGTGGCTGCATCATCATCAAAACATTAGGTGCGGACCAGTCAAAAGGCAAGCTCGGCAAAAGGCAATCGCGGCAATCTTAGAATACAACTGATTCTTTTATCCTACGGAAGTGTTTAATCCAAATGTATGTGGGTACCTCATACAGCGAAGGGCCGGGAAAGTGGTTTTTAATTTTTCAGCTGTGAGCAGAGGTCAGGAAGTGTCTCCGTGTCACCAACAGAATTTCCCACCAAACTTGTGTAACAAAAAATATTGAGCTTCAGCACCGAAATGCGGTAATATGCAAACCCCTCCCAGTTCTTTTAAATCTTAACCCCCGCCCCACCGGGGCCATCGATGGCCCCCTAAGGTTTTTCCGAGATAGCAGAAAAACGACGAGGCGCAGCACCACGGTTGAGGGCTCTACCTCTCACTGCATCATTTTCCCATCATCCCTGAAAATTTTTACCCCGGGTCACCCAAGGTCAGGTCACCAGACGAGGTCAACCAAGGTCACCTCACTTCACCTTTAGAGCTCTGTAAGAGCTACATTTCAAAGTCGATCAATTTGAAACTTCCTACACTTAATGACCCCTCCAGGGTCTACAAGGTGTATATCCGGGATTTTTCGATTTCGTACCCTGAGGTCAGGTCACGAGGCGACCTCTCCCATTGGAAAAGCATGGGGAAAAGCTATTTCATGATATAAAAGCCACAAAAATGATTGCAAATACTCAGAGTGCTCAGAACAACGTTTTTGGACACCCTTTCACAGATCCCAGGGGTCATATTTTCCTTTGACTTTTCCAAGGTCATCCAAGGTCACCGGATGTCAAAAACAGTATTTTGACAATAACTTTTGACCTAATTGAGCTAGAGCGGTGAAACAAACACCATCGTGTTTGTCGTGTCACTGGCTTTCATTTGATATACGGCAAGGTCACTTTTTGACCTTTCGTGACCTCAGGTCATATTAGGTCACGAGGTGACCTCTGGCGGTCAAACCACTGGCGGGAGGTCTTTACGTTCCACATAGCAGAAAATGTACTGGCAATTTTCTATCAAATGTACTTTACCAAGCCTCAATAGCTCTAATGACATAAGAGTTATGCCCAGTTTGTTAATCATTGCATATTTGAGTGAAAATAGCCGATCTTGACCTAATTTGACCTCTGGAGGTCAAACCATTGACCTGAGCACCAAAACATGCGAAGTAATTTCTTACTGAATTCACGCGAGCTTTCTATTGCACTTTGCAGATTTGCGCTAACGCCCATATTTTCGGAGTTAGAGGGGGCCATCGATGCCCCCGGTGGGGCGAAGGTGGGCCGGACCCCGGTGGGGCGCGGGTTAAATAGCGTATTGACAGACTGGGCGTCAACTTTTCACACTCAGGTATGCACAGTCTTGTCTGATTTGTCCCGGACTCGACCTACTTTGTCGCACATGACCTGCGTTGTCGGCGCGCCCTGAACCCCCAATTATGCTGATGACGATGATGATATTCTTTGTCACCAACATTGTAGGTAAGTTGGAAAATTGTTTTACCTCTGGCTGTGAATAATTCGTCGGTCGATTACTCGTCGTGATCCCGCGCTGTTGTGTGATGCCGTAGATTCCATCGTAACTGTTTTAAAAAGAATACATTGTAACAAATATCTCTTGCAGATTGTGATCAACACCTATTCACATTTCACTGTTTCATAGTTAGGTAATGTATATGTGAGAGGTTAGATAATGTTTGTTGGCTCTAGAGCCCAACTGGGTTGAGTTAGAGTCAATTTGTAGGCATCATTCGCTTCCTTTCACTTTGCAAATTGAATAATGTATGACATGACCATACTATATCAAAATGTAAAAATAACCTGACCTGACCCAAGGTCAGGCCAAGATATTAATTCACTTTCTATGATAATCAAAACGTTATAGTGTCACAATTGAAACTCTATCATCACTTCCTGCGAATTTATTAACTCGAGTCTGGAAGGCCCGCTTAAGTAGTACCAGCTAGAATATCTCAGAGGACATCATCATCCTGAGGTCATTCACATTCTGTTACCGCAACTTGTGGAACTCGGTCGGCCCATAATGCGATATGGCTATCACATTGATAGATTAAACCTGCTTTCACTGGTACCACTCGAAAAATCTTGGGAGGCGAGTAGGCGAGGACACTTGACCTCGCCTGGTGACCTGATCTGAGATGAATCAAACTTAAAATTGTTGTTGAAAAGTTGCGGGAATCAGTTAACCCGCGCCCCACCGGGGGTCCAGCTCCACCTTCGCCCCACCGGGGGGGCATCGATGGCCCCCCTCTAACTCCGAAAATATGGGCGTTAGCGCAAATCTGCAAAGTGCAATAAAAAGCTCGCATGAATTCAGTAAGAAATTACTTCACATGTTTTAGCGCTCAGGTCAATGGTTTGACCTCCAGAGGTCAAATTAGGTCAAGATCGGCTATTTTCACTCAACTATGCAATGCTTAAGCAAACTGGGCATAACTCTTATGCCATTAGAGCTATTGAGATCTGGTAGAGTACATTTTATAGGAAATTGTCAGTCCTTTTTCCGGTATGTGAAACGTAAAGACCTTCCACCAGTGGTTTGACCTCCAGAGGTCACCTCGTGACCTAAGATGACCTGAGGTCACGAAAGGTCAAAAATGACCTTGCTGTATATCAAATGAAAGCCAGTGACGAGAGAAACACGATGGTGTTTGTTTCAGCGCTCTAGCTTCAAAATTAGGTCAAAAGTTATTGTCAAAATACTGTTTTTGACCCCTGGTGACCTTGGATGACCTTGGAGAGGTCAAAGGGCAAATATGGCCCCTGGAATCCGTGAAAGGGTGTCTAAGAACGCTTTTCTGATCAAGCTGAGCATTTTCAATCGCTTTTGTGACTTATAGATCATAAGACAGCTTTTCCCCATGCTTTTTCAATGGGAGAGGTCACCTCGTGACCTGACCTCAGGGCACGAAATCGAAAAATCCCGGATATACACCTTGTAGACCCCGGTGGGGTCATAAAGTGTAGGAAGTTTCAAGTCGATCGACTTTGAAATGTAGCTCTTACGGAGCTCTAAAGTTGAAGTGAGGTGACCTTGGTTGACCTCGTCTGGTGTTTTGACCTTGGGTGACCCGGGGTAAAAAATTTTAGGTATGGTGGGAAAATGATGCAGTGAGAGGTAGAGCCCTCAACCGCGGCGCGGCGCCTCTTCGTTTTTCTGCTATCCCGGAAAAACCTTAGGGGGGCCATCGATGGCCCCCGGTGGGGCGAGGGTTAAGAATAAGGTGTAGCAAAAACGTCGATGCATCATAATGCTGTTGTCGCTCGCCGTCCAGGAAAAATCAGTCGGGGCGCTACTGTTCATTCACTCCCCCCTCCCACAGTGAGACGAGGGTTAAGACAATAAGTCAACACTGTAGCTTGCACTTTTTAGTGAGATGTTGTATCCGTATTGGCATGTTTTTCAGAACTTAGATAGCTCTGTCCGCTTGGGTCACCAATGCTCTAACCCAGACAGTAATTTCGGTTGGTTCCCACACCTGATGCGTGGTCAATCAACGACACTCCTGTGGACAAAATAAACGGCATTCTGCGAGAAAAAAAGCAAACGGTATTTATGTGAAAAGAATAAACGACACTTCTGTGGTCAGAATAAACGGCATTTCTGCGAAAGACAACAGTTGTGTGGACAGAATAAACGACATTTCTGTGGTAAAGTAAGCTACGTTTCTGTGGAATAGTAAGCGACGGTTCTGTGGAAGAATTAACGGCATTGCTGTCAAAAAATAAAGGACATTTCTGTGGAAAAATAAATGTAATTTGTTTAAAAGAAACGGCACTTCGGTGGCAAAACAAACGAGGTTTTTGTGAAAACATTAACAAGATTTCTGTCGGAAAATAAGCGACATTTCTGTGAAAAACTAACGTTGCATCTACGCAAAAGAAAACAGGTTTGGAATTAATCCCAGGATGAGCATCGAAAGTGATTTTTCGCCGGCCTTGGTTCCACCTCATGTAATATGGCGAATCCTGCAAGCCTTGGGGTCAGGTACCGGACTTGCCACGTCTGCCACATAGAACGCTTTACCGCTGCATAGGGGGCTTCGGTAATCCCAGCTTGAGTATTGGCGAGAAGTGCAGAGTTGTCACGGACCAAATATGACGTATACCTGCTGTGTCACACAACATTTTTGGAGCCTACATACTGTTCCACAGATCAAAGAAAGGGATAAAAATGTAAAAAAAACTTGCTGGGTCATAGACGGAATATTATGTCTATGGGCCTATACATACAAAGGTACGGAAATTCACATACCGTAGGAAGATGCAGCGTGGTCAAAATCCTTATTTAACCCGATATAATTCAGCTTCCTTTAATGTGTTCCTTAGTAGGATTCAGAGGCTTTGGGTCAGCGGGCTCAGCGTTATCGTACTTACACAATCAATCTAAACGTTTTCTTTTGTCGCCGTTGCGCAGTTTATGTAGATTTGCTGCCCAGCTATTTTTTGTTGTAATTCCTATCGATACTCTCGCACCCCGGGAGAGGGTGGGGAGGGTGGTACGCGACGTTTCAGGGGGCGCCATCGACATTCCAGGTAGCACCGAGGGTCGATCGGGGGAAGGAAGTGTCGCCCTTGACCCTCCCCTGGATCCCCCTATATAAGGCCATCAAAATCTATATCAATCGCGAGCTATTGTCACAAGCAGTACCAGGTTTTTTCCGCGAAGCTCAATGTTCATTAGCTATCTAATGCGAGGGTATCGTGACAAGCATTCCTTTCTGAGGACCAAGACTGCAAAAGCATGAATAAGTTCGTGGGCTTAACTTTAACCTGCAGATTTTGCACCATGGTCATGACCAGGTCATCACTAACCACCGAAGCACGTGGCATCCCAAAATAATCCCTCGCATCTGTCGAATCATGCTGTTACGACCGGCGTGAATCCCTCAGCTCTTCTGACGCAGATTAGAGCTGCAGAATTCACCGATATAAGCACAACGATAATTCCCGGGGGTGATTATTTTGACGTGACCTGGAGGCTGCGCGGGACAGGTGAGACCTTCATGAATAGGTCAAACTGCATTTTTCTTCAGTTTTTTTTTTTGCTGAGAGCAAAGGAGGAAAGGGGCACACGTCGTCCGTGGAGAGGGTACTCACTCCCGTTTTACTTACCATGCACTTTTCGTCTCTGTCTTACAACAAAATCCTGGTTAGACGTCCAAATAACGACCATCTTAGCAGTTGACACAAGTGTCATTACCAAGAGAAGAACAGGCCATCGGGTAATCAGACGTAGAAAGACAATGGTTCACAGTGGAGGAAAACTGGAAGGACTCGGGAGGGGCTGAGGACCAAAAATGGTCCCGTGTGTATGTATAAGATGTTCTGCTATGTTCTACTTCCCCCTCCCAGATAGTTTTATCTTTTTTCAGTTTTGATTCAGCTTTACTGGGAGATTCTTTAAAATTACTCAATGATCATACGAAATAAAGTGGAGAAAGTGGGGCAAAGCTCCATGCTTCGTGAAGACCATCGCCCCAGTGGTAAGGGGGGGGGTTCAAACACACCCTTGATCTCGGCTCTTATGGGGGACGGAAACCAAAATGCGAAGCTGGTGGATAGCTCATAAGAATTGACGACGAAACTATAGAGATCACTTTTTACCTCAGGTCAACATTGAAGTCACGACAGGTCAAAGAAGGTGACAGGTTAGATAAGTTTCTGGGCTTTTGCCTCAAACAGAATTGAGTCAGAGTCAAGTCATAGGCGTAATTCTCTTTCTCTCGTTGTGGCAAATCGCATTATGTATGATAAGACCATGCTAAATCGAAGCATAAAAATGACCTGACATAAGGTCAGGTCAAGGTAACCATCAGATCTAACAGCTAATATGCATACCAATCGAATTGTGATAATAACCCGCACGTAATGGTATCCAAATAAAAGCTATATCACCATTTCCTGCGAAGTCATTGACCCAAGTCTGACAACCCGCTTAAGTAAGTCTTAGATGACCTCTTAGAGGTCACAGATCCAAACTTGTAACATGACTCTAGAGAGGGGCTTACGATACTACGATTTGGATAACAGTAAAGGTACTCTTAGCCGTTCTACAGAAATAGAGCCATTTGCCGCCAATTTCCGTTTGCCCCATTTATTTCCCATGGAGAGGTACCTGACTCCAGGTCATCGATATGGAAAATCCCGGAATATATTTGCCAGTAGCCAGTTGGTCAAATATGTGATTCGAGTCTCAGATGGATACATTCACCCTCTTCTTACTTACGCAGAAGTGATCGGGTATGAAGTGTGCTAAGTAAAGCCGCGCTTCGCGCAACTGTTTTTCGGTACCGCCGCTAGAACCAAAGGAAGCTGTTCAGACACCTCCTTCCCAAGGGGCCCAGGGTTAAGTAGGCACAAAATCGCGTAACACGAATAAAAGTGACGAAAATAAATATATTTCGTAACTGTTTTGGAGTTTATGTGCAGGAGCCAGTATAAGGTGTTGTGTGCGGCTCGACTGACCGCCCGCCACACAGCTGGTTAGCCACTCGGCGGCGCGTGTTGTGGGAGGTATAATTGCGACTGAAGTGCCGAAATACCCAAAGAAAATACGGTATGTGCCACGGACATTCGGCAGGAGGGCGAGTGAAGTAGATCCACGTAGCACACGTGGCTATGCCCCGTGGACACTGCCAAGCATACGTTCGGAGTCGGGCCGCCTACCACTGCGCTGTGGTGGCCACCCCTCATGTTCTTTCGGGATACCTCCAAAGCGGTCGGTGAAAAGTATTTAAGACTCTCTGAATTTTCATAAAACTAGATTGGACAGATTCCCTGAAAGCTTTGAGATAACATCTGGACCAGGGGCGGAACAAAAACTCGGTATTTAGTAGTACCCATTCCCAAACCGAGTATTATCGTGTACGGTGCGTTCTTCATACAACAAAGCTGTCTGTAACAATATTGAGAGCTGCTAGAATGTTTTAATGCTATGCACAATATTTCAGGTGATAATAAATTTGTATTTCAAAATATTGCTATTAGATACGGATTCAGCAGATAAAAAGAGGGGATCATCCAATGGCACTGGATTGTACTCTTGCAGAGTGAATAGACTGCTTGCAAGACAGCCAGAAGGAACACAGGTAACCATACCATACTCCCAACACTATATTATATGATAGGTGCCATAGGCGTGCTCAGGTGTTGTAGTTTAGGAGGTTTCACGCATGTGCAAACATATTTTAGTATATGTGCAATGAATAGAATAACAAGTATCTAAAACCACATATAGAATAATCATCCATAAGCGGATCAAGGAGGCTAAAACATTCAGATTCCCTTTAGGTTTGACATGGGCGGATAAATGTCGAGAAATATGCAGGCGCACACAGGATTTTCGTTGGTGGGGACCCGGCTGACGAAGGAGGGCGGCAGGATGATGGAGGAGGTGGCATGCCCTAACTGCGAGCGGCAGGTTACTGGAGCGGACGAAATTGATCCAAGAGGGGGCAAAATGCATGTGAAGGGGTTAAAACAGGAGCGTAGCCATGCAATTATTTTCTTGGGATGGCAATGGCCGGGAGGAGGTGAGTTTAGAGAATATTAGCCGCCCTGTAAACGCTTCCGACGATACACTCCACCATCACATTCACGTAGGTTTACGCTGCTTACGGGGAGAAAATGCAAAGAAATAGGTGAGTGCCACAATTTTTAGGAAGAACTTTCCCTGATTTACAAATTGAAGACGAGTCCTCCCCGTTTCTACGCCTATGGGTGCAACTATTTTAAAGCTAACTTTCACCTCGGCGGAGAAAGCTCTTCCCAGTAAAGATACTCGGAGTAAGAAAAACGACGTACAGAATACCCCTCTGATCTGTAAATTGGCTTTCCATGTATTCATAGCGAATCATATAATAATAGTGCTGAGTGCACACACAGTAAGGGGGACTCGCAGTTGAAGGGCGATATAACGTTGGGGGAGGGGGTAATAAATGGGCCTTTGTCCGAAGCACGATATGGATGATTTGGGGTTCATAAAAGGTGACGAGCCGCACCAGACCCCGAAACATTCCAAAATTGGTCAGAGTTAACCCTTGCCCCGGTGGCGGGTACGAGCCACCTTCGCCCTGGTGGGGGGGTAAAAAGACCCCCACGATCTCAAAAACTAAGAGAGCTAGAAAAAAGCGCAAAACGGCAATCGAAAGCTCTTCGAAAATGATATCGAAAATACTCCGGTCATTTTTCTTGTCAGGTCAATATCAAGGTCACCGGAGGTCAAAATAGGTCAAAATCGCTAATATGAGGTGTACTAAGAAAACCTCATATATCTCAGAAACTATGATAGCTAGAAACATTTTTCTAACACCATTCGAAAGCTCTTGAGATGCGCTTTCATTAAAGTGGCGTTCATTTTCGTGTCAGGTCAAAGCCTAGGGAGCTACAGGTCACTAAATATTGGGCATATTCTTAGGAATGTCCATAGCCACCCATGCATAAAGGCGTTTACTTTTTCGCTAATAGCTTCCAAACCAAACAAGATACAGCCATAGTTTATGCACCATTGCAATCCTCTCGTCAATACAAATCGAATGATATATGATATTGCTATGCCAGGTCAAATTTAAGAATTTGACCTGACCCAGGTCAACGGTCTGACCCAACTTGACCTAGTATAGTCATGATGTATTTCATTTGACTTCCAGTGACTATACAAACACTTTGGTGACAAAATAAAAGCTCTATATTAGTTTATTCAAAATTTATAGAGAAAAACACCAAAAATGCTTATTTGACCTAAGGTGACCTTTTAAAGGTCACAAGTCAACAATTTTGGCATCAGCTTTAGAAATGGGCTAAGAGCAAGTCGCAACCGATGTTTGAAGTTGATTTCATCCATACTTACTGAGAACAGCTCATTTCGTGATTTTCCCATGTATTGACAATGGAGAGGTCATGCTCTGCACATGACCTTAGGTCACCAATATAAAAAATCCCGGAACAAATGTTGTAGCTCCTGGTGGGCCCAATATGTGGTATGAGCTTTAACTTGATCGATTAGGCCTTCTTTTAGTTATGCGGTCCTAAGTATTTTTTAGGTGAGGTCACTTCACCTGGCCTGGTGACCTGACCTGATATGAACTTGAGCTAAAATTTTCAGGAAAGATGTAAAAATGATGAAGGAACAGCTAGACCAAGTTTGGCGGTGCTGCGCGCCGCCGTTTTTTGGTCACTTCGGAAAACTCGAGGAGGGGGTCTAAAGCCCCACGGGGCGAAGGTTAATGAAAAGTGCATTCAGCTTATTCTGGAAGTAAACATAGGTATATTCCAGCTCCAAATTGACTTAGCGAGTAAACCGCTGTGAAAACTTGGTTGTGTGGTTTGTACGGGAGATGTGGTCAGCAGTGCTAGATTCAGGACAATTATTTGAGGGGGAGGGGCAACGGGGCGTAAAACATGGTTTTTGAAGTGAAGAAAATCAGCGAAAACTAGGTGGCTCGAGGTTTTCGTAAATATGTATTCCAAAATATTTACGAATGTACTTCCCAGGCTATAGTCTAAATTTAACCCGAACCCCAGCGGGCTTCTGAGCCACCTTCGCCCTGGTGAGGGGGGTGTTTGACAACCCCCTCGAACTTGGCACCTATGCGGGATAGCGGAAAACGCGAAATCTGGTGGAAAGCTCATAAAAATTCATGAAAAACGACATCTGTCACTCTTTGGCTCAGGTCAATATTGAGGTCATGACAGGTCAAAGGAGGTGGCATGTTAGAGAAGAGTTTCCGGGCTCTAGCGTCTGAGAAAGGAGTTAGAATCTTTTTTAGACAGCATTCGCTTCTTCTCGTTACGACAAATCGAATGATGTATATATAATATGACTATACTACGTCAACACATAAAAATAACCTGACCTGAGGTCAGGTCAAGGTCACTATCCAACCTAGCATAGTCAATATGCATATCAATCGACTCGCAATAGCAGCTTCAGTCAGTCAGTCAGTCAGTCAGTCAGTCAGTCAGTCAGTCAGTCAGTCAGTCAGTCAGTCAGTCAGTCAGTCAGTCAGTCAGTCAGTCAGTCAGTCAGTCAGTCAGTCAGTCAGTCAGTCAGTCAGTCAGTCAGTCAGTCAGTCAGTCAGTCAGTCAGCCAGCCAGCGCGGATAGGGGGCGCTTCATCTGAACTAGGAGATGACCGCCCCCTTCGCCTCTCGCCCTTGGGCCCTTCCCTGGTTCTAACTGCCGGTTAATCTTGAAGAAACTAATTGTTTGCTATTAAAGCTGGAAAAGAAACGTGGAAAGAATTTAGCTTTCCAATTCAATGATGTAACCAAATGAGACACCTTTGCAACAGGGTTTAAACTGAGACAGGTCCGTGTAAGTGCTTACCAGAAAGCCGTAAGTTTGACGTTTCCTTTGCTTCGAAACTCACCGTTTGCAGAGAAGAAGCGGGTGTTTAGAGCAGAATCCCACCTCACCGGGCCCGTCATCGCTGAGGCGCCTCCGCCGGCGATACGCCTGTAGGGGGCGGAGCTTAGTATCCGAGCGGTTTAAGTAGTACACTGATGAAGTCAGTCACTGTCGCACACTCAAGTCAAGCACTTACTGTTTCTCCGCCAAAAGTGAGTCCTTAGAGGAGAAAATTATAGAACCAGGGGTTTTATGGTATGCTTTACGCTACTGGTAGCTCAATTCGTATCCCGTGAAAGTATCGTATTTCTCTTGAATTGAACGCATAACATTAGAGTAGATTGTATTCAGGTGTCAGATTTTGGCTGGTTAAGGTACACTACTTTGACCAGGGTCAGATAACTGTGCTCCATCGCTTGTCAATATTGGGGTATTTTATCTCACTGTCATACTTTCATTATGTTCTAAGACATTCATTTTCTCCAAGCTGAAAAATCTATTGATAGTGATTTATTTGCGCCTAAATTTTTGGTGTATTTATAAACAAAATAACAGTCCTCTTTTAAGTTCAGATTGAATCGAGAATTGAAACGAGAAATCAAGCACATACCTGGGGATGCCTTTTCCGTACTTGCTCCAGACACACACTCAAGCACACAGGGGTGAAACTTTGTATACTTTGAGGGATTCGCGAGCAGCCCTTTGTTTGAAGTTTGAAAAGCAACCATAAGTTTCGAAAAGCACCTAAAATAATGGTTAGCGATATTTAAACCGAACGCAAGACCAGCGTTACAATTAAACAATTAAAAACGACAGGGAGTGGCGTGGAATCTTAGAGCTTCCCACAGCAACAGATTCATTTGGAGAGATAACTTAGGGGCAGAATGGTACATTCTCAATCTGGAGGTTCATTGAACAACTGCATGACTAAATTGCGGGAGTAACCATGGAAATTAGACAGCTGCTAAACTAGAAAGCGCGCGTTTGTTGCCGAGAGGTTTCCGCTAAATAATAGCCAGGAGTCCGACAGGGATAATAGTTCGTGACGTAAGCTCTTCCTTCTTGTCCACGCCATTCTTGTCACCGTTTCTTCACCAGCATGCCCTCCGGAAAGAAAGAAAGTTCTCTGCTGGACTTCTCCAAAAAGCCTTAGCAGGTGCTGCAACTTCTTCCTAAAATTGCTTAGGTTGTAGATCAGACTTGTCCGTAGCTGTTATACATACGATAGCAGGGCCAAATAGGCAACAGGTGGAGAAGGCACATCCGTCTAAACTGGTTTCGAGGGAAATCAAGGCCGAGCTCTGGCACACGTAGTTTTTTATTCAGACTTACGGTACAGCGACTGACTCGATCCGTTGCCCGCTTGACTCGCTCCTGGAGCTCGTTTCCTTCCGCTATGTGGGATTTTAGTTCCCTGGCTGGCTGCTTCTCAGAAAGAGCAGTGGTTGACACTAGGTAATTTCATCCAGATTTGGATGATGATAACTCGACTCTTTGATGCCTTCTTGTTAAGTCACGAACGAATGTAAGATAATGCATAGTCCAGCATGAACTTAATTGTTTCTGGAAAAAAACAAAAGAATGAGCGTAAGATCCACTCAAAATTACATACATTACTAAGCGAGCCAAAGTGGGATAAGATTCATAAGCACGTTTTTTAGGCTATAGGGAAAATCGGCCTTGGATCAGTAAACAGCATTCTCTGACTCACCGGAGGGAATACATTCCAGCCTATGAGTTCCACAGTTTTGACTGATTCTTGTAGATAAACTCTTATTTAGTACCGTTTCCTCAGTGACCCAAAATAGGTTTTGCGCTAGGGTGTCGAGTGGAAAATTCAGCTCGGAATGTATGGCGAGTGAGTGGAAAATTCCCCTCAAAATGTATGGCGGAATAAAAATTTTCCAATTTGGGTACTCAGGTGGGAAACTCTCAAAGCCCTGGTTTGAACTGAGGGATGGATATTTCCTTTAATTTTCCAAAGTAAATATTTTTTAATCATCCCCAAGCAGAATTGTTTGACCATTACCATGTGAAAAAATTTGGGTTAAGCAGGTAAATCTTTACCAACTGAAACCCCTTGATGCAGTTTCAAATTATTTTTTAAGGAATTGGTGAATTGCCACAAATAAAAAACTTTTTGGGGGCCTCTGAGACCAATCTTTGGGGGAAAGAACCCTGGGAGCTACCAATACTACCATTTGTGGGATGAAGATCAACTCTTGGGGGCTTCCCTAGACCAACTCTTGTGCCCCTCCTCTCCTCTCCCACACGACCGGCTCTAAAGGGCCCCTGAGACGAAATATCGGGGCCCCCTTAGACCAACTCTGCAGAGAGGGCCTCTGAGACCGGCAGGTAATGAAAAATGAAAGGGGATTTTTTCGTGCAATACCTAGTGACAAAATTAATCATCTAAGCATACACTGTATAGTTTCTTGTCCGGGACAACGCCCCTCTTATACCTATACCTATAGTTATCGGAATTTTGGAGGCCACTCCTGACCTCAATCACTGCACCTCGCATACACCTATGCTAGGGCCCAGTAGAGCCTTGGTTTACACTTAACTAACCAGACGAAACTACAAACTTTCTATCATGGCAATAAACTCTTCCAGACTCTTGCTAAAAGGTTCTTTTCTTTACCTGTCAATTCCCCTGCTCCTCTTCACATCAGCCAGGCGCGGCGTGTTGCGACAGCGTCAGAGCGACTACTGCTTTAAATTTCTGATCGGTTGCCGCTTGCCGGTCGCATGAGCTACATAATTTGCATTTCAAAAATTGCTCTAAATTAATTTTCCAAATCCTTATAGACTAGAAAATTATACAACTAAAAGCACACAGAGAGGAATACTAACAATGTTTTGTCAATAAAGAATATGAAACCTGCCTTTCAAAAAGCCTAAAGATGCCGCTTTTATTTAGCAGATGTAAAGACGGCGTTTTGGTAAGTCCACGCCGTAGACCGGCCATACAAAGAAGTGCCGATGTTTGAAGGGTAACTGGATGCATTCTTGTTGCCCAAAAAATCATTTAATGAAAATGTAGAGTTGCAATGTATTCAAGTGCCGGACACTTTCAGTTCAACTTAAATATCAGAGTATTTATGTCTAGGGTGTCGTAGGGTGTCGTGAGTGAATTTGGGTGTCACACGGCGTGGACGCAGCCATTAAGGGCTGATCTGGATAAAAATTATTTTCTTCCCAATAAATGGTCAATTTTCTACGATACAATGTCAAAAAAATATGCTGCTTAAAATAAAAATTTCAAGATAATTGCTTTTAACAACAAGATGACCAAAAATGGTTTTTCACTATTCTGGGTTCCAGAAATACAAAAACAACGTTTAAAGGACGTAAGCCTAGAAATCATGTGCACAGATAAACTGCTTTCCAAAAATATATCTTTCAAAGCGGTTAGCTCATTTTTTTGGCTACAAAAGGCTAGGGTGTCTAATTTTCCACTCACCAATTTTGTGAGTGGTGGAATTTAGTTTCGGTGTTCACCCATTGGAACTTTCTCCGGTGGGGCAGGGGGACTGAGCGTCTTGCCCGCACCAGAATTTCGATTCAGTTGTTCTACTGAAAGCGGTGAAGATGAGGATGCCAGGTATAATTGGCCAGAAAAATAGAAATCGCCAGATTTTCTTTCAGAAAAGCGAAAGAAGTGCATAAGTGCCGAGTTAATTTTGCGATCTTCTAGTTGATTCTCCTGCTCTCTTTTTCCGGTGGATGTTGGTAGAGGAGGCAATGGAACTGGCCTTTGTAGTAAGTATTGTTGAGTAAAATTCAATTGTAGTAAGTATTGTTACTGTTGGAAGTGAGTGGAAAATTCAGCAAAAAAATATAAAAGTGAGTGGAAAATTTTGCTTGACTAGGTGCCGTTCTGCACCCAGCACCCCAGGTTTTGGGACACTGCGTTTCCTACACAATGGGGACGTAAATATGTAATTTTTAACTCTAAAAATGTAATGATAATCTATTGAATACCGCAGGCGCGGAAACGCAACGAATTTGACGTGAATCACGTGCAAATCAACCAAGATAATTACCCCTGTATCCTTCTACTGTGAACAATATCAAAGCAAGGGGGCGCGGTAGTGGAGTGGTCAGCGAGGCTGGCTGCCACGCAGCCGACCCGGGTTCAAGGCCCGGCGGCTTCTCTGAACAAAGAGCAGGCTGGCTCCCGAGAAACCCTTCCAACAGGGAAAGAATTGGCGACGCCATATGACACTGGCAGTTGGTGTGTCGATAGGGCCAAGAATTAGTATTATTATAGTCTCTAAACAAGTCACAGGACCCGTAATTCATCCAAGGAAGTGCAAAAAGTTATCTAGTAAACCGTAGTGGGTGACAAACCTAAGTAGGAAACGTTTCATTCAATAAACCATCGAAAACAATTTCTAGCAATAATGACGATCAGATGTATGTTCATGGCAAATGTTTCATTTGGCACACTTGCGGGACAGTCGTGTCCACACGCGCCCTTTCACATACACCACCGTACCAGGCAATGGGGCAATCCCGATTTATCGGGCCCGGCGGAGCAGAGGACTGCTCCGGTGACACGCGGCGAGGCAGTGCCCTGGGGGCGCGCCACAGGACCGGTGGATCTATTTAAAGGCAAATTAAGCCCGTGCTCCCAATGGCAAGGGCATTGTTTGGTCAGCGAAATTCCAATGTGGAGGCCAGCGCTGTCCAGGCTACTGCCATCTCCTGGGTAGGAGGCAGTTTCACTTGGAGGGTGGCACTATTCGCACTCTGAGGAGGACAGGATGCGGAGCTATGTTTCAGGGGGTGCAACCAGAGGATTTCTCTGATATTTTCAAAAGTACCTCCCTCCATAGCTTCACTGCAAAATGATTTAAGCATAAGCGTCGCCACCGGCAAAAATGTGGGGGCCAGCCAAACTTCAAACTGATACTGACAAAAAATTTCCACGTTTGGACCATAAGCTTCAAATTCTCGTTGCCTTCCGCAGCGGCTGGTTATAAGAATGTCAGGTTTTCTCCCATTTTGACTAATATCAGGACATTTTTGGCCAAAAGGTGGGGGCAGGCCCCTGCCCCCCTTTCCAACGCTTATGGATTTAAGAGTGTTATGTCTGGAGCTCTGACAGCACTGAAGGGGTATATAGTAAGCTGGGGTGAAAACAAAATTTTCGAGAATCATCCCAGCTCAGTATTCTTTAGTGCATTCGAACATGCTGAATCCAAAAATGATGCTTAAAGTTTTGAAAAATTTCTGCGATATCCATCCATTTTGGTTTTTGTATAGTCTTGATTTTCGTGTTTAACCCATATTGTGCGTCATCTTCCAAAAGTCGCAAATATGCAAAATAGTACCTCATTTGAAAGATCTTGATGAGGTCAATCGATTTAAACTGATCAAAATCTCGATAAGATGAATATTTTAGAGGATATTGGGCTTTAAAGGTTCATATTAAATGAAATCAAAGCAAAGAGTCGAGTGTTGCTCATATTCATTTATTTTGGATAGTTTTACATACAGGTTCTCTACATGCAAAATATAATGCAGGTACTCTCAGTACATGCACAATACTGCCAACAGATGCATACCATTTACTTCTCGCATACAGATATTACCAAAGTACCCCCACACAGTCTTTTTTGGTGTCCCACTTTGGCAGCAGCCGGCGAAATGCTGCTCCTGCTCTTTGAAACCATCTCTGGTATTGTGGCCACGAACAGGTGCACTGGCATTCGTGACAAGCTCGACACAGCTTTCCACACTTAGTTTGTGGGAGGGGAAGGGTGGCACTGACAATGGCTTTTCGCGGAATTTCATAAGCTCGTTTTTGTCAGTTTGACGGTCAACATGAGTTCTGTGATATTAACTTCGTCCAGGATCATCAGCTCAGAGAAGTGATGGCGAGCATCCTGATTGAACTTGGGGACCCTGAATGTCTGGGCACTCGTGTCACCTTGGCCATTGTCATCTCTTACTGCCAGTATGGCATTTACGGCCGCACACCGCACAGATGCAGCTTCATCAGCCAACAAGGCCAGGAGACTGTTTTCAGGAAGGCACCAGTACGCATTTGTCTTCAAGCACTTCAGCCCTTTTGTGTTTACTGAACCTGGTAACAGCTTCAGCAGCTGCAGGTGATTCACTGCTGCTGACTGCTCGTATGTTTGCTCAGCCCCTTCCTCTGCCTCTTGCATTTTTCTTCCCTGGTCGAGTATTGCTGGACATTTGGCCTTTCTTTCCCGCGTTTTGTTCTCTCTCGGCATTGCGTTCCTTTCCGCTGATATCAGCTGCATCTTCCCTGTGGTCGCTACCTTGAAACGCTGATCTCAAGAATCTCCGTTCATCTGTCGGAGTTTTGCCCTCCCGAGGACAGTCGCATGTAATATGAATGCCAAAGCTACACATTGACAGTTTGCACTCTTGCTCCTGACAGATTTTGTTAGGGCATTTGAAAATGGAAATGTCAAAATGTTTGTCCAATCCTCTGGAGAATGCTTCCCTCAGACTGTTTTCCTCTCCATTTTTTCGTCTGCTTTGCCTGGTTATCAGTCTCTCCAGTTTGTTCTCAATAGGCTTTTCTGCGATTGCTGCCAGCCTGAAGTTGGCGCGGCGCCATATTTCCTTAATTTCGGGTGAAACCGCCCTCGCTAGACCTCTTGGTGTTAATACTTTCTTGACAGTCCTATCTTTGACAAGCTACATTCTTGCTAAGGCGTTCCACAACGTTGGTAGGTCCTACTTGGAGAGCCCTGATGATGGTCCGCTTACCACGCTTGGGCCAGAATGTTGCCTCCCATATTCCTTCGGCTCATTTTCCTACGATTTACCCGCCTTAGGTATCTAGGGACTACACTTAAACCCGTTTTATCCCCCTGACTTGGAACTGAAGGATCTGAAGGACCGACCCACCGACCTGACAGCAGACAGATGCTGCAAGTCCCAGGAAAAGAAACGGAATCCCTCATTTGTTTTGAAACCAGCCCAGCGTTTCGGAGGCAAACACGCGGACAACTAATATGCTAACACTGCTGTGGTCACATGCAGTCCAGAAACACCTTTGCTGCCTGCATCTCAGAGTAAACCTTATTTGAAGGAAAAAAAAGAACGTTTTACCTGATGTAATCAGCTCAGAGCCCGATAGCAGCAATGCAGTGGGCGCTTAATCTTCTTGTAACTCGAGCAATATACATTTTACGGGTACTTTGACAAGGCTCATTCTGTCTACATAGAGGAGAAATGTAAGTAAATCTGTTAGCAATGAATTGCATGCACCGTGAGCACCTGCATGCACATAGGTATACACCAAATCAATGAAGCTTAGTAGGACTGCGCTATGCTAAATTCCGCTTGCTATGAACGTTTAAGCCTTGATATTTTCTAAGCTGTTACTCTTATTTAGATTTTCATGGGTTTAAATTAATTTATCTCATCGAGATCTTTCAAATGAGGTACTATTTTGCATACTTCCGACGTTTGGAAGATGACGCAAAAAAGGGTAAAACGCGAAAATTAGGACTAACCTAAAACAAAAACGGGCGAGTATCGCAGATATTTTTGACAACTTTAAGTATCATTTTTGGATTCAGCACGTTCGAATACACTATGAAAATACTGAGCTGGGACGATCCTCTAAAATTGTGGTATTTCACCCCAGCTTAGTATATAGCTGACAGGATAGTGTGTGTCTCCCGAACTACAGGTGTTCGGGAACTCAAATCCCGACAGCTTCTATCAGCATAATCTGATACCTGAACTTCGAGATGGAATTGGCATCGCCGTATAACCTTGACAAATGGCACGTCGCTAACCTCCAACAATTATCATGGATGACAACACTGGCTCCCGTGGAGAGAGATTGTGCGACTTTCACCGTTGTTTGACAGATTTCGCCAGGATGATATCCAAGGCTTCATTTCGAAACTTCCGCGTGGTGTGTGGGTCCCTGAGTGTTCTCTCTGGTGAAGGATGTCCACAAAACTTACTCCGTGAGTTCTTCGAGCTAACAAAAATCTAATTTGCATGACGGCATGCAAAAAACACTGAATGAAAGCTGTTCCGATGGGATTTGCGGCGTTTCACTCAATTCATTATATTCTGTAACTCATTGGATGAGTAAGGGCCTTATGCAGCCTTATTGCACTTCTATTCGGGCCATTGCACGCTTCTTGGATCATTAAGTCAGGTAAAAGGTTTCAGGAGTAATGCAAATTTGATCCCAATATAACTGCTTGCAAAAAGCAAAACACTCGCGCATGCGCTGCAGCTTTCTCGGCTGGTCATGTCTCTGAACATGGAGGGTCAACACGCGCGCCGCTGGGTCCCTGACGTCACGCATTCCGGGTTCCTGACGTCAAGCACTCCGCTTGATCCCTGACGTCACGCACTCCGCTGAGACCCTGACGTCACGTACTCCACTGGGTCCCTGACGTCACGTACTCCACTGGGCACTGACGGCGGAAGGTCCGAATTTAAGGCGGGGGGCACCATAGGGTTTTCAACCCATTGATTTCCAGTCAACGGTATAGGGAGTGTTCAAAGTTCTTATTTAAAGGGGGTGCACTGTGCCCTGGTGCCCCCCCCCCCCGTTCCGCCACCAGTGCCGCAGGGTCCCTGACGTCACGCATTCCGCGGAGGAAAGGGTCTGTTTCTGCCTATATCATTTCCTAGAACATCCAAAGAAAACTATCTGGCGGCGTTTGAACGCTGTTCACTTTCACAAAATACAATTATAAGGCCTATTTTTAGGTCAAGTCAGTATTGAGGCCATCAGAGGTCAAAGAAGGTTCCATTAGATAACAACACGACATTGCAGTTTTCAATTAGATATTCTTTCTGAGCGGTGCTAGAGCGGATATTTAGGGATCATTGAAGTAATTTCATTGTTCAGAATCAAGGCATGAATAAGATACCATGCAAGTTCAAATGAGGATAATGACCCGACATCAAGTCAGGTCATGCCCACATGTGGACCTGGTATGGTCATGCCACATTCTTGCCGAGTGCGTGCCTTCACATGGGTCGACTTCAACATTGGTGCGGCCCTACAGAAGACTCCATCGTCGATCTCCGTGTTTATGTGCCCGGTACCGCTCTCCGAGCTGGAAGGGGAATCCAGGGTTAGGGTGGTCGTCAAGGCACAAAGTGAGATGGGTTAGTCAGATGACAGGGCGAGGAACGTAAAGGAAGCAGATCCTTGTCAATACTCCTTACCCTAAGAGTTTTGATTATAATCTGCTTTGCTTAGTTTTCTAGCCTCTTAACTAATGCATGAATTCCCTTATTTAAGAAGGTTATTAAAAGCCAGATACCTAATACCTTGTGAAGAAAGAAGAACGAAGAAAAAAAACTAGCCTAAGACAAGATGAAAACCCAGGATAACTTGAAAAATACAAAACCCACCACTTTTACCTGTGTGACATAGTGACTACAAGCAGAAGGTCTAATCAGAGAATTTGTGATGTTTCTTCTTATTCGCTACCTACCTAGAATTGTAAAGTTTTTGTTGGTCAAAGTTTCCTTGATTTCATCTAGTAGCCATCCAGGAACAGTTTATTAATTATTTGTTTGAAGAATTTCTTTGACATGGGGATATCTGATAGCTTGGGAATTTTGACTGCAATAATTTCATTCCATATTCTTGGACAGGAAATAGAGGAAGAGACGTTCTGTATAGTGCTTCAGCCGGTGGCTGCTTAAAGTGTCGAATTTGCCTAGTAACGATTGGCTTCCAGCGTTAAGACAAACACAAGAACATCAGACCAAAAGTGATGTCTCAATTTAGTGCGA
Source organism: Lepas anatifera (assembly GCA_034440635.1). Classification (NCBI taxonomy): domain Eukaryota; kingdom Metazoa; phylum Arthropoda; class Thecostraca; family Lepadidae; genus Lepas; species Lepas anatifera. The sequence goes on from JAOTON010001493.1 coordinate 164,964, forward strand.
CGTTATTGGCAAAATAGTCAAAGCCTGTTTAAGTGACCTCGGATGAGCCTTGATGATGATTCCGAAGTCTTTAAGAGGAGGGGAAAGTGTAAGCGACTGCAAAACGATACCAAATGAAAAATGCAAACCAGGAAACCATTCCATTGACAATGGACGGTTGCTATACTCTATTGCACATTGCGTGGATTCTCTCCGCTGAAAAGTATGAATAGACCTGTCTTTTGACATACGATGTGGACCACCTCTCCCCCGATAAGCCACTTGAGAAGTAAATACCTTTACCCAGTACTCGGCTTCGAGTGTTACTTTGAACTGCGTAATAATGTTTGTATGATATCATGTTTGTGTACCTATGCTTCGAAGTGGGAAGCAGTGTCGTCCGTTTTCTACCTAGCCTTGAAATGTGAAGGTCTTCCGGCATCGATAGGGGGCCGCATTAATCAGTTAAAATGATCGATAATGACAGCAAATGTTCCTCTCAAGCTACGCCAATCATAAAATACGAACAATTTTTAGCTGGTATGCTTAGTATATTCAGATTAGGTACGTTAATAGTTAAACACTGTTATAAATGTTACATAAAAATCAATCCAACAATTATGAAGGAGCTAGCTTCTTTGCCTTCAACATTAGCAGTGGAGAGGCCGTTAAGTGTTCCCCATTTTTATCCAAGGTCACTGATAACCCATTTGTAGTAAAAAATACTACATGGCTAACTTTGAGAGAATTTATGACTGCGTCGATCGATGAAAGAGTTTTGAAAATCTGTCATTGTAGTTTCCACTTATTGACGTTCAAAGTCAGATCTATGCTTTAATATCGCAACAACCGTACGGTCGCACCAGTTCGCATGCACTGAGGACTGAGTGGTGATGTTATAACGCCTTATGTAATGTTCACGTGACCACACAGGAAAGACGAGGTCAAGGTTAAAGATCAGGGATCAAGGTCATCCTAGCGTTTCCAGGGCCATAGCTCCCGGTGCTTCGGTCAGCTGGCATTACTCAGTATGACGTCTATCATGCTGTGACGTCATAGTTGGCGATCCAATGCTTTGGTCAAAGGTGATGAGTCAAGGTCAACCCCTCATTCCCCCCAAAGGTTACTATAGTGCACGTTATAGTGTACATCATTTTGAATATATGGGAATATTGGGAATATTGCACTGTAAATATATGCATATTGTGAGGTCGTAGGTCAGTGACCTTGAATGACCTTGCCCGTACAGTTTCAGATGACATTGCTAAGACGTTACCTCCATGACTTTACTCCGCATTCATTGTATTCCAAGTTTTTTCCACATAACCACGGTATTTCCCAATGGGTACTGTGCACTGCCCCGATTTTACCTTCATGGCCTTGTTTGGCCTTGGAAGACATTGAAAGCTGGCTATAAGGTAGACCACCATAGCCCCCTGCAAGCTCCAGAACGGGTGTTTTCAAGCCATCTGGTTTCCGAGATTTCATGGGTAAGGGGGACTCTACAGGACCCCTCGACCGTGTGTTAACGCCAGACCCACCTCCAATGCCCGTTTACCGGGAAAAGAAAGTTAATGTGTATCTTACTTTTGGTGTATTTCCCACGCAATGACAAATCGGCATTTCAAGGAGATGCCGATTGGTCGTATGTTAACCCTCGCTCCGGTGGGGGGGTGTTTGAACGCCCCTCGGGTTTTTCTGCGGGCACGAAGCGCCGCCGTACTTGGCACATCTTATCCTTGATCAATTCCGTAACTTTTCCCAAAAAATTTACGGTTGGGTCATCTCATCAGGTTACCACTGCAGGTCAAATGACCTCACCTCCAAAAATGTTTAAGGCGGCATAAGTAATAAATTTGTGAATATATTGAGTGAAATCACATAATGTGCCTATCGAGTGCTACAACATATATCCCGGGATTTTTCACATCGATGAACTAAGGTCAAGTACGGACCATGACCTCTCCATTGGAAATACATGGGAAAAACAGAAATTGGGTTGTAATTGTGTAGATACAGCTGAGAATACCTTCATATTCTCTGGATCTTAGTATCCTGGACCCTTTTACAGAATCATGTCACAATTTTTTACATGTGACCTCTGAGAGGTCATCTGGGGCTACTTAAGTAGTTTTCAGACTTAGGTCAATAACTTTGCATGAGATGACGATACAGCTTTTATTTTGATATCATTGCGTTTGAATTGCTATTGCGACTCGAATGACATACATAATGACTATGCTAGGTAAAAAAAACGACCTTGACCTGACCTGAGGACAGGTCATTTTTGTGTTTTGATCTAGTATGGCAATATTATACATCATTCGATTCGCCATGACGAGAGGAAGCGAATGGTGCCTAAAAATTGATTCTAACTCAACTCAGATGCTAGAGCCCAAAACCTCTACTCAAACTGCCACCTTCTTTGACCTGTCATGACCTCAATATTGACCTAAGCCAAAAAGTGACTTTCATGAATTTGTATGAGCTATCCACCAGCGTTCGCGTTTTTTCGCCATCCCGCACAGGGACCGAGTTCGAGGGGGGTGTTCAAACACTCCTCCACCCCCACCAGGGCGAAGGTGGCTCGGAGCCCCACCGGGGCACGGGTTAAAAATCTCAACATGGCTTTTAGAGGTTGTGGAACTTTTTATTCGCACGAGGACTCACTAAGCCCTTGTTTACTAAATGCTGATGATGTAAATACTGAATATGCAGATTAAAGTGGCAAAAATCAAAACAAACAACAGTCAAAATCAGATAAACAGACATCAAATCAAACACCAATCAATTAAAACAACAAACAAATGCTATAACAAATGCGCTTCGAGCAATAAATACGCCGTTTTCATCTACTTTTATAAAAGCTGCTTATTAGTTTCTGGTTAACATTCTGGGCCTGTCAGTCAGCCGAGAACAGCATAACAACTTGGACCCAGGATCTTCCACAGCTGGAATCCCGGATCTCTTAACAACAGCAGGGATCCCAGATCTGTAACACCATGGCTGTATTCAAGCGGGACTGCTTTTCCTATGCTGCTTCTGTTATCTATTCGCTACTAAATATATCCGTCTTTTGGGACTGATATTTAGAGATTTATTTACATTGATCAGTGGGTAGCCACGTCACGCTGCTGGGCCATTCTTATTATCGTATGACGGGGGTTTGGGACAAAATCGAGCTTTGAAATTAGATGGGAGAGGAGGCACGAGTCACTTCATAATGCTCCTTGCTAAGCCCGCCTATTCTCTTTGAAAACAATGTGCCTGTATTTCAGTGTCACTGAGGGAATTGCTCTTTCGCATGGTGCGGCCGGAGTTTCCGTGACAAGTTCCTTGACGACTTTATGGGTCTCCGGTACAAAAAACCGAACTTGCAATAATTTTCAAATAAAAAACGTTGTAAGCATTTGAAGGGAATCGCGTTCCTGCGCTCCAGCGCTAACTCCGCGTAAGTACAGATGCACCCCAAGCCAGCTTCACTTCAGTGGGTAGCGCTCCATGCCGGAGGACATTGGTGACGCACCTGCGGCATTTATACACTTTTTAACGATTGTTCGACGGCCACAGGACGGGAGCGGAGGACGAATCCCCAGTTGGCAGCCGGTTTTAGCACAAGTGTACCAGTCATGAACGGTCACGGAGAGAAGATATCGCCCAAAAAGGTGAGTGAACTTATGGATTGGCTGAGAAAAAGAGCTAACACAACCTCGCCAAAAAGGTGAGTCCGAACTGATGGATAGGCTGAGAGAAAGAACAAACAATGGGTTTCATTGAAACAGAAAAACTACATTATGGCGCGTGTTAACTACGTCATGAGAACAATGGTTCTGTTTTTATCATTTCTGCCCAATGGTTCTGTTTTTATCATTTCTGCCCAAAATAAATTCAGCTCCAAATGACAACTTCCGGGGCCAGAAATGGAAACTAAATTACGTGGTTTTGTCAATCCGTCCAAAGTTTCCGTGGCGGTGTACGTATTGCCAGTTGCTTATTTAGGTGTTCTGAGTTTGTTTATTTGCTTATTCACTTTTATGAGCAGCCTGTAAAATATACTAATAGCTACGAGCGATTAGCAGAGCGTTATATTAGGTATATTAAATATTCAATAAGTTATACCAACTCGATTTATTTAAACATTCGGTATTTTTCATCTTTTTTAACTTCCCTCTGTATTACATGAGGTGATATTTCCTTCATTATGACTACGATTATCAGGCCTTTATCCGTTTATATATAAAAGGTAATTTCAAGGAGACGCTAAAATAGAAAAGTGTTTTACGTGCTGTGGAACGGAACACAGCACGATGGCTACATATTCTACGTGCTGTGGAACGGACCACAGTACGATGGCTATATTCTACGTGCTGTGGAACGGACCACGCACATGGCTTATTCTACGTGCTGTGGAACGGACCACAGCACGATGGCTACATATTCTAGGTGCACACAGACCTCTGCAAACAGGTGGCCCACAGAGATGACAACTTTTAGATAACCTTACGGTAATTGTAGTTGATTCCCGCGACCCTCGCTCCCATTCAGTTTTCGCCATTCCCAGCGGAATGATTGCCGTCCCCAATGTTCTGGCCAGGGATATATCGGGAGATAATTTAAGATATAAAATATAGCACTTAAATTATCACGTTATTCAGGTGGGCACCTTCACGTCGACACTTCACTCTCGAAATTCGAATTCAGGACACAACAAAAATAAGCCAAAAAATTTTTAAAAAAGTCATAAGTTAAGTATATGCACATCTCACAATCACGGAAGAGGGCACTGAAGGCACCGAATATTTGTGTTTATCAATTGAAGCCGCCCCAGGTCGTATCATGGCTTACACATGGGCCAAGCTCGAGGTAATGAAAAGCATAATCACACACCCCCCAAATCTGTCTGTCATTTTTGTGTTAAGTTATTGGCAAGATAACGTAATTAATAGCCCAAATTAATATATATATATATATATATATATATATATATATATATATATTAATTTGTATATTAATATATATATATTAATATATAGTTTATATATATATGTATATATATATATATATATATATATATATATATTTACTACGAAACTAACTTCCTCCCTGCAAAGGCAAAGGATGCCTATGGACTATCCAAAGGTATAAATATAATTTTCCCTTTCCCGTAAGGACCTTCTGGACTGGTAGGAGATGTCGTTGTGCCATGCAAACACACTCCAATTTTGCTTTTAGAGTCGGTCCTATTTCTGGAATTTTGAAATGTGGACTAAACATCGAGGGATTAGAGGCAAACGAAACATCGCGACGCAGCCGAAAAATTACTTCCATTTCAGTAATAAAACAAATGATTGGTTTCTGATGTCCACGATTGCGGAATCGCCGACTATAAATCCGTCACTGAATGCTCCGTGGTTGTTGTCAGAGCCTTCTGGAGCGGATCAGAGATGGCGTTGTGATCGGAGACGGCGGCCTTATCACCGAGATGGAGCAGCGCGGGTACGCACGCACGGGAATCTGGACCCCGGAGGTCTGCGTCCAGCACCCGTCAGTAGGTAGGCGCGAATGAAAGGGGCTGCGTTCGAATCTAACCTTGTGACTTGGAATAGTGAGGATGTATTTTTAATTGTTTAGACTGTTCAAGCCCTTACTCAAAATTGGTCGGTTTACATTTCGATGTGACTTATGAAAGAAGCGTCGGGCAGGTATACAGACGAGTGGAATTCATGCAATGTGTAATAAGTGTAATTTTTTACTGCAGCTCAACTTATTAACGGCTTATTTATGGTGTCAGTTCGCATTTTGTACATGTAATTAACATATTGATGGGTTTTAAAGCATTTCTGAATTGTATATCACAATTTTACTACTCTGATAGTTGAAAAATGTCTCTTGCATATTATGTGCTACAGAAGTATGTAAAGAAAACCTCCCAATGTATATGGTAAGTCAAATGAAGCCAATGAAATCCCAGTAGCAGCTATGAGATAAGATATAGATCTTAGCTATTGTGATAAGTAGCTAAATGTGATAGTAGCTAGATGCAAGATAAGTACTAAGATATTGTGAGAAGTAACTGTGACAGGCTTCATATTTCTCTCCCAGTGAAGGGTCTTCACAGAGAGCTAGCGCATGCCGGAGCAGATGTTTTACAAGCGCTCAACTTCTACGCCAACGACGAGAAGCTGAAGGAGATGGGAATCCTGCACACCGTGGAGGAGATTAACCGCGCCGCTGTCAAGTGAGTCCTCCGCCTCATCAGGAGGATGACAAGGGGAGTCAAAAGGCGCAGGCGTCGCAGGCTGGAGGGCTGCAGGGCCTGGTAACTCTCAGCCCCTCCAACAGCAAGCGCAGATCACCGGATGTGACGTCACGCCTCGTAGCATATAACATGGGAAAATTAAATGCTTAAATATTTAAATTTTTGCAAAAAGAGGCCAATAATCGAAAATGAAATGCTTATTTATTGAATTTGGGAAAACTTGATTACCGTGTATTTTCACAATTTCGTAAGCAGGCAGTGCCATTAGCAGCTGTTTGACACACGGCCCAAGGGTGAAGGAATTCCTCCACGCCCATGTGACGTCACTCGGGCGTGGAGGAATCCCTCTTGAACGTACCTTTAAGTAAAGGTATCTTGGGTAACTCCAGCGAGAACTAGAGTAAGAGACTGGATGGGCTAGTCTGGGTTTCACTCGGAGCCGGACGCAATGGCACTGCTTCCTGAAAAGTCATCACACCAAATAGCTCGGAATTACTAACTGTACGATTTTTTGGAATGAAATGGGACGGGTTAGAACTAAGCATGATTTAATTGGATGAGAGATAATACACTGGCGGTCCAGGGGGCGGGGGTTACCCAGAAAATCGCCCCCTAGCCCCCCATTTTACAGATTTTCTTAAAAGTACATTTTTTCAAGATTTTGGGCCCGTTGCCCTTCCCCCAACTGTTGATTTGGATCCGACCCTGTGATATTATATTAATTAACCCTGATCTCTAGTGCAGAAATTCCGCCAAATTTTAAGGTCACAGAGGAGTGCTTAACACGCGCATTGACGGGGGTCTGAGCCACCTTCGCATTGACGGGGGGGCGGGTACCCGCCCCCTAAGATCTCGAGAACCACGGTAGGTAGCGAAAAACGGTAAACGGCGTTGGGCTGCCCATCCACTTCTCCATCGAAAACATTTGAACCATTTTTTGTCAGGTCACATTTAAGGTCACGAGAGGTCAAAACATGCCCGTCATAGGGATAACATGTAAATTCAGTTTTTCGGCCATGAAATCTGAACAAGTAAAGATAGAGCAAAACGACTTGAACTGTATGAATCCTCTTAGCAAGCCAAATCGAATGATATATAATCTGACCTTGCTAGGTCAAATCAAGGATTTGACCTGACCTGAGGTCAGGTCAGGGTCAAATTATATAAAATGCATATCATTAGAACCGCAAAGCCCAGGCGAGTCTAATGCAGCTAAAATAAATGCTCTATCACCATCCGTTACTGAGTTATTCCGTAAAAACCATTTTTCCCATGTATTTCCTATGGAGAGGTCATGCCTCGTACCTGACCTTAGGTCATCGATATCAAAAATACCGGAACATATTTTAGAGAACTCGGTGGTCCCATTATGTGATATGAGTTTCAATCGGATAAGTTCACCCTGCTCCGACTTATGCTATCTTGAACTTTTTTTTGAGGTCGGGTCACTTGACCTGTACTGGTGACCTGACCTGAGATGACCTAACCTTAAAATTTTCACAGAAGTTGTAAAAATGATGAGGGAAAAGGTATACCAAGTACGGCGGCGCTACACGCCGCCGTTTTTCTGCTGTCTCCGAAAAACCCGAGGGGGGCGGGTACCCGCCCCCGTCAATGCGCGTGTTAACGTGTCATCAAATTGTGCATTGAAAAGGGTAAAGCCTTTTGAAAGATCTGCGTTATGTTGTGCACAACCAGATTTCTGTCCTATTGAGGCTCAACACGTGTATTATTGGCATTCCCATTTTATGGTGCGTCTGTAGAAATAAAACACTAGCTATATACAGAAAAATAGCGAGACAATTGACAAAAATAAAGCAGTTGATAAATATTGCTACCTTGAATGATATCAACATGTACACACCTAGACACAATTACACGCATAATAGAATTGCAAGTCAATGCTCACATAGTAAACAGTGTCATATTGCTCCTGTGTCTATCGTCATCCATTCCAGGTGTTTAGGGGCCATCTGATACGTGCTAGATGATATCTTATAACGCAGTAAGCGGAAAAAGTAACACACGGAGCGGAAAAATTTCGGGCTGAGTATGGATATTGAACGCTTCCAAGTGACGACGAGGCGGCGTTTGTTATTTATGAGAAGGGTACGCGGACACCCGCAAAAATCTGCAAGGACAGGGGATTGTAACCTAGCCAAAAATGTGTCGATAAGGTCCAATATTATACACACAGCCCTCCATCAGGATCTTCATCGGAAACATTATCGGTCATCGTGTGGGCCGCGGCCTCGAGTTGAGGTCTTTTCAAAGAGAAAAGAATCAATCCAGATCCAAAGTAAATAGAGAAGAGTGAACGCACGTTCCAGCATTTTATCACGCCTTATTGACACGTTAAGTGGCCCTTACAAAAATACGTGCATGTTGAAAGCGGTTTGAGCGATACAGTTGTCAACTACCAGATAAAAAGATTTTTTATATATATATTGAGTCTAGCAAGAGGACCAGACCATATTGATGAAACTGATTCTGACGATCAATGTCGTTTTAGCCTATTAGGCTATGGTTTTAAGATATCATTTTTTTCTGATTTCAGCTAAACGTAGGCTACTTGCGCTTAACAGGAACTTACAGATTCTTATCTTATGAATCAATCGTAAGAATATAAATTCCGTCGCATCTCTTGAACTCGCGGCTTTATATTTTGTTGGGGTTATTCCCAACAGGCAGGCTTGGCCAATTGCATGAGGCGTGGGTGATTGAGGAGCTTCTCAACCGGGTCAGATGAAATACAGAGGGCAGACTCTCACCGTGGGGATTGAACCCACGTTAATTCACGCTAACCCCATCTGGAGGTAGGATATGAAGCCATGGGGCCTCCCTCCCGGCCCCATGACCCATTTGTGGGAGTTATAAGCACTGATTCGGTATGTGACGTCGCGACATTGAGCAGGAGGCAGATGGGCTCGGCGCGGCCGGTCCCGCCCGGAAATGCGTAGTACCGGTACACGAGTACACTGAGTATGTGTGTACTGCGGATCGAAACGTGCAGGATGTGTGCACCAAGACACACAGAGAGTCTCAGACCGACACAGCACCGATTCCAGAACACATCCGTCAGTGTAACGCTTACCTCTGTGCCTCACACCCCGTGTTCCAGTTTTTATTCTAGGCCTCACACTCCGAAGGGGTTTAATATCAAGTTCAAGCGCCACACTTGCTTGAATGCTCCCAAATTTTTGGAGCAAAACTCTTTGTCAAGACATATCTCCACAAGACACACATCTGCAAGGCAAGGCATTCATCTCTCGTTAGCCGTGATGAAAAAAGCGGAATTATTTTCACCACGGGGCTTTGAATCATCCAAGAATACCAAAAAGTAAAACAAGGCTAAGAGAAAAAAAACTAAAAAATTGTTAAAGAGAAAGAAGAAAAGAAATCCTGAAACGAGTAAACATCATGCAGGCAGACGAATTTCGTGATGTGATTCGGAGAACAACAGTGATGCTAGTTCTCATTTTTTATCAGTTACGTGGTGCACCAGTTACCATGGTTACCAGTAGTCGACAACTCTGACCTCTCTGAAAGGCAGCTCTGCGTCCCGTAAGCTCACCGGGTGTTCAAACTGAGGCTACCTTACTTACAAAACCCACAGCGTCACCTATATCAGCCAGGTGGCAGGCCAGGGACTTTCCCTCGTCGTCGCAGGTACTGGTCCACAGAACGGGGGAATTGCCTTCTCAGAAGGCCAGCTCACGATGTGGAATTCACTCCCTCCTTTCAAATTGATAAACAAGATGATTTAACGGTAGGAGGGGGGTTTAGCAGTAGGCAACCTAGAATCCTATGCGCTGTCGCCTCAATTGCTGCAAGTTGACTCGTGTTTGGAAACTGGCCAGGCGATAATGTGTGTTTTTTTTAGAAAACTGTTGAGAAATCAGGACTTTAACTTGCACATCTGTGTAACGTGCATATCAACCAGTGTTTTTGTAAAAAAAACGTCGTTTCCTACTAGTGCTCTAAGCAGTTTCTACTAAAAAGGTGCAAATTACAGAAAATTAGTGATTATGAAATCAAGTTCTTCTTAAATCAGCACTTAGCTCAAGTAGCAAAAATATAGCACTTTTAAATCAGCAAACACGACTGTTGAAGTTGAACATTTCTCCTCATTCCAAATCTCCTGCAGGCCAGTTCTGACTCCTTTAATTCAACGCCATATTCAGATAATTTTCACCTGCAGCCCAGCTCTCGAGTTCCGCGGCTGGCCACGGGATCAGTGCGATTGTGCCAATGCGTTCGACTTCCGTGGGGGAGACCCCGGCTCAACTCCAACCTGTGGTGGATTCTATGCATATGTATTATGCTCCATTTTGCTTAACGCTACACCGCATGCAAGTAGCTGGATATTGGGGATTGTTATACCGGAGGAAGATGAAGGTTCCTGATAAGGGGAACCCCAAGGGGCGCCCTTTTAGCATATTGAGGGGCCATTCGGGAGGGATGGGAGGCTGCCGTGGTGCAGCGGTTAGCAATCTTGCTTTCAGCGCGGCTGACTCGTCGTTCAAGCATGGTGGATTCCTGAACAAGGCATAGGCGGATCCAGGATCTCCGATTGGAGGGGAGCACATGATCGGGGGTGCCATCTAGGCCAGAGAGTGCTTCTTTTGGGCGGTAACGCTTATCAGGTGGACGCCAAAATCCTATCGCGGGGGCGCTGATACCCGCATCCCGTGGAAGGGAGAGAGTTGGTGGTAAGCGACTTTACAGGAGAGCAACGTGACCATTTCAGGGGGTCCCGGGGGTCAATCGGGGGAGGCAAGTGGCCCCTTTCCTCCCTTGGATCCGCAATGAAACAAGGAATAATTTGACTCCTCAGAAACCCTCCCGGGGAGAGAAACTCTCCACGGAAAGAGTTGGTAACGCCACATGATATTGACTGCTGTTGCGTTAAAAAACCCGAAAAATAATTTTGAGGGGCCCTTCCGACGTCTGACAGGTTTTTTTAGTCCACTTTTAACCCACCAAGGACCATGACCGTTATAATGATCTGATTCGGACAACAATGCCGCAGTATAGTGCAAGAGCAGCATAGAGATAGTTAGAGATCGAAAAGTTAGAGATTGCAAGTTAGAGATGAAAAGTTAAGTATTTTGTTCTTCCTAGCTTTTTGTTGCACTATGCGTAAATTGGTTACTGTGTACTGTGTTACTGTGTAATTTCGTCGCTTTCTGTAGAAGAATGAATATGTGTCATCCAAAAGAAGTCTATATCAGTTGAGCACTCCGCGCATGTCCTTCACCGACACTAGAAATGGGAGCAGGTACGTAGATTCCTAGGTAGGACTAGGTACGTAGGTCTCTAGGTAGAGCTTGGTACGTAGGTCTCTAAGTGGAACTTGGTACGTAGGTCCCTAGGTAGAACTTGGTACGTAGGTCCCTAGGTAGAACTTGGTACGTAGGTCCCTAGGTAGAACTTGGTACGTAGGTCCCTAGGTAGAACTTGGTACGTAGGTCCCTAGGTAGAACTTGGTACGTAGGTCTCTGGGTAGAACTTGGTACGTAGGTCCCTAGGTAGAACTTGGTACGTAGGTCCCTAGGTGGAACTTGGTACGTAAGTCCCTAGGTAGAACTTGGTGCGTAGGTCCCGAGGTCCCCGCGCGCAGGTAGTGCAGTGAAAATGGAAACAAAACTAGGCCGAGTCCTAAAATTGTGGGAAAGGAACATTGTCACTGGCTGGTCACTTGGAGGAACGCTTCCCCCCGTTTCCCCTCGCGCATTTGTCTTCCAGACTTTCAGGGACATTACAGGACTATTCATTTCCCAAATCAACGTTTTACATACCGAAAGTAAGTTCCATGTTAGCTCTGTGTCAACACTAAGGTAACACTAATGTAACACTAAGGTAACACACATAACACTAATGTGCCACACTAATTTGTTTTAATGGCGTATTAACTGCAGCCATGCGTTTTCGATATCAGCTTATCTTGCCTCTCAAAATCTTGCGTAGAAAACCTTGGGACCAAACTCCAAGCTTCAAGTACAGCCCAATGCCTTTAACTGTTTTTATACCAAACAAAACACCGGGAGAACAAGCAAACAGACCAACAGGTCACTTGGTGTACACGTGGACCCCCATTCCCAGTGCACACGCACTGCCAATGCACGGTAGCCGCAAGCAGACAAAGTCAAGTATATGTTGACATGCATTCTCGCTTATGGCATGTCAATATTGGCCAACTTGGCAACAATTGAAGATGATTATTTACGACGTCGGGGGCGTAGTTAGCTGATGTTACAGATGTATTAAATCACTCAACACAGGGGCGGACACAGACCCGAATTGGGGGGGAGATCTATATCAGTTACTCCTCCGGGTGGGTGGGGGATCATTGCTCGACAGAACTAGTATAAACTTACTCTCAAAGTACATACATCATCGCTCTTCGGGGGAGGGGGAGGCAGACATACGGGAGGATTGGTTTGATTGCCTCACTGAACTAGTGTACACTGCAGTTATGTGATTTTTGTTCGTGTATCCGATTCCATACAAATGCCAACGCACAGCCCACTGACCAGCAAACAGACAAGAAGCCAAGGCACTCGATTTGCATGAGCTGAAGTAGCTTAAGTCCAATCATCAAGGGCTGATAGCTCGTCATTCTCTGATCTCCTTCCTAAAGCTAGCCAATGATATGACGTTTAAGGCAGCAGATGGCAGCCCATTCCAAACATTTATCCCCCGGTAAGCGAACGACCGTTGTGATGCGGTAAGACGAAGGGCCGACAGCTGGAGCTCACCTCTTGACGAGCCGCGCGTTTGTCGGTTAGACGCCTCACTACGGCTGGTAAATAATCTTTATATCTTCATTCCCATCAACCCTTTCATTGGCGTCTCTGACAGCTACTAGTCACTCGATATTTGGCCAACTTAGGGAGTTCAGGGTAGGAGTAAGATGGTCACGCTTTCTTGAGCCAGAGATAACTCGAGCAGCGAAGTTTAAAACTTCTTGCATTTTGTGTAGTGACCCATATGTTAGGTTAAGTTAGGTTAAACAGATAAAGAATATGAATATGATAGGAGGGAAGGTGTACACCTGAATGAGAATTTCCAAAAACTTGTTTTGTAAGCCAATACTCGAATACTGAAATGGAAATGAGGATACCGTTATTTTTTACACACGTACGAGATATGCGCCTCCCTGCACTTTTAGATAACGTCAGTAAGAGCCGGCAGAAAGTTTCCCGCTCTTTCTCGCTTTGAGAGGTTCCGGTCCGGTGACCGGAATGGCCCCTATATCCGCCAGTGCGAACAGACTTATATGCGAAGACATGTGTCCCAAGCACAATACATAGGTGATGGTTTCGGGAGCCGATGACGATTAGATACACCCGATTACATACTCATTGGCAGACACTACTGGTCTTACTGTTTGTGCCACTCAACTCAAGAATAATGATATTGCACCGCATACATGATGGAGTACAGCGACGTGCAATCACATCGCTCCGGGCTGGTGCACGTAAATCAAAGCCTTACCACCAGAAGTTAACTTCTTTCAGTTCCATATTCAATTAAAGAAACTTCATTTAGTACCACCCAGCAAGTTAAAATGTATGGGTGTGCTTTCATGGCATGGCAAGTTGTAGAAACGTAGAAGGAAAACTTCATGTGGTTTTAAGCTTGGAGTGGACAGAAATCAATAGGTAAAATTTCTTTTTAGGCACTTATCCAAGGAAAAACATAAAACGGCCAGCTCCGGCCCCGACCGAATCTCAGACACGCTGTACTTCTTGCTAAAAGGTTGCAGAATGGTGTGATTCGTGACGAAAGGCCTAAAACTGTGTACATGCCATGCAAACTAACCGGAATATTTCCAATAGCTTTCAAATGAGGCTCAGAAACTTGTATGGCTGTTCTTGAAGCAGTGTTATATCCTGTCTTTTGTCAGCCTCATTTTGAATAACCAAATCACGTTACATGGGCTTGGAAATGGCGTTATAAATCGTTGACCTCACCTGAGGTAAATTTTGACCCTAAGTTTTAAAATGTATCACCTAAAAAGCATGCAAAGGGACGCGTCTTTCATTCAAATCGGCACGGAATCATTTGCAAAAAAAAACCGACAGGGGATCCTATCGGGCCTGGCCGAGTCTGATTGTGATGAAACCTTTGGTAACGCAAACTTCCCGTGATAGTCCACGGCGGGGTCGCTTTCAACATGCAATGGAGCAAACAATGTAGCAGCAGCAGCTCCAGAATTCGTCTGATACACGATTTCGGGACCAGGGGCGGACCCAGACCCGAGTTGGGGGGGCACCAAACCCATGTCTGACTCTCCTCCTGGGGGGGGCGTGCAATTTGGGTGATCGACAGACCTATAGTATAAGCTTCCTCTCCAAGTGCATTATCGCTCTCCTGGGGGAGCGAAGATTTTTTCCCTACAGACCTAGTGTAAACACCTTTTTCAAAAATTTCTCTGGCGTTTGGGGGGCCAATAGATAGTTTGCCCCCGCCCCCTCCAGAACTTTGGCGGAGGGGGCATGGCCGGAATGCCCCCCCCTGCGTCCGCCAATGTTCGGGAGCTTGTTTTAGCCGCCGCCGTATCCCAGAAAATGCGCCAGAGGGCCGGTGGCATCGCTCATCAAAGCAGCATCCACGAAATAGGTCAAAACAGAATCAGACAGCATGGCGAACGTCAACATATCCCTTTCAAATTGTTTTGGTGTAGACAATGCACACGATCAGCCATCATGTTTTTCGATACACTTGATTTCAAGGTGGAGAATATACATGAGGTCGACCCAATGTATGTTGTTTACGAAAACATTAAAAAGTTGAGAGGCGGTCAGAAATCTTTCATTGCCCACACAGAGGAGCCAGCGGGGTGGCTCTCAATTTTTTTCTCGAAAATTTGAGATTTAATTCACATCGACACAATAATTTTAGAATTGTATTCATTTATTTACGCATCGCCTTCATGTTTCACTAATAAAACAGAAACAATAACAATAGCACGTAGACATTCGACCAACAATAGATAAACAAAGATTAGATCTCAGACAAGCCATTAACGAAGTGATCAAAACTAGACAATCTTAAATTGAGAGACACAGAGAACATGGAAATACCTACCATGAATGTATGCATATACGTCCGCTGACCACAGTTTTTGCTAACGTCTAAAAACAATTGATTAAATCATTGACGAATACAAAAGTACTTTCGATATAAATGAACAAAAGAAAAATGCTGCGAACAAAGCATCATTTCCTCATGATAGATTTGCTTTGAAATTCGAAGGCCAAACAAACCACATTTAATCATGGTTTGGCGGAAAATTCAAATACATAACTAAGAAATAAATGAATAGATAAAAGTGGACGGATAATTACGGCCAAAGGCGGGACTTTGCTCCATGCTAAAACAAGTATCCACAACCGTAGGTATCCTGTCCCTGTTCCATTTGGACAGATGCTGCATTTTGTTTTTTGCTCGTGGCAAAATAGAGACATTTAGGCCTGACGCAACAGCCTTGAATATCGAAACACGAGTGCACAAAAACTCATCCCAAAAATAGCACTGTGGCAAGTCGGGAGAGAGTAGCCTCTGATATCTTGGCAGCATACAAGATAGCCTCTTTTTAGACTGGTTGCTGTTTTATTTAAATTAATAGTGTTCTCTTTACAAACTGGTGTTGTAGGTAGGTGTGTCTATATTGCTTGTTTCAGTGTGTGTTACTTGAAGTGAAATACTCGAGGCAAATCCTCACTTTAGCTGCTAAAGCTATTATAGTAATAATAACCTAGGAGAGCTAACGACACGCGAGCTGCAATATGCGTTGTCACCACTCGTCACATCATTGGACGCGGTATACCTATACGCACAACAGATGGAAATGGAACCCATCACCATCTGTGAGTTCATATCGATATACCGCTAGAACACCCAGATTCCTGCTGAGGGCCCACCATCTGTCTGAATAGTGGGTACCATTCCTCCAAAACTGTGCCTTTTTTAAGCTCATTTATGCCGTTTCTCCAAATTTTCACCACTTCAAAATCTCAATAAAAACACCTTGGTTAAATTATTAAAACTTGCCAGCGTTATGCAGATGTAAGAGATAAGGCATCTCTTGCTCGCACGACCGGATCTAGGCCCGTAGCTTGGGAAAGGGGAGGGCAACGGGCCCAAACATGCAAAAAATTTTTGTAACTGTTTTTGTAAGAAAACAGACAACATGAGAGGTTTCGGTGGGACAGCGAATTCATGTTTGCCCCCTCCCCTGGATCCGCCCATTCATGCACATCACCTGTCTTACAGCACAGCATCAACAGCAGAATAACACCCGGTGCCACCCGCGCAAAATACGCTTCACGGCCGCTGAAAATAAATACCGACTGCTGATCTGGCATGGTTGATGGGACAGCTGGTGAAGCTTGACGAAGTCTGCCACACACACTAGACATCGGTGTAAACACGCAGGGCTGACTAGTAAACGGACCAGCCTGCAAGTCATCCCGAACAGGGCGTGGTTTATTTAAAGGGTTGTGGTGCGGGAGTTAATGACGCCTCTGGCTCTGCGTAAATATGTCGTGGAGTTCATACTCAAGGCTAGTGATGGATGTGTAAAGGTAATGGGGCACTGCAAATACGTGAGCTGTGCGGGGCAATGGGTGACCTGAGCGGCGTAGCTGTCACTGTGCTTTGTAGGACGGTAAACTTTCGGAGTTTCTGTGGCAAGTCCCTTGTTGACTTTAGTGAGGTTGCAATCCTAAAAGTTCAACTTGCAATAACTTGAACAGCATTGATTTCATAAATCGTGCATATTCCTGCCTGTTGATTGCTTAAAAACATAATAAAAACATGAGGAGAAGTGGTCTGTTGTTAACAGTGCAGAGGTTGTTACGCCAAAAGTCAACATGATATAAAGATATTTTGCAGATATGAGAAACTGAACGTACAGAGCATGTGCTTTTTAACATACTGTGCTCCTCTCGCAACCTTCTCCGCGAACTTAGCACCACTAGCTTAACGCCGCGGCCTTGACCTTTATTGACAGACTTGTTCACGAGGTGGCAGCCGAGGGCGACCAGCTGGTGACGGCATCCCTCACTTCTTCGCCGCTCTACCGGAACGGAGGAACCAAACAGGAGGTCATAGACTCACTGCGCGAGCAGCTGAAGCCAATCATGGAGCGCTCGCTAGACTTCATCATGTGCGAGGTGGGCAGATGCATTCGGCACGTCATTGTTTCGACCCATTTGATTTTAATTTGATTCCATTCTATTTGTATTTGATTCTACCTTTTTTAACTTGACAACCTCGTTTGAACTTTCCGACCTCGTTTGACCTTAAAGACGCTGACCTAGGTCAATGGAACTTTACCATAACGTAGATCACCATCGCCCACACACAGCCCTTGATGGGCATTTCTCTAACCCGCTTGGTGTCCGAGATCTCAAGAGGGGCATTTTACGGACCTGTCCACTGCACGGCGAGGCCCCTCTCCACTGCAGGCGTTTAAGCTAACCATGTGTTTCAAATTAAGCTTAACATATTTTAATAATGATAGAATGAAAACGCGTACGTTGCTATCCTACCATTCGCACATAACATCCTGTTTGAACAAGAAAATATTTCAGAGATAATAGATGTCTTTGTGTTTGTTTAACATCTAACAACCCTTAAATTTATTTGTGCTCAAACAGGACCTTATGCGAGGATTTCAGGGTATTTAGTAATTTAGTGTAATTAGGGCTTCTTTTAGCCGAAAATCATGGAAGCGTCCATGATTTCTCTAAAAAATTTACAATACGCTCAATATTTTGATTTTCGAAATGCGCTTCTAGGGAAAAAATAATAATTATCTGCCTTTGGATGATGTCATAATCTGGCAACCACTACCTTCCCACACGCTTCAAGGGCTTCGATTGGCTGATACTCACCGTGACGTCAGCACATGTCGTCACATCAACAGCCATGACAACTTTGGCCTACTGCTAAGGGTACATGATGGGTACATTTCAGGTAGGTTTTACCTTTTTCTA